>CM017557.1:15999793-16557293 GCA_007844125.1 Sinonovacula constricta
CGGGACCAAAACCACAACCATCAATACAGGGGCCGCAATCGCAAACGTCAATATCGGGATCGTAGCCACAACCGTCAATACAGCGTCGCAACCACAACCATCAATACAGGGGCCGCAACCACAATCGTCAATACAGTGATCGCAACCACCACCGTCAATACAGGGGTCGCAACCACAATCGTCAATACAGGGATCGCAATCACAACCGTCATTACCGGGACCAAAACCACAACCATCAATACAGGGGCCGCAATCGCAAACGTCAATATCGGGATCGTAGCCACAACCGTCAATACAGCGTCGCAACCACAACCATCAATACAGGGCCGCAACCACCACCGTCAATACAGGGGTCGCAACCACCACCGTCAATACAGCGTCGCAACCACAACCGTCAATACAGGGGCCGCAATCACAACCGTCAATATCGGGACCACAACCACAACCATCAATACAGGGGCCGCAGCCACAACCGTCGATACAGGGGTCGCAACCACCACCGTCAATACAGCGTCGCAACCACAACCGTCAGTACAGAGCCGCAACCACAATTGTCAATACAGTGATCGCAATCACAACCGTCAATACCGGGACCACAACCACAACTGTCAATGCAAGAGTGACAGTCACGAACGTCAATACAGGGACAACAACCACAACTATCCATACAAGGGGCCGCAACCACAACCATCGATACAGGGGCCGCAACCACAATAGTCAATACAGGGGCCGCAATCACAAACGTCAATATCGGGATCGTAGCCACAACACTCAATACAGGAGTCGCAATAGGAATCCCCAACAAAGCGACCGGATCCATAACCGTAAATACAAAGACCACACCCATCAATACAAGGACCACAACCATAACTACCGTCAATACAAGAGGGAGTGCACACTGGTTGTAAAAAACAACGATCTATATGAATATATGTTAAAGAAATGGGTAAAAGAGTGTCCTCCACTCGGTTCTGTGTTAATTCAAAAGTTTGAACTAAATGCCGATGTACCAGAAAGACGGAAAGACGTCATATTATTCTTAGCCATGACGTGCCACTTATTATACAAACGAAACCAATGAACTGTTCGAGCAGAGAAATATTCTCTTAATGCATCGTGGAACGTTTTTAAATAAAGCTTTACTCCACATTATCTCTTAAATCCCAACTAAACTAATATATATTTATTGGATATATTTATTGGTATCCCTGTCTTTGCTAGGAAACTTTTAAGACATTGGTCTATGCCAAGTTAAAATAGGACATTCATCTGATGCATGGATGGTGAGAACAGTCACAAATTAGCTTTCTTTCCGTCTCTCTCATTGATAGTCACGTGCCAAACACCCATAGCTAATTGTGTTTTCATACCCTTTATGCGGAGATCTACAAGGAAAACAAACATCACCAATTTATTAAATTAACCCTCGTTGTTCGATGTATCGTGCATTTTTTCCCATGATCTCTCTTCTCACCTTTCGACTTGGTCATTTATTTCAATTAAGTTCCCATTAAGGAGAGACGTGCCACTTATTATGGATATATTAACACTTGCGGACCGAAAATCACAACAATGAAGAGGTCGTTAAAAACAGACTGACAAGAAGGAAATATACCCACACTGGTGAATACGCACGCCATTGTCATGCCATCATTCTGTATATCCTCGGCTTACATTACCAGGTGAATCAATAAACATTATATACGGCCAGCCATATCATTGTCAAATGATACTGTTTTGTACTTACATTGAATAACAATTCGCGATATTGGTTTGATGTTACTGTGCGCGACTATGTATTTGTTTCGGTCGGTGTCTAACTACCGGTAATATACAAGTAATGAGGAATACGGGGCAAGGGTCACTGCAGCAACAGATGAAGTTGGGGTGGGTTGGGGGTGGGGATTTACTTAAACTTTCAAGAAGGGATGGATCCATGGTGGGAAGGGGATGCATCCCCCACCAACTAGGTAAAAGAGTAGAGCTACAAACATGTACGCTTAAAAATATTAAGCTTTTAAAGTCAATTCTGTCTGATGACTGCCTCGGTCGAAGTAAGGGTCCCTTACTATTTTATATTATATATATTTCTAGTATTACTGCATAGAGTCGACTGGATCTTGATTCATATCCTACCACTTAATTTTTCTGACCCGCCCTACTTTCAGCATATTAACTTATTCTACTGTAACAACTATTTTAACAAGTTTAAAGCGTCTTCGTCAGAGTTGTAAATATTTTCACTTGTCTTTTTTTTCTTCTTGTTTTTCTCCTAAAGCAGCAAAAAAATTTCGAGCCAACTGATTAAAATACTTAAACTAATCACAGGATTATATGTAAATTTGCTTTCATTCAAAAAATGTTTCCTTTAAGTTTAGCGAATAAATGGTTCCGACTTTTTATCCCTTACATTTTTTAAAACCAAAGCTTAATAGTCAGAATTTTGTTGTTGTTGTTTTTTGTTTTTATTTTGTTGTTTTTATATTATATATGTTACACATCAAGGTAGACATACTTTTAAACAGGGAATGAGCAGCAAATACTTTATGTCCTGATCAGACAGCTTCCAGCAGGGAGCTGGCTGATCTGGATCTACACTATCTGCCTAAACTTGATAAATACACGAATAGCGGGCTAAGGGTGACGCTTTAAAAGTTCACTTACCTAGAACCTGTATGTTTCTTAACTGCGTCGGTTATAAGCATACGCTGATTGGGTCGAAAGTGCCGCACAAATTTAAATAAACTTTGTATGAAATGCGGATCGTGCAGCTCTTGCGCAATGTTCACATGCGAATCGGTGACCAAGTCGCTTTGAAAAATAAACATACAGAAATGTTGTGTTCAACTTTACACAAACATTGAACTAGTTTTGATGTATACTATGTACAATCGTTTTATTCATAATTGTTATTAGTGTGTTTTTTTTTTATTCTTAAAAAAGATTTATACATACATTACATATAATGATATAAATACCCCAGAACATGTACATTTATTGAGATGTGATAACATGTTTGTTTGCTGGTTTGTTGGGTTTATCCTCCCACCAACAGTATTTCAGTTATCTGGAGACGGTGTCCACTTGAATGATAACACGTAAACGTATTACATGATACTTAATGTAAAGTCGAATGTTCGTTACATTTATATTTATATTGTTTGTCTATTATTCCCGCTATTAGATGGGCCGAGAATCTGGATGTATGAAGTTGTAGAAGGACATCTAGTAATGCGGATACTTTAAAGGTTGAAATTTGTTTGTTTTGTCTTTTAATTGCATTGCACCGATACGATTATGGCCTTTGTGACGACGTCCAGATAATAAATGATGTTTGAAGATCCCAGACTTATGTCCGGGTAGAACCACCGGCGCACCACAGGTTATCGGGAAAACCTCCCCATATAAAGGTTGACATTAACTATAGATCAACAAACATTACTTTGTTAGTGTGTTCTCTGTGCGGAACCTATCTCGACTGTGATGTTTTAGCATTGTGACATATATTTATTCTTTATGCCGCTGACATAGTAAATTCTGCCGTGTACAAATAAAAATATTACAGGTTCCAGTGAAATCGGAATTACATTTATTTGTTTATTTATCATGACGCATGAATAGTTAGTTAAGATGTGCAATATCTTCATTATTTCCAGAAAGAGATCGGTCATAACACTATTTAAGACCTAACAGGAACGTTTATTGTTTGTTTAAAAAAGGTAATAGTGTGTGATATGTTTTATTATAACATTACTTCTCCATTAATGGCTTATAGAGTAAAGTATTCTATAAATGTGACTATGTTCATCACAAGGAACTTACAACAGCCTTTATATGTTTAAATACTTATAAAATATAAATCTAGCAATCTTCCGAAACACGAGATGCAAAATGTGTGGGGTCCGCAATTAAGACATTTTCCACACCGCTATATCAAAAGTGTTTTGTTTGAAAAAAACACAACGATACAATCGACCAATTTACAATTAAGTCAACTTCGCTAAAAATGCTATCATACACTATTCGCCTATTCGCCATACTGTACCACTATCAAAATCACACGCTATGATGAAGACTCGTTAACAAGTACAACCATGCTTAAAAAAGCACTCCGATATAAGGACATTTTTGCTAAAAGACAACTCTGCTATAAAAAGACAATTGCATAAAAGCAATGAAAACACTTTAGAACGATCACTTTTTACCAGGGCTAAATTTGAATAAATATATGAAAACCAGTCAAATGAGGATATCGTGTTTTTTGTTGTTTTTATGTGATAAAATAGGACTCTGCAGAATGTATAACGATGTGCTTGCACGCAGCAGTCGAAGATATGCTTATAATGTCTCTTCTGGATAAAGTACGATGGTCGTACAATAACACAAGTACTGATTTCAACACATCAACAATAGAAAATAAGCTAGATTCTTAAATAGGGAGATTTTCACTGTAATTATTGCCTCGCCTATCCCCAGTTGATGTTGCTCGAAGACCTTTGCGCTTCATCATTTGTTTGTAACAAAGGGCCAATAAGTAACCCTACAAAAGCAGGGGTCGTGTAATTCATTACAATTACGGCGGATACAAGTGTCACAAACAAGCTGCGACCATACGAGCATCCTCATTTCTTGAAACACCTGTAGGTTTGTGCGACAATGTTACATAACTCCAGTGCACACATCGCTCCAGTCTTGCGCCCTGAGCCTTGGGCAAGGCCTACATCTATCATCTCCGTGGCCAAGTCTCTCCTCTGTACGCGACAATAAAAACAAATGTCGACTGTAGCAGCTGTATCCAAATCTGGGCCCCCTTTATCCGTCAATCTTATATCTGTTATTCGCTTTAATACTGTATCATCCAATATTTAATGCTCTTTCACGGATGTTCACTTTATCGATCGACGATACAAGGCGAGAGGCGAGCGCCAATAGAATTTTGGGCGGAGTTAACCGCAGCGGTAACAAGCGAAGGCCACGCGACTTTGAATTGTAGGCGGAGTTTAGCGGCACGCGACCGCTATCATCTTTGTCACGCCTTTTTAGACACCGACTTTTAATCTCATATATTTAATCTGCGTCTTGAAATCAAAGTACAAGTGAATGCAGACTTGGTGGACAGTGGACATAATTAAAATCTCGGCTCCTCGATAACAGCCAGTTGCCAAGAGTTGTTTGCAGTGTACAGTGGTCGCATACGGCGAGTTCTTGTGATCGTGTCTTAGAAGACATTTGTTGCTACTAGTGCGACAAATCCTAATATACAGTGATACATGCACACATTGGGGACATCTTACCGACAGAAAGTAAGTTTAAACAGTATACAATATATAACACCCTTATCAATTGTATTATTTAATGCTTTTATAACAATATAAGCGGTATTAAGTGCAGAGATTTTATAAAAGTCTAATTGATCTGTCACGTCTTTTTTTTTATTATTTCCAATGCTTTTTTTTTATATTTTCGATACCGTTGTTTAATGTGTATTTTTAATGTGTTTTTATATATATTTTGTCACATTAAACGACATGTCGACGCCTGCCACACAATTATTTGATTATATTTCACTCCTGATATGGGACAATATTTATATGGAAGGTATATGGCAACACAAGTGCATAACGAATGTTTAATACAAGAAAGTTAATATGAGTCTCTAATTGATAGTGTTATCAAATAAGATCAGTACATTAAGTTAAGTCAGTGTCATAAGATTTAATAATAACTTTTTATGTGTCTTCACTAGACGGGATGTGAATATCTTGGATCTTAATGATCTAGTCGATCTGTTTATTCATCATTAATTTTTACTGGATGAATAAACTGGATTATTATTATTATTATTATTATTATTATTATTATTATTATTATTATTATTATTATTATTATTATTAAAACGTTTCATGTAATAATTGCATGTATATTCAATACTGTTATTCTGTTTTTATCACTACAATATTTGACTTTTAATGTCTTATTATCAACAGATACATCATGACACATATGCGTTTTGTTGTGCCACAATATATTAATAATAACTATAAACCCACAGAAAATATAACGATGTAACAGATATACTGTTTATTTCGCTAACAATGACGCAATATTTACTTGGTAAATGAATACAATCCTTAAATCAATGTCATTTACTAAATTGTATTTTCATTTGATGTAATATCACACTCGTTTACAAAGGTATGACATTTTCTTGTTAATTGATTGTTGAACATACGAATTAGCGACTGATATAGATTCATATGAGATACACAACTTGATTTAAAATACATATTATTAATAATCATTAAAATAAACTGAATTTTGCAATTAATATAAAACGCGACAGAGTAACACCAGTCCGTACAATTGATTCGATATATATAAAATGGTTTTAGCTAAGAAAGATATCTGAATCTAAATTTATGCAAACCTTTATCAATATTTATAAATATATATATACAGAATGTGTATGTTTTAGCGTGTCTGTAAAATGTTTCACCTTCATTTAGCTTGTTTTCTCCAGCGCTAGGCTTTTACACGTATTTCATGTTGTATTTTATTGTTTACCAAACTTTGAGTTCTGTTTTAATGATAACATCTTAAGACAATTAAAAAAGTAATTATACCAGATATAATATATTCTGTATATAACGCAGGGGTTAATAAAATAAGTCGACTTGCTATCACAGTCCTCTCTCAATAACATCTTAATCAAGTTTGTCAAAAGAACAATGGACCAGCAACAACATTTACTTTAATTTAAATTAAACTCAGTAAGCTGTAGCATTGTTAACACAAGTTTCGTCTCCAAATTAATGGCACTGGGCTTAAAAACATCCTACAACAAAACACTTAAAAACATTCCAACATTAAATACATATAAAATACTGCATTCTCTATTTTTATGATATAATTTTCGTTGGTTTATGTTCAGATTGTGCTTTTTAGCACTACAGAACGCAGAAAATAGCTTAACCTGTTTTGCACCTTTTTGTTTCTATATAATCATTGAATATACGCTGTTTTATAGCATTTAATTGAAGGGTTCATTTTGATATCTCTTAGAGCTTAGTTCAAAACGCATGCAACGGAAACACATTAAAATATCAACAACAAAGAAAAAAGAATTAAATTAAACTGTTATTTTACCAATAAAAGATAGCGCACTATCTACATCGGCGTTTCATTTTCTTTGAATAAAAATGTCTATTTTAAACATATACATGCCATGGTGCAGTGATCATTGGTATGCGACACTTTTAAAGTACCAACTTTTCACATCTGCTTTCTTATTTCGTTCTCGCAAGTTTTCTTTCAACATTAAAGTGATGTGGCCTTGATTTGTGAGTCAGTATATTAACTTTAAATAATACAAGAAAAACATTAAGTCGGAACAACTGAAGCAAAACAATCAGGATCGTGGTTAACATACACTAAATACGCACTCATCGAATAAGTGAAAAGAAATGTTAAAGCAGAAATAAAAAACAGAAGATCTATAGGCAGGTTGTGCGCGTCCTTATTTTCGATCCATCATCTTTTACCATGTATGTAAATGCGCATACCTAAAAGTGTTCTGTATAAAGAGCAAAACAACAACAACATAATTTATTCTTACATGATTTTATTTCTGAAAACATAAGAATTGTTGTTTTAAAACAGAAATTTAATTTTTTTCTTCTTTTTTCCCCCCAAAGATTGTTCTTAATGGGTCTTACCGAGGGTTCCTTTTACACGAATTTTTAATCAGTCTATTTAAAGTGAACTTTGAAGAGGATGTTTTATCTTATACTTGTACTTTATACACGTTCAATCGCTGTCCATTTCCAGGTGTTAGATTCTATATCAAAAGAACAATCAAAGATGAAGCTGTAAAATCAGAGGCATAACTTTGTAACTGTCTGCTATCTACTGTTAGGTGACAATAAAATAGTTATCTCATTGTATCAAGTTATCGTCATCATCTCCCTCCCCAGGCTAGTAACCACACAGCAGATCGACATCCGGGTCTTTACTGTGCCCGCAACATCGGTCTATGTTAAATAATGTATATACTAAATGCAACTAGTAATTAACATCATTCGGACAATCGAATACACAGGTAAAAACACAAATGCAAACGACAGCAAAACAACAGCAGCAGTATTAACAACAATAAGACCAACAAAATAAGTAAGGCTTAGAACAATCCAATAAAAAGGACTTAGAAAAAAAACCTATAACACCACTTCTAATAACAGCGACAATAACAGCAACGACGACACTCCTACTCTGTTGACGATGGTACAAGGCCATCGGGTTCCTTTGCCTGCAGCAATTAAACTCGAGTGAAGAAACATGTAACTATATGACAAAGTCAAGCTAAGGTTTTATATCAGAGATTGTTATCAGGCACATTTGATCAACACCGCCATCAGTCGCATCAGCGTAACAAAGCAGAGTAGGTAAATTGCGACAACATCGGACATTGTAAAAACAGATGTAAAGAAGAAAAGAAAAACTTCTAAACTTTTAAGCACGAATTGATCAGAATTTGGTAAAGAGCGTCAATCAATCCAGTTTTGCTAATTACCGCTTAACGCTGTTAGATCAAGATCTGCACTTTATCTGCCAGATCTTTTTCTCTCATGTAGTAACCTTTAAATGGAGTTATATGTAAATAAGTAAAATAAAATTGATGTGTGTTATAATCAAATACGTTAGTGATAAGATCATTATTTTGGCCTGATAGCAACTCGTGTAATGACTAATGTATGCTAATGGTGGTAACCAACAGTTTGCCTATATCAAATACATGTAACAATATCTGAACCCTGTCTGGGGTATATGTGCATAGTTTCTGCAGAAATTTAATCTTTGGTCTAAGCACGGGCGGTTTTGAACCCTTTCTAAACAACCCTTTAAAGTCACTCTAAATGTTCATTCGTTTTAAATCGATAAATAAGCAAGATAGACATAGATCTCAGAGTCATTTACCCGGTGATGATATAACCTGATCCCCAAAGTGAGTGGTCACGTGGTTTTCTTAGTTTAAAAATAGTTAACTGTGCAACGTGGCACAGATAGGAAATACATATTTGTTAAAGCGATTGAAGTGTTATGCTTTACATTTCACATATATGCAGGACATCAACGAACAGCTTTTCGCGGGATCCGTTATGTTGCCAATCATTTATTTAGTTGTTTTAGGAAAAGTACTCTGGACCAAAATGTAAGATGCCTCCTTTGAAAGTAAGACTGTAACACAGGGAAGGCACTTTTACTTGTTATGTTCATCATCGTCTCTACAGCATCCAGCCCGGGTTTCAAAGTATAATAAAGGAAACTGCCTTAACACTATAATAATAAAACAAGAGAACCAATTATCAAGCACATTCTTCAAAGAACATATTTAGTGCGCGACATCAAAGAGTACCTGTTAACCTTAGAAGACCGTTACTATGGCGATGCTTTATACGCGTAACATTCACGATATTGACAAGAAACATAATTTAATTAAGATTAAACATGTTCTTGTGTTATTTAAGTATTCACACTTCACTAACGATTGGTATCATCGAGGCAAAATGAGACATAATTCTCTTTAGAAGATACGTCGGAATAATAAAGGCGGCTTACCAACGTTTGTCATTTTAGTGGCCATAGCAGTGGACTTTGAAATACGTTTCTCTAACATGAACGATCCTGCACATGCAGGTGGAAATTTCTATCGAGTCATGTTTCAGGATGCAGTGAATCAGACCTGATTCATTCATAAAAAAACTTTAAATGTCAGAATTTCCTTTTTTTAATTTTAGGAAATTTCTTAGTTTAAGCAAGAAAAACTAACTTGAGATTCACCATGAATACGACGTTGATCTTCAGTATTTATCTGTATAGGTTGAAACAGTACCAAATGTTGTAGACCTTGTTATATGTTTATGTCATATTATCACAGTTAAAACAGTACGGCAGCTGCTCTACTTCGATACCGCCTTTGCATGATGTAACAAGTGGGTCGTTAAGACAATTGTCGCTAGTTTAACTTTTTAGTAATTTCATATTAAATATTAATATATACGTCAATTTTGTCGAATTTCTTCATTCAAACAAAACTGATGTTTACATTGTCTTTTAAGTCTTCCATGAAGTCGAAATGTAAAAGTAGTTTGTGATTTATCCGATCCATTTAAATATATTTAAATACCTACTTTTGAGCCTCCTCAGTACAAGACAGACATCCAGCTGGATATCACAGCCAACAGTAAACATCTAGCGATGATCTCGAACTTGTAGACTCGGGATATTCAGTGTGACCTTTTGAAGTCAATTTATGTAAAGTGCTCCGAAGACATCTAACTGGATATCTTTATCCTCTTCGGCTCTAAAGGTCGCAGTTATTATCTCGGTGTGGTAGTGTCCCCCCAAAACTCTGCAGTCCTGTCTGGATAGTGCTGATTGAGCCAACCCACTCAGCCAATCACTTTCATTCGGATGTCACAAGCATTGTCGGTTCTTGCTTATAGGGCTTGGGAATAGATGGGATACTTTAACACATAGATATGTATTTAACATTTTTGTACGTTATTGACCGACCTGAAGATATGCATATAATAATAGTGGCTAGCATACTTCCTCAGTGAAGGCAGTCATGTGACCTGACACCTTCAATACCACCGAAAATGGGGTAAATATTGGTGGGAATCGCTGAAACGCGTAACGTAATTTCTTAAATAACTGTGCCATTGCTGCATGAATTTATGATTGGTAGGATTCCACATTTTTTTATTAAAAATTATTTTATATACGTCTCGTGTCGATTGCCAACTGTTAATGTATAAGAAGATACCCACTAGACTAGGTGTAAGTAGAACCAACACGATTCTGTTAGCAAGCTTATAAATACAGTAACATATTACATGTTCGCACAGAAACCATCTAGAAATATGCATCTGGTATATTTATTTAAAAATTGCATCACATTACATTCTACTGTCATATCGGGCTGGTCAAGTGCACGTTTGATGAATTGTATCGTGTGGTTACGACAAGACACAAATATAGATTTAATAAGAAAAAGGAAGAACAAGAAAAAAAAAAGGAAAATCACAAGCGATCAACTCCATAATTAAATTAAGAACACAGCATATATACGTACACTAATGTACGGTCGCAAACTTCATGTGACCATTATATATTATAATCTGGATAATAATGTATTATACACCACAACAATAACAGTACAGAACGTCAACGTAATACATAACACAGGTGTCGGGAAAGAACAGATCATTTTTATCATTAATATACTGGGAGTAACAACGATTTATTTATTTTATATCAACAAAGTGTTAATTGCTTTATAACGACAATAGCATGACGAAGTTAAAGATGATGATAATAATGATAATGATAAGACATATTAAATTCTAAATACTACTACTACTACTACTACTACTACTACTACTACTACTACTACTACTACTACTACTACTACTACTACTACTGCTGCTACTACTACTACTACTACTACTACTACTACTACTACTACTACTACTACTAATACTGCTACTACTAATGCTTCTACTACTACTACCACTACTACAACTACTACTACTACTACTACTACTACAACCACTACTATTACAATCAGCACTGCTACTTCTTCTACTACTACTACTACTACTACTACTACTACTACTACTGCTGCTGCTACTACTACTACTACTACTACTACTACTGCTACTACTACTACTACTTCTACTACTACTACTACTACTACTACTACTACTACTACTCTATCTACTACTACTACTACTACTACTACTACTGCTACTACTACTACTACTACTACTACTACTACTACTACTACTACTACTACTACTACTACTACTGATAACCTTGCAAGAAGACGTTTCAGAACGTGAAACAAGCAAGCCTTATGTAGCGGCACGCGTGAACAACTTCCTTCCTTCCAATCATCTCCTCACTAAGGTTACGTGACGGGGGATTTTTGACGTCTTTCCTTTCGCCTCCTTTTCCCAGAAAAAGAAACAATTGAGGTGATGATAGGTTCTAGATAGTGTAATCTGATAAACTCTCGGTTTGGACTTTGGAGAAAGAAGCGAATTGTTTGACCAGCAACAATGTGACATATCTTATGATAGCCGTTGACATTAAGAGATTGTTGTAAGACAAGGTTCACCCGTCCTACCCATATTGCGCAGGCTGAAAATAAACATGATTTCATAACGGTATTTTTCATTAGGGTTGATTTTTTTATTTTGAGCTTTTATATACGTTATAAATCATTTATGATCATTATTTATTTCACATGTTATATTCTTATTTCTTTAGTTAAAAGGGGTATCCGACAGTTTGCTTTATAAAATAATAACCCATACTTTAATCTTAATAATACGATTTTGAACACTAATTAAATTATTAGACAGAACTAATCGCGAAAAAATCATTCTAAATGTCTATTCTTTCCAATTAAATAAAAAGCTCGACTGTGGTCTTTGCTAAAATAGATATCGACGTCAGAGCGGATTACCCGAATGACTATATAACGTGATTTCAAAAGTAAGGGGTCTCGTGGTCTTTTAGGTTTAAAAACAGATATCTCTGCAGCGTGGCTCGGATAGGAAATACCTGTTTGCAATGACGAGTGAGATTTATGCTTGACTGTTCACAGATCTAGGGCTTCAATGAACAGCATTTTGAAGGACCTTTTCAGGTAACATTGACTTGTTTGGTCATTTGAGAAAATAAATATTGGTCCAAACTGTCGGATACCACCTTTAATGTACATTGTAAAAGGTAGTGTATAATAATCATAGGTTTGTATACACGTTTGTATATCTTCATCACAGGTTCGATATGACTCGTAACACGTTTCTGTATGATTTGTTTTTGGTCATTGATAAGTTTATCCATTTAGCCAACCACTCTTGTCTGTTTTATATATATGCTCCAGCTATCCACACCAGGTGTTTATTTGCTTAGTCAAACATTAAAAGTTAGTATGTTTTGTTCTTTTACACACTGATTCTTTAGTTAATTAATTTGATATTAGATGTGTCAGTTCAATATACATACTGGTGTACTTGTGTAATTACATGTTTATGTATCTGTTTAGATTCATTCCATTACATACTCAATGCTGGTGCCTTTGTTTATCCCATTACGGTGTACCCGATTCCTAAGATTGGCATTTTGTTTACCTACAATTTGGTTTACTAATTATGTACACTTAATATGCATGAATTACCACGATTATGTTTTATACCTTTATCAAATGTCGTTTACCTACATTTGACGTATTTGTTTACCTACAAGTTGATGCAGTTGTTTACCTACAATTTGATGCATTTGTTTATATACAATGTGATGAATTTATTCATCTAGAGCCTGCTGTATTTGTTTATCTACAGTATGATGTATTTCTTAATGTACAATCTGAGGTATTATCTGCAACCTGATGATCATAAAGATGTGTTCTGTACCTACGCGTTCATTCTGTTGCATTTATTTGACGGTTCATTTGTTACCTATCTCCTGATTTTTTGTTTTTGTTTTAGTACATTTATCTGTATTTGATAACCTACAGCTCCTTTCGTTAGGTTTCTTTCTCTACTAAAGTATTCTGTCTACTCCAGGATATCAGACCGTCAAGACAAGCCATTCCACATGCAAGTCACCTCCGTTGTTCGACGGCAAGCGGACGTATCCGTGATCAGGAGAATTTAAAATGGTAAATATAGACCAAACTGGTGTTGCAGACAATCCTGTCATTCTTAGAGAAATATTGCAGAATAAAGACAAATTAGCTTATGAACTGATTAAACCCCACGATAAGAGTATGCCTGAGAATCCGAAAGCGGTACACAATCAGGAAACGAACGGAACAGAGAGAAACAGTGAACATTCATCGAGGTCCGTGCAGAGTTCTCCCTCGGGCAGCGACGAAGAATCCAGTTTTCTGGAGTCTGGCCGGGCGGATGAAGCCGAGGCAGACGATTCAAAATCAGACCTTGATGATCAATCAGGAACAGAGCAGCAAGTGATGTCAGACAGCAAGGAAGTGAAGAGAGAGCGAATGGAGAACCATAGTCGCGTTCAGGAGAACTATTCCGATATGGAATCATTTGGAGAAGTCCGAAAGCAGAAGCGCAAACAAACCTTACCTCAACAACACGAATCAACCACCAAAGTGCGCAGGGTTGATGGACAATATTATGACGAAGACCTTTGGAGTATTCGCAATCAGTTAACTGCTGTTCAGAGCTACTTCAGGCACTACGATGACTCCATGCCTAAGCACCTGAATGGTTACGGTGGCATTGGCATGGAAAATATTCAGAGATGGCATCAGGCTTATTTTGCAAATCTGTCGGCAGCAAGACAGGCAGAGGAGGCCCGGGTTCCAACGCCGGAACAAAAAGTGTCACCAAGTTCTTCTGTTGAGAGAAAGGTGACTAGTGATCAATTTAACATTGCGGAACATGTCCGAGAAACTGTAAACGCAAATAGAGGACTTTCTCAAAGCGTTTCTGATCTGAACGATAAAGAGCTGAACGAACTAATTGCAAGTTTAAAATCAAAAATCGAGGACGCCGTTAGTGTTACGGTGGACAAAGAGCTAGCAGCTTTCTTTAAAAAGAGAAACACCAAACCAAAAGACTCACAATGTAATAATCAAAAGGAATCAAAAGAAGAACCAAATAATAATCGGGAACAAACTCACAAACCAGAACAAAACGAAAGAAAGCCAACGACAGATCATTCGCTTAATCATATCCTTCAGATGCCGGATAGAAGCAATACTTTTTCAGGTTTCCGCCTTCCAGAGCGACACAGTGCTTTTGAGCTGCCCAAGCTCAGCGGTGGAATGGGAGACATGCCCAGGGCACCGTTCCCTCACCATCCTCCCCTCGGCTTACCTCCGCTGTCTTTCTACCTCCCTACCAACCTCCATCCCCCGTCACTTTACGCACCACCGCCACCAGAACAAACAGAGGCCCTCTCTCTGGTGGTCAACACGCCCAAGAAAAAGCGCACCAAGGTGACAGACACTCGGCTTTCGCCACGTGCTGCTCGAGCCTTGCTACAGGACAATGGATCCATGGGTCACATGTTCGATCATGAAAGATCCATGTCGGCACATTTCAGTAGTCAGCTTAACCCACCTTGTCTGCCGACGAGCGTGGCAATCCCTAATCCCAGTCTCCAGCATTCAGACATACTAAGCTACTACAAGGAACATTCCATGTGCAGCTCTCCGACAGACAATGGCCGCGCTACCCCATGCTCCTCGCCGTCGGAAAGCAACTACAACTACATGAAAGGAGACTTTTATAACGATTCGGACAACTTTGATTCCCACGGAAAAACAATATCCTTTACAAAATATATGTTATTGGAAATCAACAACATTTCCCTGGTCTTTTTGACAGTTTTTTTAATGATAATCTTTTGATATTGCAATATAGCAATCCTTTATCTTAATACATAAATATTAATATGTACAATGTTTTCATTTGAATTCGCATTCGTATTTCAATCCGATACTCTCATCTACCGCCACATTAGCCCTTCTCGACCAACTTCAAGTATGAAACTTCTATGTTTTTGTTTGTTTGCTAATCCGATTTAATAATATCCACCGCAAGCTCATCACACTTCCAGTGCTCGAAGCTACAGTAATGAAAAGCCCCAGCAGAAAGTGTTTAGTCTGACACGACCCTGAGGTTTACGCGTGAACAGCCAAATAGCTGTCTTGGAGGGGACTTTCTTGTAACCGGTTTTTATTAAATCAAGTGGCCATTATGTTTCTGATAAAAATACACATAATTATTGTATTATTCATATTTTTTGAAATAACATGAAATAGCCATTAAGACAGTCGGTATCTTGGAGTGATGAAGCGTGAGAAAGCACTCAACATAATCTTAAGAATTTGTCTTTCTCGTCAGACTAGCGATCAGATTTCCTTAATTACGCCAATTTTACAGTTCAAGTGTGGTTTAGCAGTATTTGCACGATTTTGTCATTTACGGCCATTAGTCCTATCGTCTTCGCCGTTGTTCCTGTGAAGGAAGTTGCTCGGAATGACTCGTTTGCATGCAAGCTGGCACGGTTTCATGTCTCTCCTCTGGATCGATGTAAAGGCTTCACGACTGATAAGACATTCGTACAATCTTGCTTGAATGGTAAAATAAAATCACGATTTAAACATATTATAACGGAGAAATTTTAGAATACGATTCTTTAAACAATTTTCGTGCGTTGTATTACATTCTAAAGCCGACTGTACTAAACACGAAATATTTTCAAACCGAATGTCATGTCTTATATTCAAAATACGAAATGTATATTCTGTATGGCCCATGTGTTTGTTAAAAAATAAGAGTCAATTTAATAGTGTGTATATTATCTAACACCATAAGTACTGTGATATAGTAGTAGTAAGTGTGGATTGTTTGTCTTCCACTGATTGTTATCAATCAAATCAAGCAAGAGAGGAAGTGAAGGCAAATTAAAGTAGATTTTATTGTCCTGTTTTCTCATAACATCTAACTAAGGCAAGTAATGATATTTAATTAACCCGTTTTATTGATTCTCATCTAAACCGTGTTGAAAAACATTCGTGTGTTACTTTTACTGCCTGATCTGATATCAAACGACTAACAAACAGACGACTCTAACTTGATATCTGTCACGCTCCACCGAGGTCGCATATACAACAAAGGTGAAGGAGATATCTTCTAATTAAAAGAAAACTTCCCTGTTTAGATATTTAATTATCTGTTAGAGATAGATGCAACGCGTTAATTAGTAAAGCTTTAATCAAGAAATACAATTTTGCGCCGCCACTTTAACCAACAGTGTCGTGTTGTGTCTATGTTAATTTAAGCGTTGAATATTTATGATTTCGATGATGTATTTTGTAGACTCTGATGTTAATTAAATGCCGTTTCTTTATTAAGCACATACTAATTTTAATATTGCTATTTGAGAAACACGAAGATATACGGATGATGTATTTATAATAACAGAATCAATGCATTGTATGATAAACTGTGATGATGAAAGCGACTCAACTATCGCATGTCAATCGTTTGTATTAAGCGAAAACAAGCACATAAGGCATCTCATTATCAGTTATATTTGTTTTCTTGAATATCTGTTAGCAGCATTTGAACTCTTTGCTTATGAAAAAACAAGTTTATGATGTTATTTGTTCAGATTGTTTATGCGAGCGACAGGTTGCAGCCGACCGTTCCGTCTTATCGTTTGCGTCGATACCAAGTCCCCAGACGAATAGAAGTGACAGTTTCATTCGGTCGACAGAGTTGACAATAAACGTTCCTCGGATAAATAAATAATACAGTTAATCATTGGTTGATAGCATTCGATACTTTCTTATGAAGCCAAGACGTACAATCGATATCGCTTTTACAAACGATCTCATTACTTGTCCCTAGAGATAGCAATTCTGAAGTATCCATGGGCTCATATGTTACGGTTTGTGAATAGATTTTTACAATCATTAAACAAACTTATTTTATTTCCTTGTTTTCTTTAACAGGCAATCTTTTAAAGATAAAAGATGAACATGTTGAAGAACATTGAAATGTTAAACATTTAAAATGACGTTTGCTAAATTCAAAATATCTGTTCTGTAGGACAATGAACCTGTTGCGAATTAAAGCATCATTCATAGTTACTCGTATTTTCAATACAACGGGTATTCATGTCCCAGGTCTTGTCTCAGCAGACACTCTGTTACACAAATATATGAACTTTGAGCGTTATTTTGGTTAGCCATTCTACCAGAACCACCCCGAATATGAAGCTTTCTTCAACGTTTTGTCACAAATTGCGGCCATTTTCCGGTAACAATTGACCAAACGTTCGATTCCTCCTAAAAGGAAAGATGGTTACGTGTGATATGTAAACCATTCGTGTGACATTACATGACATCAATGTCATTTGTCGTCCGTTTTGCCATCAATGTTTAGGTTGTCTGTCCAGGCCGTCTGTTAATGTGCCCGCTACTCCCTGCGACACGCCCCACTCAGACCGCGTTTCTGGTCGCTCAACAAACTGTCGATAATGTTCGGAAAGAATCAAGAGCTCGTTAGTGTCTCATTTCATCATGCCTCTGCAAACATCTTTACAGAGTGAGAATGAGCTATTAAGAAAATTGGTTTATAAGCGCTGGGCGGACTGTTCCGGCTCCAATGTAACCCAAGACAATTGAGAGCTGGCCAAATGAGGTGGCTCCGTCGATCGAAGATGGTGTTTAACTTGCGGCGCAAACAATTACATTGTCAATATAGTGGTTGGTTCATTGTCAAGTTTTCCGGGGATGGCCACTTTTAAGGAGAGAAGCTTTTCATTTGTGATGATAAATTGTGGGGAGGGAGAGGGGGATGAAATGATCAGTGGGTGAAGCAACAAACGCATGGCATTTGTGTGACTCCATGCAAGAAACCATCGAAATTCGAAAAAATCCGGATTGTTTACAAACACTGTTTTAAAGTTAAATTCTTTTTCTATGTACATTAAGATTTTTTTAGAACTACTACTAATAATAATAATCGCCCACTCACGTGGTAATAAGTGGCTGGCGGTACACTAACTTTTACTTTTGTAGTGTCCGCTTTTTAGACATTATAGATTTACATTAGGCCTTGTTACTTAAAACTCCTATTAAAATGGATCTGACATTTCTTCTTATTAAGATGGATCTGACATGTATAAAATCTGTTCCCTTCCAGAGACGAATAGTCTGTCAAAGTTTGGCACACTGTATTACTGATGTAGGATTAGTATGACGTGAATCTTTGTTTTCTAACATTTTGGCTGTGGAAACTTATTTTAAACCGTTGTGACATCATTTTAAGCGATTATTATTGAAACGACATAAACATGTCGGCCTTTCTGATGTCAGGGAAGAATCTCTGTATTGACACTTGATGCGTCCTGTTATCTCTTACCGGTATCGTCTATTTACCGCATGTATTAACGCGACAATTAAGGGCAAAATCAATTGTAAACTGAAACCATAAGTAGAAAGTATTCGCTCTGAAATACCAGACGCTTGGCTATGTTCACTCTGAGAAGACAGCCATCTTGTTTTTGTTGCAAGGCGAATTCGTAAAACGGGTTATTCTTTGATGAAAATGCCATAAGTATATAAACTGTTGCGAGGGACGACGTAGTAAAAGCAATTTCAATTTATTCTCTCAATTCCCGATGGGAACGTTCAAGAACTCGGTTTCAAGAAATGAATTTCAAATGTACTTCACTGTTGGGAACGTAATCGACTAGCATCTGTATAAAAGAGCCTGGAAGAACAAGAATATTGGAAAGAATCGTCTTCGAGCAACATTGATTTTTCATATTCCCTCATGTTTTCAATATTTTATAGCAATTCTATAATTTATACAAAGAAACACTTGCCCTCCCGCGTGCATCCGACAATCCATCAACTCAATTTCATTATGCAGCATAAAGAAAGTTGCCGTAATATAAGGGCTGAGCGTGGCGATGGGTACAGTTTTAAAACACTCAAATTATGGTTATTTGTTTTCGTGTGTATGCACATGGAGACTGCCGTCGGCTGATCTAAATTATCAGACATACTCTCCACCAGGCGCTCACTGCGTGGGCTCGAAACCCCTGCGGACCAACAACTAGTCTGTTTCAGCTAACTTTAAGAAAACCATCCGTTCTTCCAGAACGGGAGTCTTCCCCAAAATGTTTTTGTCTGATTGTGACGTATATCCATTGTACTCGTATTGTTATTTGGTTGAATCTTTAGTATCATTTCATTCCGCCTGATCGTAAACGCGTCGTATAATATCATTTCTCTTCCACAAGTTTTGTTTAGTTGGTGGTCTTGTTTTTTCCCTTAACCCTTTATACACCGATACTCTGACTCCAATGCACCTACGGAAGGCGAAGCTGATGTTCTTCTACGTCCGATACCCGAGCTCAGCAATTCTCAAGGCGTTCTTCCCAGATGTCCATTTCAACAAAAACAACACCGCTCAGCTAGTCAAGTGGTTCAGTAACTTCAGGTAGGTGGCGTCGTACTGAACTGTCGTCTGTTGTCTTCTTCTTCTTCTTCTTTTCTTCTTCTTCTTCTTCTTCTTCTTCTTCTTCTTCTTCTTCTTCTTCTTCTTCTTCTTCTTCTTCTTCTTCTTCTTCTTCTTCTTCTTCTTCTTCTTCTTCTTCTTCTTTCTTCTTCTTCTTCTTCTTCTCTTCTTCTTCTTCTTCTTCTTCTTCTTCTTTTTCTTCTTCTTCTTCTTCTTCTTCTCTTCTTCTCCTTCTTCTATCTTCTTCTTCTTCTTCTTCTTCTTCTTCTTCTTCTTCTTCTTCTTCCTCTTCTTCTTCTTCTCCGTTGGATTTAGACTGGACTTATTGCTGTAACTTAGTTTTTTTCACTTAAAAGGACTTGCTAAAGTTTGTATGTTCTGTCCTTTTGGCTGTTCAAATAAGATAAAATACCTCGACATATTCAATACGGCACGCGGTGTAAAGAAAGTTGGCGCAAACTTTTAACTCATCATGTCTGTTGTAAGCACTGTTAAGATACCGTATAAAAACGAACAAAGAGGGTAAGGTTTGATTGTAGCACAAGGTAAAAAGGTCGTCTGGCCATGTGACAGGTGCACGCGCCACGGGACACACCACGTGACGCATGCACCATCACCATGGTGGATCATGGGTGGATCATAACATTTGTTATGTTTGTTTGTTTTGTTTGTTATTCTCAGTCTTTAAATGATCCCATCTTTGTGAGCGTATTATTTCATTCTTTTCATTCCATCTCCAAACACTAACGCCAGTTTAATTGCACACACGCAACAAAAAACATATGATTGTGATCTAAGTTTTGAGCTGACTCAACTGTATTTACTCACCACTTTCCCTGCATGTTTATACATCAATATTGCCTGCGTATTAATACATCAATATTTCTTTTCCAAGTATGCTCAAAAACTTGCATACCACTAATCGAATTTACAGTTCAGCGTAGGTAAAGCTCTCTTTAAAAAAATAAATAACGTTTGAACCTATCACATATTTGCCTTTACAAGATAAATAGCACCTTTTAATGCACAAATCTTACATGTGTTTCTTTTGCAAATATAATCATTTTTTTTTAAATTATAATACCTTCCACTTTATGTCTTATAAATGTCAATGAGAAGTGACAGAAACATCGGCGTTGAATAAAAAACGAAAGTAATGTGCGTTAGCATGAGTCACAAGTGGAAGACAATTGAAATGTCGTGCAATTCGATAATGCAGGAAACACTTGTCCTCAACTTATAATTGGAGAAGCAACCCCAAACACATTATTTACATGTATCGGTTTTTGTCAGTGGCTACACTGATCTGAAAAAGGCGACTTGCCAATGTCTCGGCGATGTGATGTCGGCATATCGCCGAGACAGCGTTGCTGTAACCAGACACAAATGTTCGCACCGCCATACAGACGGGCAAAACAATCTTTTCACCGTTTGTCATCTGGGCATTGTTTTGCTGTCAAAAAGACAAGCAGTTCTTACTTAAGTCGCGATTATAAGACTAGCGATTGTGTTTCTTGAGTCTACCTCTGTGCCATAATCTCACCTGACGTGACTGAAGTCAAAAAGCGAATCGGCTCAGTTTTCAGGCGCTTTACACGTTCAAGTAACCGAACTCCCGTCTAGGCTCGCGGATTGATATATAGCTTACAACGTTGTCCAAAAATAGTCACAGAAGTCGGCTGAATGATGCATCTTCTGCTGACGCGATAATGCTTAGTCAAAGTGTTTGATGGAAACACATTTCTAGAAATGTGAATGACTCTTCACACATTGTCTAATGGTAGCTCACTTGAATATGTTTGGTAAAACCCTAGCCAAACAGTCGATGCTTGTATTTTTGCATAATTATGTTATATTCTAAAATATCAAATATCCGTTCACTTCTTGTTTAAAAAAGCGAAAATGAATTGTGTTAAAGATTCATCAACAGTTGCCTACAATTTTAAGGTTTATTGTAAGATCGAACTGTGTATACAGATAATTTTTAGATGAAAAGGATTTCCTACAATACCAATCGCAACGGAATAAGTAGATACTTCACCAGGCTTCTATTTCCATTCGCATTTATTAAACAGTTACAAATGCTTTAGTCTTAAGTCTGTGCTGTGCTTCTAAATATAGACATTATTTATAATCAAAGTTGGTTCAAATACAAAACTTCACAAGCATGTTTTGTTACACGAAATATAGCATTAATACACACACAGAGAGAAATGATAGCGATTAAATTGAAATAATAATTCCCCCACCACCACCACACACAAGTCCGTGTTTCCTACAAACGATAATTGTTTGTGACAAGCTTATAACTCAAGGCGCTGTATGTGACATTTTGTAGACAGTCACGTGATCTTTTCTGTAAGCCATGATATGTTTATAAAGTAATGCCGCAGCAAATGGTAAATAAGATGAAATATTTCATGGGAACCCATTTGTTAAGTCAACATTTTACAGTTTTTTGGAAAAGAAAAAGTCAACACTTGGTGCGGTTAAAGACCAAGACCCGGCATTTGTTTATTTAAGGACTGTTTTTTTTTACATTGAAGTCACGTCAAAATTTCCACCATGCACGTGATTTTTTTTCTAGTTATTATTGTCGATGACCCTGTCTGCATTTAAACCAACTCGACAGCCCGGGTCCGTTGGAATTCAGAACACAGATTATTAAGTGTAAACGGATTTAATATGTGTACTCATGATTGGATGGGGATTAGATGGCATCCCTTAAATACCTCCGCCTTAGTCCTTCCTGTTGGAAAATAACAATAACATTGATACCAGCCAGTGGGTAGATCCAACAAACATCTGGCTCCATGGCATGATCCTTC
The DNA here is from genome assembly GCA_007844125.1 of Sinonovacula constricta. Taxonomy (NCBI): domain Eukaryota; kingdom Metazoa; phylum Mollusca; class Bivalvia; order Cardiida; family Solecurtidae; genus Sinonovacula; species Sinonovacula constricta. The sequence goes on from CM017557.1 coordinate 16,022,709, forward strand.
ATATATTGGCAAGTCTTTCTTTCTTCCAGATAGGATATTGAGTAAAAAAAATACAAACAAGCATACAAGTAGTCAATTGGTGCATTGACTGGCAAAAACAGACATGCATGTGCATGCCACACTTTTTATGATTAAATAAGTGTATGATTATTAATAATAAAACGACCGTTATCGTTCACATTACGAGCTTAATAAGCACGTCTATTAATGAGAAAAAACACATAATACGACCATTATTTTATATACATTATATGAGTAATATGGCAATTGTATATGCACGTTATTATCTTGTACGATGACGAGTCATTCTTAAACATAGAAATACATCTCATTTGTTAACTACAATGTTTACAGTTGGAATAATTTATCAATCTCACTGCAGAATAACTTATTTCAATTGCTTGTTAACAAATCTCTGGTTATCTTGCTTCTCTGTCACAATGGACAAGTATCGAGTTATTACAGCTGTTTGCGAGTGGGCCCTTCTCCTATATTTAAGTTTGGCAGCCAAGTTGACATTTATGAACAATCGCCGTCACACGACAAAGCCACATTCCCCATCTACCAGGATGCCAAGAGAAAGGAAAATTAAATCTTTATCGCTCCAAGTTTGCCGTAGGAATTAGTGACCATGCGTTTCGGCAAGATCTCACAAATTCTCGCGAGGCGTCGGTATCTAATGAGCCGGCTTTGGCCTCCACTAGTCGATATCTTTCATATTCTCGTGCGTTAATCAAACAGCAACAGTTTGGAGGAAATAGATTCTGTGTTCATAATTGCCATAGTAGTTGGCCAGGTAAACATTCCCTTGTTTGAATTCCCAACAACAACGTAGAAACTTTAATAAGAAACAAGTTAAACAAACAATTCCTAACAACAGATTGGCTTCTAAGGTGCCAACTGCCTGGATGTGTACCGCGCTTGGGATTACAGCCGGCGGATCGATGCCGCCAGCAGGATCTGGGCTCATGTAACGCTTGCTGGTGACAACTGTATCTCATTGGTCGCAATGGAAAATAGCGTCTTTGTTTTATAGGGGGCATTGCGACGGTACCCGGGGTCTTTGAAAAACAATGATAAGATAAATACTTCGTTCAGGTATCAAGATGTTGTGAATATGTTTAAGTGTCGTTGAAAAACGTTTAGGTTATTGAACCAATCAACACACTCAACGCTAAGTGCAGTCAAGTTCTTTTATCAGGACAACGTGTCACAATAGCCGCCCTAACCGCTGGGTCTCAGGAAAACAACGGCTTGTGAACATAGTTCTGGATAAAGAAGGCTGCAACAGAGCGCAGTAACGTTATATATATTAGCGGCAGTTAAGCCTTCTGTCCGTTACAGTGTGGCAACAGTCCCAACAGCCACACCGTACTTCTGAGAGGCTAAAGTTGCATTGAACATAATAATAATAATAATAATAATAATAATAATAATAATAATAATAATAATAATAATGATAATATGACAGCTCAATTTTAATAAATAAATAACATTAAGACTGCTCGACTCGTCATATTATTACTAATTTCTACTTAAAAAAAGTCTTTTTTTTTAAAAGAACATACATATTATTATAATTGCTTGATTTAATATTATTGAATTTTTTAAATCGCATATTTTCAGGGAGTTTTACTACATCCAGATGGAGAAGTATGCTCGTCAGGCGATCGCCGAGGGCTGCAAACACACAGACGAACTAATGGTAACGCCAGACTCCGAGCTGTACCGTGTTCTAAACCTCCACTATAACCGGAACAACCAGATTGAGGTGCGTGCGCAGCTTTTGTACTTGCTGATCCGGTTCCGGGTCAAATTGTGTTTTAAAAAGTCTTCATGTAAATAGTACCCCCACGCAAAATTGCTGCAAGTTCTTCTTCTTCTTCTTCCGATTAAGGAACTGGGCTCTTAATTAGAGCGTAATTAGTTCCATTATGTCCATTTTTAATTTATGTATAATATTATAATTTAAGAAACTTCAACATAGCCAAAGCCTAAACTCTTCAGTTGAACTGGTGACTTAATTGTATTCGATATATAATTATGGTGTAAAAGAAACATACTTACACACGGTCTAAAATAATTTTGATGGTTTTTCATTGGAGTCCATGCCATACTTTTCATAAAAATCTATTACGGCTTGTTTTCTTGAACTAGCGTAATTTAATTGTCATTACAGCCATTACTTCCTGAGGCTGGTTTACTTTTCGCGAACTTCTATAATTATCCTGATCAAACAATAAATACCAATTGATCCCAAAGAACAAATTTATATTGCAATTGATTCGAGAAAAAAAAATGTAAAAATATGCAGATCAGCATGTTATATTTTAAAATAATGGTGTATTTTATACAAATAACACACTTCTCCTGTCATTTTAAAGCATTTCTTGAAAACACTCTTTTTTCATGTCAATTATTTGTGAGCATCTTAAAATGTCACAAATCTCCAATCAGCAACCACACCAAGCCATTTAGCTGATATTTTATTGAGGAGACGTTTTAAGCCAATAAAGAAGAATAGCGACAAGAAGTCCGAGACTACCTGTTATTTTATTTATAGCGGAACAATACTTGAGAGCTACTTTCATGCAAGTCTTGTTCTACAGACCTGTAATCACTTTCTTTTGTGTGATCACCAATCATCGGTACTCATAAATAATTGACGGCTTGATGTTTGAGTCGTTTCTAGGGCCTGTTTGTGAGGCTGTCATCCGACCCTCCTTGTCGTTTACTCTATTGTCCGGAGAAAGGGCCTCCGTATTCAGTTCTAGTGACCCGAGACACACACCGAAGAGCAGCAACCTCCCAAGAGCATCATATTTTATATCCATGCTTACCGCTACTCATTCTTTGATGAACATTTAAATTAATATTTCACATCCATATCATCTTCTAGCAATTTACAAAGAGACCAGTTTTTATTTCCATCCTCCAAATCGATAGATCTATAAGAATCACCTCTAGAATACTGTTATGCTTGACAAAAGGCAAGATTAAAAAAAGGATAAGGACAGTTTTTGCTGATCAGCGGTTGAAGTATTTTAAAGGTGAAAGGAGTGAGAGAAATTTTCTCGCCGACCAGATGTTTGAGAAAATTATTCTCTGCTCAAACAGTGTAAATATTTGATGAGAGTGAAAAAAGGAATCAACGAGCAAACGAACAATCAAGTGTCCCATTATACAGTTCTTATACTCAGAGACCTTCAATCGTTGTGTAATTGGTCTGAGAAATTAAAGAGAAATACATAATTAATAAATTGGACAAGGCATTAGCATTAGCAGACCATGGTCGAGACTAATACCTTTTATAGAAATATGGCAACGTTGACGTCTTTTAAACACGGCTGCGATTTGTCATAAAGCACTCTGTTTCTGTCAACTTTCTTTATTTAAAAAGTCGGCAGACCCGTGAATAATTGATAACACGTGGTTTTCTGTTCGCTGCTTGGGCACTAAAAGACAAGATGGAGACCTTCTCTCTTTGATCAAAGTTACTAGGGACGGTGTGCGATATAAAGAAGGCACAATTAGTTAATGCACATTTACTTCTAGAATATTAATATCACTTTGAGGACTATGGGGAGTACAATTTCAATTGCTGCGAAGAATGAAGTACGCCATTAGAAATGACTGAGATATGAGGCAACGGTTCTCATCATTTGAGAAAATCTATTTTTCTTCTGCTGTGTTATTCCCAAGGGCCCAAGAACGCATCAATTGTATTGTGCTTAAAGTAGAAAGAGATACTTCTCAGACGAGGTGGACTTGCAGACTCTCGTCTGATACCGATCACTGTTGAACTGATTGCGGTGGCTGCCATTCGAGGAGAAGAGCTACAAAAACATGCCACTCTAATAGGATTGCCGCTACAGAATGCTCCGGTGCTTTTATGCTCTTTTATTCAAGCGCTATGACATTCCCAGCAAAAAACAAACCCCGGAAACATGCTAGATAGTCACCTAGGGACCTCTCTCACAACTCGCCAAATAATGACGGCGAGATGTCATAACTAGAAAGCCGACTATCTAAATCATTAGTCTTAATGCATTCTTTAATTTTCTGCTAATCTAGAGTTCCTTTTGCCGCGTTAATCTAGTTCCACGAGTCTTATCTGGTCTAGCTTATCTTTATTCTTCACAAAGAATCGCAATGCTTTCAGCGGGCCGTCCCCCAGGAAATCAGCGAGCTTATGAGACTGCGCGAAGATCGAATCTCTGGGTGGCTCAAACATCCAAGATGCGGTTTTATTACGTCTGAAGGCTCGGAATAAAGCAAAGTTTGGGACCGCTGGAGTGGCATGATGCTATCATATTATCCTTCATATCGATATAATAATAAAGTCAAAGCTCGGCAGATAGACCCGCGTGATGACAGGAACTCCATTGTCCATCCAGGTTCTACCAAGGGCTGTTATGTATAATGTACATTCTTGGGAATAGGAGAGAGTTCCATGCGATAATCGAGACCGAATGGCCATTAGGTCCACAAAAGTTATCAGATTGGTTCGGTAAAAATAGATCAGTACAGATATTATATCTGTTTAAAACAATTAGCTAAGTTCCAGCTAATGCAAAAATAAAATAAAAACCGCACACAAACTGAATTTGTTTATATAACAAGACCGTCTCGAAGTGACATATGTTCTTTATTTCGTTATAAAGATGGAAATGATAGTATACATTAAACCTAGCGTCAACTATGTTCAACAACTTGCCGAATCTTCACCAAGTTTGCATCTGCGTCAATCTCTAGCAGTGCTTCGTATCTCAAACACCAGACGTGCGATCCGACATCTTTAATCGTCTTTAATGTGATTTATCAAAGTTATGAAAAATGATAATAATAAATGGATATTCTTTCTTTTTATCTCTTTCTTTTGAAATTTTGTTTTTCCAACTTCTTTTATTCACAATAAATGCTCACTTACCGAAGCCACTGAACTAAGTAAATTAACAGAGGTTAATTTGGTTTGTTCTGCAGGTCCCAGAGAATTTCCGGCTAGCTGTTCAGGCAACCCTGAGGGAATTTTTCCTGGCCATCCTTGCCACCAAGGACGCAGAACCCTCGTGGAAGAAACCCATCTACAAGGTAATCGCGCGCATCGATGATGTCATCCCGGACTATTTTAAGTCTCCCAACTGGATGGACCAATTAGGAGACTCGTAGACGTAACGTTATAGTCACGTGATCCTAATTATGTGTCAACATGTTATTTAGCAGCTGGTGTGGCAAAACTACAATTTGTCGACTTTTTTCCATTTGTTTGTGTTTAACAGATGTTATTTAATATTTATAATGACAGGAAACGAGACAAACTGTGTTGCAAAAAGATGATTAAGTGTGCATTTCGATGCTGTTCATTGCGTTGACTAATATAATGAGTGTGCAAACTTAAGCATGCCGTCAAACGTGTATAATTTATGAGTTATTCAAAGGGACATACATAGATATTATTTAATAGCAGAACAGTTTGACAATGAGATTGAAAATAAACATAACTTGAAAATGCATTCAGCTATTAATATTTTCTAAAAAAAAAGAACAAAAGAACAAATGACACATTTAGACGTTTTTGTCATTACTAATTAAAAACGTTTGTTGTTTGTTAAAAATAAATTCACAACATTAATTGAATAAATGACGGAACGGTTCATTTTATAACTGTACAAGACCTATGATGAGACTTAAGTCGCTCAACTATTAGTATTATTTGGAAAGTTAAATGACTTTAAACTCAACTGTAAGCAGAAATCAAAAATTATGTATTGACATATAACCGTATGACCTTTCTAATTAGTATAGTAGGTTAAGTAGAATAGAATATGTACCATTTCAAGTTCTAAACTGTACAAACGATTCATTCCACCATTTTTCACCATCTTACCCTAGCATCGTTGGAAGCTAGGGGCTTATTGCTGCGCGGAAAACTGTTGCAAAAGATACATTCATTTCTAGCTTCCGACATTTAATATCTATCAAAACGCATTGGTCATCTCCACTGTCAGTATTTGAAGCCGGTTTTACATTTTTATGTTCTAGTCAAACATTAATGATCTTCATTTTAGTGTTCTACATTCTGTGTGTTAGTGTTGTTCACTTAGCAAGCAACTTTACCTCAACTTTCCTTTAAACTATATCATCATCGCCATGTTCCATCCCACTGTCACTGTTGTGTTGTTCATATCTTTTCATTGCATATAAAGCTGCGGAATGATTTCGCTGTCAATACATACTGACGGAAAAGCTTGTTGACCCGTCTGTTCTTATATTTATATTGGTGTTAATGTTTATCCATACATAATTGTTTTTCATGTACTTGTCATAAAATGCAATAGAACACTGTATCCGTTGAAGCATAATACTGCACCTTTTGTTACATGATAATATACAAACATAGTCCAGCCTTATTGTTTCTTGTTTGATTGGGATTTTTGCATTTTGTTAGAACGCATTTTTTATCAATTATAAATGTTTTATGTGTGACGTTATGAGAACAATTATGTATATGTATTTTATATAAATCTTAAACGTTAGGCGATATTAGGGAGTAAATTAAAAGTAACTTATATTGAAAACAAAAATACTAGCTTTTCATTAAAAATGTTAATTTCATACAAACAAAGTTGTGATTCTGCTAATATGTGAAAATAAACGATAGATATATATGAGAATAAAATATAAGTAAGTCAATTGTCTCGCCGCCGACTTACGCGTTTTCATGTTTGTGTAGTTTACACGAATTTGTTAGGCAATATATCGTGCAATAAGTGACTACTGTAGTCAGTCGTACAGTGGTGTTACTATAGTTTCAATGGTCTTGTTATTGTTATGTATTTGAAGTTCCCCTATGTTAACCTACATCATATGTACAGGCGACATGTCGCAGTAATGTTTTATATATTGTTATTTGAACTTTTTCTTTTTAAATAATATTGATACAATTAATTACATTTTAATTTTAACTGTCAAAACTGTCGCTTTAAGCTACATGTAATTACAAATGCACTGGAGGTGTATAAATGATATGCGTAAATAACTCTCCTTGTAACAATCTATAGGAGCTTTTGCGATTTGAATCCAAAGTAAAAATAGTGTTCAATTAAATTTTGATCTGCATTTTAATCTAGTCTTTTAATTACTTCATCTGTCATTATTAAGTCATCTTCTTCATCTTTTTTTGTTCTGTCAATCAATATGTTATGATCTCAACAATGTATATGTGTTTCAATCAAGGCTCTAAATTAGAAAAAATAAATATTTCTATTTTTGTCTCTTCAATGCGCACTAAACCGACCTATTTAACGGGTCAAATGTACCATGCACGCATGGACTCATTGTACCAAATCAGTTGTTTATTATCCATTTCACTCCCCCTTTCTATTTACGATTTTATGTTGAATTGATGATGTATACAAATATAAAACGATTTTCTTATAAAATAAAATTATAAAATAATGTTATTCTGTTTATTGTTATATTTATACCATGCAATTAGGGAAAAAGATCAATAATTGGAATTTAATTAACCAAAAGCTGTTAACCGAACAATCAACACATACACAAACAATTACCAATGTCGCAATGCGAAGAGAAGAGAGAGAAAATTGCTCAGCAAATCATGTATGTTTCACTCATAAATAACTTGAACGTTCTCTTTTAATATTAATAACTAACAGTAACATACACATCCATACACGCCCATACATGCATTTTTTCTAAATTCTTGAAAATTTCAGTTTGTTGGGTAAAATATACCAATACTGTGCAATAGTCATACGTTTCTTTCCTACGGTAACATTTAAGTAAACAAACGCATGTTGTGTAAGGCTAAACAATATAAGGCTTGTCTAGGGTGGCAATTTTCATAAAAATTAGATAATGCATTTTATAGGCGAAAGGAATAAAAGAGGCCATTAGGCAGCCATAATATCTCCACAATTTTACAGTGTTATTTCAAGGATAGTACGAACAATCTTCAAATGATATCCAAGTGTTTTACTGCGAGTTTCTTTTAAGAATGTTAGGGTAAAAGAGCTGCCAACTTCATTCTGCTAAGCTGTCAACTTCACCGACATGGGTAAACGAAATTTATCCAGACTGCAGCGGTGAAACAAATCTACGGCTGTGTTAGACAATACTACTTGACTTGTCATTGTAAGACCCGACATGGTTTGAAGAATTAAGTAACCAATAAATGCCAAACTAATTATACAAATACATACTAAAAATCTATTCATAAATTATTTTTCTGACAAAAATATGATTTTTCATATTTAAATGAATGGCCAGAATGAAGCTGACAATTAATTACAAGCAGTCAACACTCAGACGTTATAAAAATAGTTATAAATATATGTATTTTAATATTTTATGTTATATAAACTATATTCAAAAATAATAAATTTATCATATTCGCATTTATTTATTTAAAATACCTTTTAGAGGTTCTGTTTGGCAATATGTATTGTGATTTTATATTGTTTATCATAGATCATAGTCACTAAACGACTTACATTATATAGGGGGGGGCGTGTGTGTGTTGGTGTGTGTGTGTTGGTGTGTGTGTTGGGAGGGGGAGGGGGAGGGTGTGTGCGTGTGGTGTGTGGGGGGGGGGGGGGGTGCGTGCGTGTGTTTGCGAAACAGATATGACTTTAGCAAATACGATGAAGAATTGTCATTTAACTAAGTTCATTAAAGACATCTGTAGCCCAAGGATCTTAAATGATACTGTTCGGCCAAGACAGCACATAGTGCGATATGTTTGTTTTCGGATAATGTATGTTTTGCTTTACAAGGCATGTAACAAAACAGTTAAAAGAAATTTGTTGAATGGATTTGTCCTCAGCTCATAAATATAGATCGCAGGCTAAACCAGTCAGGACAAAATCTTAAGTTATGCAGATTCTACAAAAGATAAGTAATACCTGTGTATACTTTGCAAAGTCGTACGCATGAACGAAAGGGCTAAACCCATTTTCTATTGATTCTGTTTTCCCTATTAAGAAGAAGTATTTCGCTAGGCTTCCTTTCCCAATTATAAACCGGTAGTACACCTCTGTCTACGTTTAATTTAAAGAAAATCCCCCATCAGATGAATATTACAGTATTTTCTATTTAATTTGAGAAATAAAGACTACGTGAACTCAGAAGCTGCTGACAGCTTAAGCAGTTAGTTGTGTTTAAGGATTTGCCAGCATAGCCTAAGCTACAAGATCCCTACCTGATTGGCAGTAATCGACTTAGCCAGAAGATTTCTACTTAGCTTTTTTGTCTTGCAAGAACGTCTTCCGGTCGTGGTAAATTAAACCACGACATCACAAACAACGACAATACCGTATCAGACGAGATTCTTGGTAAAAGAACAGAGTTCAAGTTGGAAGTCTTTTCAATACTGCGGAAATTAAGTCGCTGTGTTGGTGAATGCAATTGTGATGGGCTAGGGCTATGAAGATGGAATATCAATTACTTTAGTAAAGCGCTTAAATGGTAAGGTCCGTGCTTCATTGAGAACATAATAACGATTACAAGGATCGCCCTACATTGAGAGCATAATCACGATTACAAGGATCGTCTTATATTAAGAACATGATCACGATTACAAGGATCGTCTTATATTGAGAACATAATTACGATTACAAGAATCGCCCTACATTGAGAACATAATCACGATTGCAAAGATCGTCCTACATTGGGAACATAATCACGATTACAAGGATCGTCTTATATTGAGAAGATAATAACGATTACAAGGATCGTCTTATATTGAGAAGATAATAACGATTACAAGACTCGCCCTACATTGAAAACATAATTACAATTACAAGGATAGTCTTACATTGAGAACATAATAACGATTACAAGGATCGTCTTATATTGAGAAGATAATAACGATTACAAGGATCGTCTTATATTGAGAAGATAATAACGATTACAAGACTCGCCCTACATTGAAAACATAATTACAATTACAAGGATAGTCTTACATTGAGAACACAATAACGATTACAAGGATCGTCTTATATTGAGAAGATAATAACGATTACAAGGATCGTCTTATATTGAGAAGATAATAACGATTACAAGACTCGCCCTACATTGAGAACATAATTACAATTACAAGGATAGTCTGACATTGAGAACATAATAACGATTACAAGGATCGTCTTATATTGAGAAGATAATAACGATTACAAGACTCGCCCTACATTGAGAACATAATCACGATCACAAGGATCGCCTTACATTGAGAACATAATAACGATTACAAGGATCGTCTTATATTGAGAAGATAATAACGATTACAAGACTCGCCCTACATTGAGAACATAATTACAATTACTAGGATAGTCTTACATTGAGAACATAATAACGATTACAAGGATCGTCTTATATTGAGAAGATAATAACGATTACAAGACTCGCCCTTCATTGAGAACATAATAACGATTACAAGGATCGCCCTACATAGAGAACATAATAACGATAACAAGGATCGTCCTACATTGAGAACATAATAGCGATTACAAGGATCGTCCTACATTGAGGGCATAATCACGATTACAAGGATCGTCCTACATTGAGAACATAATTACGATTACAAGGATCGTCCTACATTGAGAACATAATAACGATTACACGAATCGTGCTACATTGAGAACATACTAACGATTACAAGGATCGTCTTACATTGAGAACATAATAACGATCACAAGGATCGTTCTTAATTGGGAACATAATAACGATTACAAGGACCGTCTTACATTGAGAACATAATGACGATTGCAAGGATCGTCCTATATTGAGAACATAATAACGATTACAAGGAACGACCTACAGTGAGAACATAATTACGATTACAAGGATCGTCTTACATTGAGAACATAATCACGAATACATTGTAAGAAGACTTAAAGTTCAGAGGGCATCACAAGAAAAAGAAAAGTTTCAGCAACAACAGCAACAACAGACGCTGGCACCGACAGATGCTTAAACAACAGCAGCAACAAACAGTTAACAGCAGATACTGGCAAAGATAGCAGGAACGGCAACAGCTAATAGAACGCCAGCAGTATCAGAAAAAGCATCATCAAAAGATAGAAACAAGAGCAACAACCAAACAAGAAACAAAAGACACTTGCAACAGCTGTAGCTTGAACATTGACAACATAGCTTCATCAGCTCTCACATCAACATTATCTTTAGCATCGGATGCAAAATCAGTACTAAAACTTCTTTATCAATAATAGCAATATCATTAGCAATATTCAACATCAGCAGCAATTGCAACCATTTGCAGTAATATCAACTTCAATAGTCATAACTTCAAAATGGTATAGATAGCAGCAATCGCAATAAGAGCAGCAATAGCAATAATTATAGCAGCAACGTCAATAGAAAAATCGGCAGTAAAAGCAGCATCGGCAGCAATTACTACAACCGTAGCAGCAACTACAAGTAAATAAAATATTAATATTATCTAACCGTTGTAAACGTTATTTCAAACATAATTAACATGTTCACTTCTAAACCCTACATCGTCGAATGGTTTTGTTTACCCTCGCCTTTCACTGAAAGGCGTATGGCGAGCAAATAAATCCTACAACAAGCGTAGAAAAAAAATGTGTTAACAAAACGACATTAGGCTTTTTTTCATAACTAATTATGACAACTTTTTGTGCATTACGCACTGTTGAGATTTTCCATTTTATTATACACATACATCTAAATCGTTCTGATATTGAAAGATAAATAAAATGATTTACATAGATGGATTAATAAGGAAGATCGTTATACCCTCCTTTTTGTGAGTTATTTTACTGCGCCGAAAAAATAATTCGAGGATGATGAGTAGCGGTGTTACGGCGGATATCAATGATTTCTGATCCCAGAACCTCACCTTGTGTTGTTCTGGCGTAGGAATACTGTGTCAAAGATAACATCCCGAGTTGTTATACGCTCCGGTACTTCAGGTGTAAACGTTACGTTATTAAAATTTCAAATTGTCACAAACATTGACAAATTTCAAATTATCAGGAGCATGCGACATCACGGGGTATCATTATATTGTCATCTTCTTAATCATAATTTGCATTCCAAAGATGGCATAATACGGCCCAGAAATTAAAAAGTATAGTGGTTAGAAAATCGTTTGTCCTGGTGGTGGCGCTGCTGATACCCGTGGCAGGTGGCTGCAGATTGTAAGATTGTACTATCAGAACCCTTATAAAGTAAGCGAAATTTGATCTTTTGTAAATGCTAAATAAGCGTGAAATTGAATTCTTCAAGTGGTTGGAAGAGAAAAATGAATAAAGACCGTGTTTTCGTCGTGGTCTTTATCTAACTTATATTTTAGTAAAGTGTCCCAAAATGTCGAAGCTCACATCCCTCCCTGGGTCTGCCAGAAAATTGACACCAGTGTCTCTTGTGTATGTCTGAATAAGCGTATTTCAATAAAACGTAATTTCAATGAACTTAATGAAATAAAAAAATAGTTAATGTCGATGACCAATGTTAGTGGTGTTGAATACAGCTGATGACCATGCTAGTGATGCGATGGATGCTATTGTTTCGGGCGGGTGGGAGAGGGACGGTCCGGTAGGGTCGGGGCCCAGGGTTACGGTCGCTATCAAGCTTTATGACATTTTAATGGAGCAAGGAGAGAGTTGGACCGGAGTGTGTCGCGTGCACGGCCCCGTGTGCGTCCCCTGCAGGGCACAATACTTGTGCTGCTATACACCTGTTTCAGAGTCATCGCATGGACTCTAAACGTTTGCTAAATGTTTCGATATTAGTTAGCCTTGTGTTAGGTATGATACGGTTGTTTAAACCTAAGGAGCAGGAAGCAAACAAACAAAACATGGAAACAAGAAAATATAAATACAAGCAAATAATGTTAAGTATGATTAGGCTGTATGTCTATGGTATAAATCTTTCAGATTTCGTTTAAACCTGGAAGCTTCGTTTACTTTTATGTTTGTAAGCATATCTTGTCTGCTTTCTAACGCCCGATTTCAGCTTCTCTCGTGTACAATCGTTTATAAAGCGAAACGATCGAGTTTATAAAAGGTAATCTAAAATTTACCACATCAAATTCTGTTTCCTTTATTATTTTTCTACACGAACCAAGACGTTTTAACTTGACATACGTTAATTCATTGTTCTTTGATGTTCAGTCTTGAATGTATTTCATTGTGTGCTTGTCTCTTGTATGTTATTTGTTAATATTTTTTTTTCGTGTTCTTAATAACCATTATTTTATATACGAATTCTGGTTCTGAGTAAAAATTGACATACGCCTTTGTGTGGCTTGGATTTTTAGCTATGTACGGACAACAGAAATGGAGAAGTGTATTTTACTATTTTTGCATTGCTTTTTTTCTTCTTAAAAGAGGTGCGTTTGGATTAGTCACATAACACATCCACAATCGATTTAAAAGACTTACAGTGCTTTCTTAGAAATACCTTTGTTGAATATTCAGACAAACAGGAGCAATATGCCAAGGATATTTATTTTTGGCCATCCTACACTCTTGTCGACATACATATTTTCTCCTTTATACTTGTTGGATGCTTGTATTGAGCTATAGTTGTGACAGCGATTTAAGTCAATTTTGGTGATGAAGGTCAAATACCAGCGATAGTTAAAATAAAGAGTTTAAGATACCCACAGTAATGTGTGTGTAATTAATGAAAAGGTTCTCTTCTCTTCAAGCTACTGAACTATGTTAGCCCGCAAGTCGATCCTTTTGCCGATTAATCGCTACTGGGCGGTAAGTGTAAGTTTTTCTCTTCGTGTTTTTGTCACTTTTTCATTACCTTGTGTATTTGCCCTGCCTAGTGGTATTTCACATTTTAATGTATGTTACAATATGTATCTGACCTTTTCATACTTTTCTATTTGTAACCGCTTTTTAAATGCTATCATTGACTCTACAGGCTAGTCAATCACAGAAGGGCTTGGGATTGGGCCCAATTCTTTACGTTGTTTATCCGATACAGTCTTCTCTACTTTCTCTTTCTCTTTCTCGTCTCTCTCTCTCTGTGTCTCTGTCTCTCTCTTTCTCTCTTTCTCTTTCTCTCTCTCCCCCATCTTATCTCTCCACTCTATATCTCCCCTCTCGCACTAGCACCCTCTTTATTTCCTCTTTCTCTCCCCCTCTCTCTCTCCCTCCCACCTCTCTATCTATCCTCATTAATCTCTGTCTGTCTGTCTGTCTGTCCGTCCGTCCGTCCGTCCGTCTGTCTGTTTGACTGTCTGTCTCTCCATCTCTCTCTCTTATACGCTTTCTCTTCCTCCTCTCTCTCATCCCTTTCTCTCCCCTCTCTCTATTTCTCTCTCTCCATTCATCCCAATCTGTCTTCGCTATCTCTTTCTAGTCCCATATATTTTATCATTATGGCTTTTCTCCCTATCTTTTCTTTCATTCCTCTTTCTATTTACCTTCAATATTTAACTCAGAGCATTTTTATGTCCATCTCTCGTTATAGTGAACTTTCCTTCACTTCTTTTCACTTTTTATGTTGAAGTTTTTTTATTTTAACATAAATCACATCACCTCATTCATTCATTCGTATAAGGGGATTCAGGATAAAGAAAAAAAGTACATATGCTAAAATCTTAACTCTCTGTTTACTTGAATACACATGTAAGTAATAAGATCACTTAGGTGCCACATTTAGAGTTTAAATGGAAAAAAATAAAAAGGATAATCGCATATCAGTATTTTAAACTACATTTGCTGTGCCAGTATTTGCAAACACAAACTATTAAAATTAACAACCGTTTACATAGCCGCAAGCTTTCCAGCTTAATGCCGCTAAAACTCGTTAATGGAAAAGAAACTGAATTAAATGTGATTTTTTTTTCTCCGAAAATGACATCTTCTTTCGCTGATGATTTGATAAACGAATATCGTGAAATGTTTATCGGTAAGATAATTAAATATAACCACGGTAATTGTACTAGAGCGTACAAGAGCTTGAGTGGTCGTTGCACGGTGTTTGACTTCAGTCCCCTGGCCCGGGGAGCAGCTGTCGTGGGCCAGGTACGCTACATTACAGTCTACCTGCCTTTGTTACGCCTTCTTCTTGAGGACCGAAGTCAATACCACATCATTTTCTGATACCATTTAATAACTGCATTTAAAAGCGCCAAAAGCGAGAAATTGCAATATGGAAATTAAACACTTTCAAATTATACCGTGAGCTATATGAAATACGAGAACAATAATGAGCCGTGTTCCTTTCAGTCCTATTTTAACATTTAAGTGCGATTTCTTGCTCTCTATTTATTTTTCCGCTAAATTACCCCTTGAATTATCATGGCCTTTTTCTAATATAATCTTTATATCGTTTAGAAAACCGTCATTAAAGCCGTGTTACCTGAATGTATTCCACGCTGCCACGCGCGCCTCATGTCAGTCCGGCACGCGACCACGTATGTAAATTTGCTGTGCGCTGGCAAGGCGACTAAATTGGTGTCATGTCACTCGTTGACGTTAAACGCTACATGCTAGATTTTCTTACATGCTATTTAACCGCACACATCGTGCGTGTTTTCCACTATTTTTTATACTTCCACGGATCGGAATATTTGAAAATGTGCTGACAATTTTAACATTTCATTTGCGAATCAAATGAGATCACGAGATACCGCTGCGACGTTTCTAAAACACCCGACACTCTCCAATATCAAGGATCGTAATTAATTCTGTTCATATTCTTGTCTTAATGAATATGAATATCTTGCATGTTCTTTTAAATTAATGGCATCCGTTGCATTTGATATTGTTGTTTAAAGCGCTTTCACCACAAATGTTAAAATGGACCCAAATAGGAGAATCGTTTCAAATCCAACTTTCTCGTATTTCTTATTGCTTTCACTTTGCTTGAAAATAGCCAGAAATATTACAAATACAGTGGAAATATTTTGTTTAAAACAAGGGCTGCACGAAAAGGAACGCGGATATCGAGTGATAAAATGATCGCAACATTTCTGGCTTGTATAGATAGAAATATAAGATAGAGGTTATAATACAGTAATGGTTCACAATGAGCATAATAAACATGGCGATAAAATACAGAAGATCTATATACAATAATTCCATAAATCAAGATTACAATATGAACCATGACATAATTTTTCTAAGGATAGCACCAATCGAGCAATCTTATATCCATTTTGGTCCTTGTTGAATTATGGCAGGATCCTAAAACTCATCAAAAATCAAACTGTTAATGTATAAAAAAGTTGAAAAAATATACAAAAACACAACACACAAACACTCTCTGAATCACAGGAGCAATGCTACATAAAGATACATAAGTGAAATAATAAACTTGGAGTTTATTACTAATCTCATAACACAAATTACTATTAAATCACAATATACCTTTTTGTGTAAAGGCTAGTTTCTAACAGCACGTGGGGGGGGGGGGGGGGTAGTGCCTTTGGCCTAGTTTTAGAGTAACTCCCTAGCCCCTCGCCCCTCGCCCCTCGCCGTGTGAGTAAGAGTCCCGGCCGGGGCGAAGGACTTAACGAGGAGCAAATATAATGCAACATCTCCAACTGAAGAGACAAAGCCTCGGAGTCGGTTTGGTCTGACCAAAATCGTGGATCTTTAAACAGATGTTGCCAAATAGGTCTTCCAGCTAATCTTTGGTGCGCCGGTGGTTCTACCCAGATATTTGTTTGAGGTCTTCCGTCACTAAAGTAGCTGGACGCCGCTATAATGATCACAACTGGTCGCTGTGATGTATTTCAAAAGACAAACCAAAACATATTCGACACATTATTCATCAAATGAACGTACAAATAGTTTAAATGGTACCGTTGGCAATCTCTTCGCGAAGATTGAAACTACAAGTAAATATGTAGGTTGAGCGGGATAATGGACAAATCTTTTCGCGAAGAAGGAAACTTCGACGTTGAATGCATGTCATCTTAAATTCGATCTTAAATTCGATCTTTCCACCTTGTTATGCTGTGTAAAATTTAAGAGCACGTGCAGGTTAAACTGTTATTAAAGGTTGTGATGATAAATGACGCATCTTTTTGATGTTGACGATACTTTCAAATGATTTATGGAGGCCCAGATTGACATGTGGTTGATACGATTGCGACGATTCTCACATTAAGGTCCAGAGTGACTAGTGGATGCCAAGTAATTCAATGAATATATAGCCTAAACCAGTAAAGTTGTATACAGCAATATCCTTCCACGACAGAACTGGGGAATTGTTCGAGCAGTAAGTCAGCCATGAAATCAGCCATCACCAAATTAATAATAGAATGCAATTAAAATTTCTCGATTTTTCAACCAATCATGATTTCAGTGAGACATTTTAATGACGGACTTTAATGGATTGAGGTTTGACTTCATGTTTTTAAGTGATGAAATAACCAGCGATAATATCGTGTTGGCTCAAGTATTGCTTAACATATTTTATATCGATAATAACATAATTTCTCGTTTCTAAATCTTTACGCTGAGTAGACCGAGGGTATAAGTGTCGCGTGCGGTTCTGTAATGCGATGCGACAATCAGCCGTTGTAATTGTTTTTATTACAATGTAAATACTTCATACAGGGTCTCAAATGTCTACGAGACGAGATACAATGGAGGCCAATGATGGATCAAGGGACATGTATCTGTATGTAGCGGCCGGCAGATGGCAGCATAGGCGGATAATGTCGCAACGAACACTGGCGGCATGGCACGAGGCATAATCTCTCCCTCGTCACCTTGCCGGCAATGCTGGGCCTAACGCAATAATTACATGTTGTCACAACAAGAAAGACCCAGGATGAGAAAGAATGCAAAAAGTGCAATAATTTTGACGGGGACCTGCGTGAAAACAGCTGAAATTGTTGAAACACTAACCCTTAACTGCGGCGTCCCGCCGGCTCAAGTGTTACAATTTTTTGTCCCAGTGGGCGCCCCCTGTTGCGCTCGTCCCAGTCTACGGTGTGTTGTTCTCCGCGGAGAAGCTGATTTACGTACGGTAATGACGCTGACAGTGACTGTTGTGAATAGGTATTAAATGGGATGGCGTAGAGCTCCAACACGTAGATCTCGTTCGGGCGACATTGAAAGGAAATGTCAAGTCCCTTTTATCGCAATGACAACCATTTCGAAAATCAAAACTGCATTCAACTAAC
This sequence comes from Sinonovacula constricta, assembly GCA_007844125.1. Classification (NCBI taxonomy): domain Eukaryota; kingdom Metazoa; phylum Mollusca; class Bivalvia; order Cardiida; family Solecurtidae; genus Sinonovacula; species Sinonovacula constricta. The sequence goes on from CM017557.1 coordinate 16,040,872, forward strand.
GATCATTTATGAAAAGTGTAAAGGACACCGCTTACTTGCTTTGTGGCTAAGATGGGAGAAAGGCGCGTGGCCACTTAAAACCTAAGACATCTATTGTTAAAAGGGACACCTGCTCTTTGAAAATATTTATATGGTCAAAAAGATAAACACGAATAATGGTCGACGACGGCCATTGTCCACACTGGCCACGCGTTCTACCTAGCGGGGGACTGGTCAATAGATACACCGCCATTTCTCATCGCTCAATTTGCTGTCCACAAATATTTGGTTTCCCGTGGTCGTGTTTTGAAAAGGACTAAATACTCTCTAAAGAAATGCCGGACCAAGCTTCTGCCGGCCCTAACCGGACATACCTACGTTACGCTTTGTTGACGTTGCTACATATGTCGCTAGCATCACGAACTCTTGGTGCAGATTCAAATCGATTTGTTGACAAAGTTGATTCTTGAAACTATGGGTAAACCACTGATTTCTCATATAAATAAGTCGTTGCATACAATGTACCTATACAAACATTTAATGGATTTGCGATGATCAAAGCTAGAACTAGTAAAGAAAGACAGTTAAACAAACTGACCGATCCAAATAGACAAACAAGAATGATCCGGTGTACGCAACTGGGTCCCGAATTCAACAGCCATGCAAATTACAATGAATGACAAATTATAAATAAAGTGATACTAAATATTCATTCGATGAACAAATAACCATTTTTCTAAAATTCAAGATTTGAATAAGTCTTGCTGTAAACATATCGATAAGATCACAAACACAAAAAATGAACCCGAGACAGATTTTATATCTATAAAAAGGGTTACTTCCAAATTTATGTTTTCTTAGTTTTGTGTTTGTTGGGTTAAAATCCATGAAGGCAGTCTTTTAAATAACGTTAGACTAGTTTTACTAGAAGCAGATAAAGTGCTGCCTGTACTGTGAAAACATGTCGCCACCACCGCCATGGTGATGCACCACATCCCATTTCTCTGACACAAACCATAAAACTTCACTAATAAATTGAGTAAATGTGAGGAAGCTATACTACTAGCTTTTTGACGAATCATAGAAGTATCTTTATAAAGCAAGTAAATGTGAGGGAGCTATACAACTAGTTTTTAACGAATCATTGAACTATCTTTATAATCTGAACAAATGTGAGGGAGCTTTACAACTAGTTTTTAACGAATCATTGAACTATCTTTATAATCTGAACAAATGTGAGGGAGCTTTACAACTAGCAACATAGACTCCAGGGCATAACCGACCCGGAGCTGATGCGGACTGAACTCAGGCATTCCTGAACCGAACTTGATGCTGACTGAACCCAGGGTATACCCGACCCGGAGTTAATTCTGTTTAAACTCAATACCTTCCCTATCCGGAGTTGATACAGACGGATGACGTGCCACTTTGAGCGCGTTACATATATTTTATTTTGCTTAAAATTAAGCCTGGTTCGCTTTTTTATTCTAATAATACCTAAAAGTTTTAAATTATAAGAAGTATCGATATAAAAATCGCAAAAGCCAGCTTTGCTGTTTCATTTTAAAAGATGACATAAATGTGATATAAGATATAAAACGTAATGAGATATGAACAAGCAATGTCAATACTTACAATGGCGCCACAAAAGCACATTCTATGGTAATAATACTAAACATAACCTAAGCATGAACATAATTAGAAATCGGAGACTTAATATATATACATACACAGATTTTGTGCCCATTCGTGCCTTCCAGTTGGGTGTGATGTAAGCCACTTGTTAGAATCTGGCACACGATGTCGTTTAAAATAGTCTGACCTCTCATTAAAATTAGCTTGGCATTATTGACACGTAATCTTGCCAAATCACCCATCTATTTATTAGTTGTTATCATTTTGCTAAGCTTTAGACTTGGATTTCGTCCCATTTTGGAGCAAAACAATGTAGATTGGCTGCATTTTGTCACACATCGTATTTAAGGTTGAATGTGCTGTCGCTACCTAAGAAATATGATTGCTTTTACATGACTTTTAAGAAACATATGTGCAAGTGTTGTAAAAGTAACGATAGTGGTCTTTTAGTTTTCAACAATAGCGTGAAAGGCTTCGCAAACCGTTGATGATAGAATTTAACTACATGTAAAATACAAACAATACGGTAAACAACTTCCTTGATCGCACAGCAATCGAAGCCCAGTAACCGGATACATAAATTCATAATAATGCTATGTTTAATGGTTTTTAACATGTGATCCATTTCATTTGTCTTATCTGCAATAATTTGTTATATTATATGGAAATGGACAAGACAGAGGGCGATCGAACCCAAGTTCCAAGATGGTTAGGTGGATAGAGTCGCTGACAAATAACAGCTTAACTCCTCATAGCGCGAATAACAGTCGCCGTCACGTGACACGTAAGCACTTAATGGCACAGGTAACATACAATCCATATATATGTATATGTCTCGAGGCCAGTGGTACCAACCAGATACATTTATATGTCTGGAGGTCACTGGTACCATCAGGTATATTTATATGTCTGGAGGTCACTGGTAACATCCAGGTATATTTATATGTCTGGGGGTCACTGGTACCATCCAGGTATATTTATATGTCTGTAGGTCACTGGTACCATCGAGGTATATTTATATGTCTGTAGGTCACTGGTACCATCGAGGTATATTTATATGTCTGTAGGTCACTGGTACCATCGAGGTATATTTATATGTCTGTAGGTCACTGGTACCATCGAGGTATATTTATATGTCTGGGGGTCACTGGTACCATCCAGGTATATTTATATGTCTGGGGGTCACTGGTACCATCCAGGTATATTTATATGTCTGTAGGTCACTGGTACCATCCAGGTATATTTATATGTCTGGGGGTCACTGGTACCATCAGGTATATTTATATGTCTGTAGGTCACTGGTACCATCGAGGTATATTTATATGTCTGGAGGTCACTGGTACCATCCAGGTATATTTATATATCTGGGGGTCACTGGTACCATCCAGGTATATATACATGTCTGGGGGTCACTGGTACCATCCAGGTATATTTATATATCTGGGGGTCACTGGTACCATCCAGGTATATTTATATGTCTGGGGGTCACTGGTACCATCCAGGTATATTTATATGTCTGGAGGTCACTGGTACCATCCAGGTATATTTATATATCTGGGGGTCACTGGTACCATCCAGGTATATATATATATGTCTGGGGGTCACTGGTACCATCCAGGTATATTTATATATCTGGGGGTCACTGGTACCATCCAGGTAAATTTATATGTCTGGGGGTCACTGGTACCATCCAGGTATATTTATATGGCTGGGGGTCACTGGTACCATCCAGGTACATTTATATGTCTGTAGGTCACTGGTACCATCCAGGTATATTTATATGGCTGGGGGTCACTGGTACCATCCAGGTATATTTATATGGCTGGGGGTCACTGGTACCATCCAGGTACATTTATATGTCTAGGGGTCATTGCTCCATCCAGGTATATCTATAAGTCTTGAGGTCACTGGTACCATCCAGGTATATTTATATGTCTGGGGGTCATTGCTCCATCCAGGTATATCTATAAGTCTTGAGGTCACTGGTACCATCCAGGTATATTTATATGGCTGGGGGTCACTGGTACCATCCAGGTATATTTATATGTCTGAGGGTCACTGGTACCATCCAGGTACATTTATATGTCTGGAGGTCACTGGTACCATCCAGGTATATTTATATGGCTGGAGGTCACTGGTACCATCCAGGTATATTTATATGGCTGGGGGTCACTGGTACCATCCAGGTACATTTATATGGCTGGGGGTCACTGGTACCATCCAGGTACATTTATATGTCTGGAGGTCATTGGTACCATCCAGGTATATTTATATGGCTGGGGGTCACTGGTACCATCCAGGTATATTTATATGTCTGGGGGTCACTGGTACCATCCAGGTATGTCTGGGGGTCATTGGTACCATCCAGGTACATTTATATGGCTGGGGGTCACTGGTACCATCCAGGTATGTCTGGGGGTCATTGGTACCATCCAGGTACATTTATATGGCTGGGGGTCACTGGTACCATCCAGGTACAATTATATGTCTGGAGGTCATTGGTACCATCCAGGTATATTTATATATCTGGAGGTCATTGGTACCAACCAGGTATATTTATATGCCTGGGGGTCATTGGTACCATCCAGGTATATTTATATGTTTTGATGTCACTGGTATTATCCAGGTATATTTATATGTCTGGAGGGCACTGGTACCATCCAGGTATATTTATATGTTTTGATGTCACTGGTATTATCCAGGTATATTTATATGTCTGGGGGTCATTGGTACCATCCAGGTATATTTATATGTTTTGATGTCACTGGTATTATCCAGGTATATTTATATGTCTGGGGGTCACTGGTACCATCCAGGTATATTTATATGTCTGGGGGTCATTGGTACCATCCAGGTATATTTATATGTTTTGATGTCACTGGTATTATCCAGGTATATTGATATGTCTGGGGGCCACTGGTACCATCCAGGTATATTTATATGTCTGGGGGTCACTGGTACCATCCAGGTATATTTATATGTCTGGAGGTCATTGGTACCAATCAGGTATATTTATATGGCTGGGGGCCACTGGTACCATCCAGGTATATTTATATGTCTGGGGGTCATTGGTACCATCCAGGTATATTTATATGTTTTGATGTCACTGGTATTATCCAGGTATATTTATATGTCTGGAGGGCACTGGTACCATCCAGGTATATTTATATGTTTTGATGTCACTGGTACCATCCAGGTACAATTATATGTTTGGAGGTCATTGGTACCATCCAGGTATATTTATATGGCTGGGGGCCACTGGTACCATCCAGGTATATTTATATGTCTGGGGGTCATTGGTACCATCCAGGTATATTTATATGTTTTGATGTCACTGGTATTATCCAGGTATATTTATATGTCTGGAGGGCACTGGTACCATCCAGGTATATTTACCTGTCTGGGGGTCACTGGTACCATCCAGGTATATTTATATGTCTTGGGGTCACTGGTACCATCCAGGTATATTTACATGTCTGGGGGGTCACTGGTACAATCCATGTATATTTATATGTCTGGAGGTCACTGGTACCAACCACGTATATTTATATGTCTGGGGGTCACTGGTACCATCAGGTATATTTATATATCTGGAGGTCACTGGTACCATCCAGGTTTATTTATATGTCTGGGGGTCACTGGTACAATCCAGGTATATTTATATGGCTGGGGGTCACTGGTACCATCCAGGTATATTTATATGTCTGGGGGTCATTGCTCCATCCAGGTATATCTATATGTCTGGGGGTCATTGGTACCATCCAGGTATGTCTGGGGGTCACTGGTACCATCCAGGTATATTTATATGTCTGGGGGTCACTGGTACCATCCAGGTATGTCTGGGGGTCACTGGTACCATCCAGGTACATATATATGTCTGGAGGTCATTGGTACCATCCAGGTATATTTATATGTCTTGGGGTCACTGGTACCATCCAGGTATATTTACATGTCTGGGGGGTCACTGGTACCATCCAGGTATATTTATATGTCTTGGGGTCACTGGTACCATCCAGGTATATTTACATGTCTGGGGGGTCACTGGTACAATCCATGTATATTTATATGTCTGGAGGTCACTGGTACCAACCACGTATATTTATATGTCTGGGGGGTCACTGGAACAATCCATGTATATTTATATGTCTGGAGGTCACTGGTACCAACCACGTATATTTATATGTCTGGGGGTCACTGGTACCATCAGGTATATTTATATATCTGGAGGTCACTGGTACCATCCAGGTTTATTTATATGTCTGGGGGTCACTGGTACAATCCAGGTATATTTATATGGCTGGGGGTCACTGGTACCATCCAGGTACATATATATGTCTGGGGGTCATTGCTCCATCCAGGTATATTTATATGTCTGGGGGTCATTGGTACCATCCAGGTATGTCTGGGGGTCACTGGTACCATCCAGGTATATTTATATGTCTGGGGGTCACTGGTACAATCCAGGTATGTCTGGGGGTCACTGGTACCATCCAGGTATGTCTGGGGGTCACTGGTACCATCCAGGTATGTCTGGGGGTCACTGGTACCATCCAGGTACATATATATGTCTGGAGGTCATTGGTACCATCCAGGTATATTTATATGTCTGGGGGTCACTGGTACCATCCAGGTATATTTATATGTCTGGGGGTCACTGGTACCATCCAGGTATATTTATATGTCTGGAGGTCATTGGTACCATCCAGGTATATTTATATGTCTGGGGGTCACTGGTACCATCCAGGTATATTTATATGGCTGGGGGTCATTGGTACCAACCAGGTATATCTATATGTCTGGGGGTCACTGGTACCATCCAGGTTTATTTATATATCTGGGGGTCACTGGTACCATCCAGGTATATTTATATGTCAGGAGGTCATTAGGACCATACATGTATATTTATATGTCTGGAGGTCACTGGTACCATCCAGGTATATTTACATGTCTGGGGGTCACTGGTACCATCCAGGTATATTTATATGTCTGGGGGTCACTGGTACCATCCAGGTATATTTATATGTCTGGGGGTCACTGGTACCATCCAGGTATATTTACATGTCTGGGCGGTCACTGGTACCATCCAGGTATATTTATATGTGTGGGGTCACTGGTACCATCAAGATATACCTATATATGGGGGTGGGGGGGCACTTGCACCATCCAGGTATATTTATATGTCTGGGGTCACTGGTACCATCCAGGTATATTAATATGTCTCGAGGTCACTGGAACCATCCATGTATAGTTACCTGTCTGGGGGTCACTGGAACCATCCAGGTATATTTATATGTCTGGAAGTCACTGGTACCTTCCAGGTATATTTATATGTCTTGGGGGTCACTGGTACCATCCAGGTATATTCACATGTCTGGGCGCACACTGGTACCATCCAGGTATATTTATATGTCTGGGGGTCACTGGTACCATCCAGGTATATTTATATGTCTGGGGGTCACTGGTACTATCCATATATATTTATATGTCTGGATGTCACTGGCACCATCCAGGTATATTTATATGTCTGCGGGTCACTGGTACCATCCAGGTATATTAATATGTCTCGAGGTCACTGGAACCATCCATGTATAGTTACCTGTCTGGGGGTCACTGGAACCATCCAGGTATATTTATATGTCTGGAAGTCACTGGTACCTTCCAGGTATATTTATATGTCTGGGGGTCACTGGTACTATCCAGATATATTTATATGTCTGGATGTCACTGGCACCATCCAGGTATATTTATATGTCTGCGGGTCACTGGTACCATCCAGGTATATTTATATGTCTGGAAGTCACTGGTACCTTCCAGGTATATTTATATGTCTTGGGGTCACTGGTACCATCCAGGTATATTCACATGTCTGGGCGCACACTGGTACCATCCAGGTATATTTATATGTCTGGGGGTCACTGGTACCATCCAGGTATATTTATATGTCTGGAGGTCACTGGTACCATCCAGATATATTTATATGTCTGGAGGTCACTGGTACCATCCAGGTATATTTATATGTCTGGAGGTCACTGGCACCATCCAGGTATATTTATATGTCTGGAGGTCACTGGTACCATCCAGATATATTTATATGTCTGGCGGTCACTGGTACCATCCAGGTATATTTATATATCTGGAGGTCACTGGTACCATCCAGGTATATTTACATGTCTGGGCGGTCACTGGTACCATCCAGGTATATTTATATGTCAGGGGGTCACTGGTACCATCCAGGTATATTTATATGTCTGGGGGTCACTGGTACCATCCAGATATATTTATAAGTCTGGAGGTCACTGGCACCATCCCGGTATATTTATATGTCTGGGGGTCACTAGCACCATCCAGATATATTTATATGTCTGGAGGTCACTGGTACCATCCAGGTATATTTATATGTCTGGGGGTCACTGGTACCATCAGGTATATTGATATGTCTGGGGGTCACTGGCACCATCCAGGTATATTTATATGTCTGGAGGTCACTGGTACCAACCAGGTATATCTATATGTCTGGGGGTCAGTGGTACCAACCAGGTATATTTATATGTCTTGAGATCACTGGTACCATCCAGGTATATTTATATGTCTGGAGGTCACTGGTACCATCCAGGTATATTTATATGTGTTGGGGTCACTGGTACCATCCAGGTATATTTATATGTCTGGAGGTCACTGGCACCATCCAGGTATATTTATAAGTCTGGAGGTCACTGGTACCAACCAGGTATATCTATATGTCTGGAGGTCACTGGCACCATCCAGGTATATTTATATGTCTGGAGGTCATTGGTACCATTCAGGTATATTTATAAGTCTGGAGGTCACTGGTACCATCCAGGTATGTCTGCGGGTCACCGGTACCATCCAGGTATATTTATATGTCTGGAGGTCACTGGCACCATCCAGGTATATTTATATGTCTGGGGGTCAGTGGTACCATCCAGGTTTATTTATATGTCTGGGGGTCACTGGTACCATCCAGGTATATTTATATGTCTGTGGGTCACTGGTACCATCCAGGTATATTTATATGTCTGAGGGTCACTGGTACCATCCAGGTATATTTATATGTCTGGAGGTCACTGGCATTATCCAGGTATATTTATATGTCTGGAGGTCACTGGCACCATCCAGGTATATTTATATGTCTGAGGGTTACTGATACCATCCAGGTATATTTATATGTCTTGGGTCACTGGTACCATCCAGGTATATTTATATGTCTTATATGTCTTATATGTCTTGAGGTCACTGGTACCATCCAGGTATATTTATATGTCTGCGGGTCACTGGTACCATCCAGGTTTATTGATATGTCTAGGGGACAGTGGTACCATCCAGGTATATCTATATGTCTGGAGGTCACTGGTACCATCCAGGTATATTTATATGTCTGGGGGTCATTGGAACCTTGCAGGTATATTTTTATGTCTGGGGGTCATTGGTACCAACCAGGTTTAGTTATATGTCTGGATGTCATTGGGACCATCCAGGTATATACTTATGTCTGGGGTTACTGGAACCAACCAGGTATATTTATATGTCAGGAGGCCAGAGGTACCAATCAGGTATATTTATATGTCTGGGGGTCACTGGTACCATCGAGGTATATTTATATGTCTGGGGGTCACTGGTACCATCCAGGTATATTTATATGTCTGGAGGTCAGTGGTACCATCCAGGTATATTTATATGTCTGGCGGTCACTGGTACCATCCAGATATATTTATATGTCTGGCGGTCACTGGTACCATCCAGGTATATTTATATATCTGGAGGTCACTGGTACCATCCAGGTATATTTACATGTCTGGGCGGTCACTGGTACCATCCAGGTATATTTATATGTCAGGGGGTCACTGGTACCATCCAGGTATATTTATATGTCTGCGGGTCACTGGTACCATCCAGGTATATTTATATGTCTGGAGGTCACTGGTACCATCCAGGTATATTTATATGTCTGGAGGTCACTGGTACCATCCAGGTATATTTATATGTCTGGAGGTCACTGGTACCATCCAGATATATTTATATGTCTGGCGGTCACTGGTACCATCCAGGTATATTTATATATCTGGAGGTCACTGGTACCATCCAGGTATATTTACATGTCTGGGCGGTCACTGGTACCATCCAGGTATATTTATATGTCAGGGGGTCACTGGTACCATCCAGGTATATTTATATGTCTGGGGGTCACTGGTACCATCCAGATATATTTATAAATCTGGAGGTCACTGGTACCATCCAGGTATATTTATATGTCTGGAGGTCATTGGTACCATCCAGGTATATTTATAAGTCTGGGGGTCACTGGTACCATCCAGGTATATTTATATGTCTGGGGGTCACTGGTACCATCCAGGTATATTTATATGTCAGGGGGTCACTGGTACCATCCAGGTATATTTATATGTCAGGAGGTCACTGGTACCATCCAGGTATATTTATATGTCAGGAGGTCACTGGTACCATCCAGGTATATTTATATGTCAGGGGGTCACTGGTACCATCCAGGTATATTTATATGTCTGGGGGTCACTGGTACCATCCAGGTATATTTATATGTCAGGGGGTCACTGGTACCATCCAGGTATATTTATATGTCTGGGGGTCACTGGTACCATCCAGATATATTTATAAGTCTGGAGGTCACTGGTACCATCCAGGTATATCTATATGTCTGGAGGTCATTGGTACCACCCAGGTATATTTATATGTCTGGAGGTCACTGGCACCATCCCGGTATATTTATATGTCTGGAGGTCACTGGTACCATCCAGGTATATTTATATGTCTGGGGGTCACTGGTACCATCCAGGTATATTTATATGTCTGGAGGTCACTGGTACCATCCAGGTATATTTATATGTCTGGGGGTCACTGGTACCATCAGGTATATTGATATGTCTGGGGGTCACTGGCACCATCCAGGTATATTTATATGTCTGGAGGTCACTGGTACCAACCAGGTATATCTATATGTCTGGGGGTCACTGGTACCAACCAGGTATATTTATATGTCTTGAGATCACTGGTACCATCCAGGTATATTTATATGTCTGGAGGTCACTGGTACCAACCAGGTATTTTTATATGTCTGGAGGTCACTGGCACCATCCAGGTATATTTATATGTCTGGAGGTCACTGGTACCAACCAGGTATATCTATATGTCTGGAGGTCACTGGCACCATCCAGGTATATTTATATGTCTGGAGGTCACTGGTACCATTCAGGTATATTTATAAGTCTGGAGGTCACTGGTACCATTCAGGGATATTTATATGTCTGGAGGTCACTGGCACCATCCAGGTATATTTATATGTCTGGGGGTCAGTGGTACCATCCAGGTTTATTTATATGTCTGGGGGTCACTGGTACCATCCAGGTATATTTATATGTCTGTGGGTCACTGGTACCATCCAGGTATATTTATATGTCTGAGGGTCACTGGTACCATCCAGGTATATTTATATGTCTGGAGGTCACTGGCATTATCCAGGTATATTTATATGTCTGGAGGTCACTGGCACCATCCAGGTATATTTATATGTCTGAGGGTTACTGATACCATCCAGGTATATTTATATGTCTTGGGTCACTGGTACCATCCAGGTATATTTATATGTCTTATATGTCTTATATGTCTTGAGGTCACTGGTACCATCCAGGTATATTTTTATGTCTGCGGGTCACTGGTACCATCCAGGTTTATTGATATGTCTAGGGGACAGTGGTACCATCCAGGTATATCTATATGTCTGGAGGTCACTGGTACCATCCAGGTATATTTATATGTCTGGGGTCATTGGAACCTTGCAGGTATATTTTTATGTCTGGGGGTCATTGGTACCAACCAGGTTTAGTTATATGTCTGGATGTCATTGGGACCATCCAGGTATATACTTATGTCTGGGGTTACTGGAACCAACCAGGTATATTTATATGTCAGGAGGCCAGAGGTACCAATCAGGTATATTTATATGTCTGGGGGTCACTGGTACCATCGAGGTATATTTATATGTCTGGGGGTCACTGGTACCATCCAGGTATATTTATATGGCTGGGGGTCACTGGTACCATCCAGGTATATTTATATGTCTGGGGGTCATTGGTACCATCCAGGTATATTTATATGTCTGGGGGTCATTGGTACCAACCAGGTATATCTATATGTCTGGGGGTCACTGGTACCATCCAGGTATATTTATATGTCTGGAGGGCACTGGCACCATCCAGGTATATTTATATGTCTGGGGGTCATTGGTATCATCCAGGTATATTTATAAGTCTGGGGGTCATTGGTACCAACCAGGTATATCTATATGTCTGGGGGTCACTGGTACCATCCAGGTATAGTTATATGTCTGGAGGTCACTGGTACCATCCAGGTATATTTATATGTCTGGGGGTCATTGGTACCATCCAGGTATATTTATATGTCTGGGGGTCATTGGTACCAACCAGGTATATCTATATGTCTGGGGGTCACTGGTACCATCCAGGTATATTTATATGTCTGGAGGTCATTGGTACCATCCAGGTATATTTATATGTCTGGGGGTCATTGGTATCATCCAGGTATATTTATATGTCTGGGGGTCACTGGTACTATCCATGTATATTTATATGTCTGGGGGTCACTGGTACTATCCATGTATATTTATATGGCTGGGGGTCACTGGTACCATCCAGGTATGTTTATATGTCAGGAGGCCAGAGGTACCAACCAGGTATATTTATATGCCTGGGGGTCACTGGTACCATCCAGGTATATTTATATGTCTGGGGGTCACTGGTACTATCCATGTATATTTATATGTCTAGGGGTCACTGGTACCATCCAGGTATATTTATATGTCTGGGGGTCATTGGTACCATCCAGGTATATTTATATGTCTGGGGGTCATTGGTATCATCCAGGTATATTTATATGTTTTGGTCTCACTGGTATTATCCAGGTATATTTATATGTCTAGGGGTCACTGGTACCATCCAGGTATATTTATATGTCTGGGGGTTACTGGTACCATCCACGTATATTTATATGTCTTGGGTCACTGGTACCATCCAGGTATATTTATATGTCTTATATGTCTTATATGTCTTAAGGTCACTGGTACCATCCAGGTATATTTATATGTCTGCGGGTCACTGGTACCATCCAGGTTTATTGATATGTCTAGGGGTCAGTGGTACCATCCAGGTATATCTATATGTCTTGAGGTCACTGGTACCATCCAGGTATATTTATATGTCTGGAGGTCATTGGTTCCAACCAGGTTTAGTTATATGTCTGGAGGTCATTGGGACCATCCAGGTATATACTTATGTCTGGGGTTACTGGAACCAACCAGGTATATTTATATGTCAGGAAGCCAGAGGTACCAACCAGGTATATTTATTTGTCTGGGGGTCACTGGTACCATCGAGGTATATTTATATGTCTGGGGGTCACTGGTACCATCCAGGTATATTTATATGGCTGGGGGTCACTGGTACCATCCAGGTATATTTATATGTCTGGGGGTCATTGGTACCATCCAGGTATATTTATATGTCTGGGGGTCATTGGTACCAACCAGGTATATCTATATGTCTGGGGGTCACTGGTACCATCCAGGTTTTTTTATATGTCTGGAGGGCACTGGCACCATCCAGGTATATTTATATGTCTGGGGGTCACTGGTACCATCAGGTATATTTATATGTCTGGAGGTCACTGGTACCATCCAGGTATATTTATATGCCTGGGGGTCACTGGTACCATCCAGGTATATTTATATGTCTGGAGGTCACTGGTACCATCCAGGTATATTTATATGTCTGGAGGTCACTGGTACCATCCAGGTATATTTATATGTCTGGGGGTCATTGGTATCATCCAGGTATATTTATATGTCTGGGGGTCATTGGTACCAACCAGGTATATCTATATGTCTGGGGGTCACTGATTCCATCCAGGTATAGTTATATGTCTGGAGGTCATTGTGACCATCCAGGTACATTCCTATGTCTGGGGTTACTGGAACCAACCAGGTATATTTATATGTCAGGAGGCCAGAGGTACCAACCAGGTATATTTATATGCCTGGGTGTCACTGGTACCATCCAGGTATAATTTTATGTCTGGGGGTCACTGGTACCATCCAGGTATATTTATATGGCTGGGGGTCACTGGTACCATCCAGGTATATTTATATGTCTGGAGGGCACTGGCACAATCCAGGTATATTTATATGTCTGGGGGTCATTGGTATCATCCAGGTATATTTATAAGTCTGGGGGTCATTGGTACCAACCAGGTATATCTATATGTCTGGGGGTCACTGGTACCATCCAGGTATAGTTATATGTCTGGAGGTCACTGGTACCATCCAGGTATATTTATATGTCTGGGGGTCATTGGTGCCATCCAGGTATATTTATATGTCTGGGGGTCATTGGTACCAACCAGGTATATCTATATGTCTGGGGGTCACTGGTACCATCCAGGTATATTTATATGTCTGGAGGTCATTGGTACCATCCAGGTATATTTATATGTCTGGGGGTCATTGGTATCATCCAGGTATATTTATATGTCTGGGGGTCACTGGTACTATCCATGTATATTTATATGTCTGGGGGTCACTGGTAATATCCATGTATATTTATATGGCTGGGGGTCACTGGTACCATCCAGGTATGTTTATATGTCAGGAGGCCAGAGGTACCAACCAGGTATATTTATATGCCTGGGGGTCACTGGTACCATCCAGGTATATTTATATGTCTGGGGGTCACTGGTACTATCCATGTATATTTATATGTCTAGGGGTCACTGGTACCATCCAGGTATATTTATATGTCTGCGGGTCATTGGTACCATCCAGGTATATTTATATGTCTGGGGGTCATTGGTATCATCCAGGTATATTTATATGTTTTGGTCTCACTGGTATTATCCAGGTATATTTATATGTCTAGGGGTCACTGGTACCATCCAGGTATAATTATATGTGTTGGGGTCACTGATACCATCCAGATATATTTATATGTCTGGTGGTTACTGGTACCATCCAGGTATATTTATATGTCTGGGGGTCACTGGTACCATCCAGGTATATTTATATGTCTGGAGGTCACTGGCACCATCCAGGTATATTTATATGTCTGGGGGTCAGTGGTACCATCCAGGTATATTTATATGTCTGGGGGTCAGTGGTACCATCCAGGTATATTTATATGTCTGTGGGTCACTGGTACCATCCAGGTATATTTATATGTCGAGGGTCACTGGTACCATCCAGGTATATTTATATGTCCGCAGGTCACTGGCATTATCCAGGTATATTTATATGTCTGGAGGTCACTGGCACCATCCAGGTATATTTATATGTCTGGGGGTTACTGGTACCATCCAGGTATATTTATATGTCTTGGGTCACTGGTACCATCCAGGTATATTTATATGTCTTATATGTCTTATATGTCTTAAGGTCACTGGTACCATCCAGGTATATTTATATGTCTGCGGGTCACTGGTACCATCCAGGTTTATTGATATGTCTAGGGGTCAGTGGTACCATCCAGGTATATCTATATGTCTTGAGGTCACTGGTACCATCCAGGTATATTTATATGTCTGGAGGTCATTGGTACCAACCAGGTTTAGTTATATGTCTGGAGGTCATTGGGACCATCCAGGTATATACTTATGTCTGGGGTTACTGGAACCAACCAGGTATATTTATATGTCAGGAAGCCAGAGGTACCAACCAGGTATATTTATATGTCTGGGGGTCACTGGTACCATCGAGGTATATTTATATGTCTAGGGGTCACTGGTACCATCCAGGTATATTTATATGGCTGGGGGTCACTGGTACCATCCAGGTATATTTATATGTCTGGGGGTCATTGGTACCATCCAGGTATATTTATATGTCTGGGGGGTCATTGGTACCAACCAGGTATATCTATATGTCTGGGGGTCACTGGTACCATCCAGGTTTTTTTATATGTCTGGAGGGCACTGGCACCATCCAGGTATATTTATATGTCTGGGGGTCACTGGTACCATCAGGTATATTTATATGTCTGGAGGTCACTGGTACCATCCAGGTATATTTATATGCCTGGGGGTCACTGGTACCATCCAGGTATATTTATATGTCTGGAGGTCACTGGTACCATCCAGGTATATTTATATGTCTGGAGGTCACTGGTACCATCCAGGTATATTTATATGTCTGGGGGTCATTGGTATCATCCAGGTATATTTATATGTCTGGGGGTCATTGGTACCAACCAGGTATATCTATATGTCTGGGGGTCACTGATTCCATCCAGGTATAGTTATATGTCTGGAGGTCATTGTGACCATCCAGGTACATTCCTATGTCTGGGGTTACTGGAACCAACCAGGTATATTTATATGTCAGGAGGCCAGAGGTACCAACCAGGTATATTTATATGCCTGGGTGTCACTGGTACCATCCAGGTATAATTTTATGTCTGGGGGTCACTGGTACCATCCAGGTATATTTATATGGCTGGGGGTCACTGGTACCATCCAGGTATATTTATATGTCTGGGGGTCATTGCTACCATCCAGGTATATTTATATGTTTTGGTCTCACTGGTATTATCCAGGTATATTTATATGTCTAGGGGTCACTAGTATCATCCAGGTATATTTATATGTGTTGGGGTCACTGATACCATCCAGATATATTTATATGTCTGGTGGTTACTGGTACCATCCAGGTATATTTATATGTCTGGGGGCCACTGGTACCATCCAGGTATATTTATATGTCTGGCGGTCACTGGTATCATCCAGGTACATTTATATGTCTAGGGGTCACTGGTACCATCCAGGTATATTTATATATGTTGGGGTCACTGGTACCATTAAGATATATTTATATGTCTAGGGGTCACTGGTATTATCCAGGTATATTTATATGTCTAGGGGTCACTGGTACCATCCAGGTATATTTATATGTGTTGGGGTCACTGATACCATCCAGATATATTTATATGTCTGGGGGTCACTGGTACCATCCAGGTATATTTATATGTCTAGGGGTCACTGGTACCATCCAGGTATATTTATATGTCTGGCGGTCACTGGTATCATCCAGGTATATTTATATGTCTGGGGGTCACTGGCACCATCCAGGTATATTTATATGTCTTATATGTCTGGAGGTCACTGGCACCATCCAGGTATATTTATATGTCTTATATGTCTGGAGGTCACTGGCACCATCCAGGTATATTTATATGTCTTATATGTCTGGAGGTCACTGGTACCATCCAGGTATATTTATATGTCTTATATGTCTGGAGGTCACTGGCACCATCCAGGTATATTTATATGTCTTATATGTCTGGAGGTCACTGGCACCATCCAGGTATATTTATATGTCTTATATGTCTGGGGGTCACTGGCACCATCCAGGTATATTTATATGTCTTATATGTCTGGGGGTCACTGGCACCATCCAGGTATATTTATATGTCTTATATGTCTGTAGGTCACTGGCACCATCCAGGTATATTTATATGTCTTATATGTCTGGAGGTCACTGGTACCATCCAGGTATATTTATATGTCTTATATGTCTTGAGGACACTGGTACCATCCAGGTATATTTATATGTCTGCGGGTCACTGGTACCATCCAGGTATATTTACATGTCTGGAGGTCACTGGTACCATCCAAGTTTATTTATATGTCTGGGGTCATTAGGACCATCCAGGTATATTTATATGTTTGGGGGTCATTGGAACCTTGCAGGTATATTTTTATGTCTGGGGGTCATTGGTACCAACCAGGTATATTTATATGTCATATATGTCTTATATGTCTTGAGGACACTGGTACCATCCAGGTATATTTATATGTCTGCGGGTCACTGGTACCATCCAGGTATATTTATATGGCTGGGGGTCATTGGTACCATCCAGATATATTTATATGGCTGGGGGTCACTGGTACCATCCAGGTATATTTATATGTCTGGGGGACACTGGTACCATCCAGGTATATTTATATGTCTGCGGGTCACTGGTACCATCCAGGTATATTTATATGGCTGGGGGTCGCTGGTACCATCCAGGTATATTTATATGTCTGGAGGTCATTGGGACCATCCAGGTATATTCTTATGTCTTTGGTTACTGGAACCAACCAGGTATATTTATATGTCAGGAGGCCAGAGGTACCAACCAGGTATATTTATATGTCTGGGGGTCACTGGTACCATCCAGGTATATTTATATGTCTGGGGGTCACTGGTACTATCCAGGTATATTTATATGTCTGGAGGTCACTGGTACCATCCAGATATATTTATATGTCTGGGGGTCATTGGTACCATCCAGGTATATTTATATGTCTCGGGGTCATTGGTACCAACCAGGTATATCTATATGTCTGGGGGTCACTGGTACCATCCAGGTATATTTATATGTCTGGAGGTCACTGGCACCATCCAGGTATATTTATATGTCTGGGGGTCATTGGTACCATCCAGGTATACTTATATGTCTGGGGGTCATTGGTACCAACCAGGTATATCTATATGTCTGGGGGTCACTGGTACCATCCAGGTATATTTATATGTCTGGAGGTCACTGGCACCATCCAGGTATATTTATATGGCTGGGGGTCACTGGTACCATCCAGGTATATTTATATGGCTGGGGGTCACTGGTACCGTCCAGGTATATTTATATGTCTGGGGGTCATTGGTACCATCCAGGTATATTTATATGTCTGGGGGTCATTGGTACCATCCAGGTATATTTATATGTTTTGGTCTCACTGGTATTATCCTGGTATATTTATATGTCTAGGGGTCACTGGTACCATCCATGTATATTTATATGTCTGGGGGTTACTGATACCATCCAGGTATATTTATATGTCTGGGGGTCACTGGTACCATCCAGGTATATTTATATGTCTTATATGTCTTGAGGTCACTGGCACCATCCAGGTATATTTATATGTCTGGGGGTCACTGGCACCATCCAGGTATATTTATATGTCTGGAGGTCACTGGTACCATCCAGGTATATTTATAAGTCTGGGGGTCACTGGCACCATCCAGGTATATTTATATGTCTTGAGGTCACTGGTACCATCCATGTATATTTATAAGTCTTGAGGTCACTGGCACCATCCAGCTATATTTATATGTCTGAAGGTCACTGGTACCATCCAGGTATATTTATATGTCTGGGGGTCACTGGTACCATCCATGTATAGTTACCTGTCTGGGGGTCACTGGTACCATCCAGGTTTATTTATATGTCTGGGGGTCACTGGTACCATCCATGTATATTCATATGTCTGGAGGTCACTGGTACCATCCAGGTTTATCTATATGTCTGGAGGTAACTTGTACCATCCAGGTATATTTATATGTCTGGAGGTCACTGGTACCATCCAGGTTTATTTATATGTCTGGAGGTAACTGGTACCATCCAGGTATATTTATATGTCTGGAGGTCACTGGTACCATCCAGGTTTATTTATATGTCTGGGGGTCACTGGTACCATCCATGTATATTCATATGTCTGAAGGTCACTGGTACCATCCAGGTATATCTATATGTCTGGGGGTCACTGGTACCATCAGGTATATTTATATGTCTGGGGGTCACTGGTACCATCCAGGCATATTTATATGACTGTGTGTCAGTGGTATAGGTGTACATATCTTTAGTTTTTTTAATGGAATAAATTATTGTGTAAGTGCGTCTAATAATAGCAAATTAAACAAGTGGATAAAATCATTTCAAAACATATTTTAGCGGGTATACAAATTGCCCTTACATGGAAATAAAATATGATACAGCATTTTTTACAGTAACAGCAGCACTAGACTTCTCTCACAAATGGCTAAGTATGATCTTGAGTTATTATTATTGAAGCATGAAAATCAATAAATAACCAGTTAAATATATTGTTAAATCTGATTGGTCGGTCTCTGCCGTTTATAGCGTGAGCATTACATGACGCATTAAATTAGTGAAAGTTTGATAACTTCGGCTTCTTGACGATAAATCTCAAATAAAAGTTAACTGTAGTCTTTTATGTGACATACTGAGTAGAGTCACACTGCGGTGAACACGAACTAAGGAATAAAATTTTCATTAACTTTTAACTTTCATTGTCTTCAACCACAAAATTCCAAGTGTACTGCTTATAGAATTAAATGTCTAATAACGCCCATAAAACCATAAGGCGCGTAATTGGAGGCCTACCAAACGCCCCTAGATCAGCCTTATGTTTCGATATCTATGACTCGATCTGATCTTTAAAACAGGAGATAAATTATATTAAGTCATGGCCGGCGAATCTACTCATCAATGACCGTCATGTCGATTTGTGATGATAAGATAGTGTCCTGCAACGTTCTATTTAATTGGCCCCCGGCCGTGTCCGCTGGCCAATCAGAGGCGGTGTTACAGTTGGCCCCATTGCTGATGGGTTACTTGACTACTTTCACCTGCCGGATGACAATGTGTCGCCCCAGGCCCCCTTATTCATGGTGCACTTTGAGCGTATGGAAACACCTGAACTCGAACTTCAATACAGTAATTAGTAGGATTTTGTTCGAGTTAAGTATCTCGCATTATGTGTGTGTGCACAATGGAAATGGCATTCTAAACAAATAGATAAATGTTTGCACACATTCATTATGAAGGTCGCTCGAAGCCCCTTTAATCTGAGACGAATTAATGACAAAGCGGAGTCAGCATACAATAAGATGACTGGTTAACAATCAGGGGAAAAGTTTTAACTGGTCGGTTAAATATTATTCACTGTATTTTTCTGACCTTGTACGCGATTGCGCGCCGGCTGAAAATCATTTAATTTTCAAAGAAGTACCAGTATGTAATAAAAATGGCGTTTGAGATACCAGTCGTTGTAACCAACAAATCATGACATGATTCATGTTTGATTATATCTTACGTGATATCACCGTTCCGCTACCCCTGAATATTTACGATTACAGTCCTGCTTTTATTCTATTAAAGGGGTTAACTGTATTATTTTAACTATAAGTATGTAGTGAATATTTCCCACCATTCAATGACCCATCACAAGTGATAAAGGTTCAACATTTTCTTGATATAATGTCATTGGAACTGATATTCTAACCAATTATCATATTTTGTTACCACATATAAATTCACACAATATGTTAACACATCATGTGACACGCGATTTATTTAAGAGAAATCTGTCTTATTAAAAATTGTATACTACTTTTAATGTTTGCAGGCTAATTTGTATGCTACTTTTCTCTTAGAATGAGATGAATTTCTAAGGTATGAATTAGACTTGGTTACATCTTGCCAATAATTAGAATTATTTAAGGAATTTCATAACCACCCGGATGTTTGGATTTACAATAACAACAAAGGTGACAACGAGAGTTCCCTCCATTCCCCTCCTTCTCTTAATCCGAGAATCCCCTTGTTTGACATACCTTCGTTAAAATTGGCAAGTATTTGTTTCATACCACCTGCCCGTGTTGAAGGTTCTATTTTAGACTGTCGTTGACGCGTGCTGTTGTAGATGCGGCACCGGATGTTGATCTACATCACACTGTTTACCACAGAGTCCACAATCATTGGGTATTGGGGTTGGTAAACAGACTATGTTTGTATGCATTTAGAGGTGTTCGCTTCTTAATCTGTATGCTATTTATATATTATCTCCTTAAAGGAGGATTTCCGCAAAGGTCTGATATTTTAACTTCATTTCTTAAATTAAATTAACACAAACTAACCGATGCACGTTATATTGAAGAAGACATACACAAGTTAGAGCCTGACCATTGTTTATACACGGCGGCATTAGTTTACAGGAGTGTACTATTGTTTACCTAATTTGGAGCCATTCGCGAATGAACAGGCCACCCACACATTCTCAATAATAAAATAAAACTTGTAACCTTTTTGCTCCATTTTGACTTGTAAAGTGAAACAAATTTACGACCTTGATTGAGCTGTAAACAGTCATCTATAAATATGAAACCTATTTGAAAATATTCAATTTCTTTCGCTATAATATCATTAAAATAAACAAATACAAGGCTTCATCAGGGACAAACCCCGATGCAAAAGACGCAACTTGCCTACTTTTAGATCATACTGTCGAATTAATTGATTACCAAACTGAAACAAGGGTATGCATTTTAGATCTGCTAAGGGTAAGTACATGTAATGGATATATATGCTGAATTTTAATTCATAAAAACAAAACACACATACAAAACAAACAAACAAACAAAAAATACTGCTCTGGTAAATTCGATTTCCATGTTAGAATGGTCTCAAAATTGACACAATAAAATGACCTGAGAAAATGCATAGTTCTCTCTCTCTCTATATATATATATATTGTATAGAAGTAAAACATATCATTATATAATTGAAAGCATACTGTTTGTTTGTTGGGTTTATCATCCCACCAACAGAATCAATTATTTTGGAAACGGTGTCCACTTAAAGCGGATATAGTGCTGCCTTCACAATGAAATGCTTGCCGTGAACGCCTGGCATGATACCACACCCTGTCGCATTATCCTGCCACCGAAAGATCAGTAATGGAACAACATTTATATTTGCCTAAGCGGTAGTAAGGGAGCTAGCTATACGATATCCGAACAAAACACCTCCGGACGCAAACCCCCAGCTTTTTATATAGGTGGACAAACCACCCCATCAGACGTCTTTCTTTCAAGACAACCGCCCCTGCCCCCCGCCCCTCCCGCCTGAATTTTTTCTAGATGGACAGTGGACAGCCCCCCCCCCCCCCCCCCCGCCCCCTTACTCAGTGAAATTGGCTGTTTTAGAGATAATAGGCCAATAAAGGTTCTTTGATGTAGGTAAAGCTGGGTGACAAATTATCACATACTTTTACTGGTTGCGGATATTACTCATATGATGCTAAAACAGACGGGTGAGGTTTTGTCCACCTAGACAAAAATAGTCGAGGTGTGTTTTGTGCACCTAGACAAAAATAGTCGAGGTGTGTTTTGTCCACCTAGACAAAAATAGTCGAGGTGTGTTTTGTGCACCTAGACAAAAATAGTCGAGGTGTGTTTTGTCCACCTAGACAAAAATAGTCGAGGTGTGTTTTGTGCACCTAGACAAAAATAGTCGAGGTGTGTTTTGTCCACCTAGACAAAAATAGTCAAGGTGTGTTTTGTCCACCTAGACAAAAATAGTCGAGGTGTGTTTTGTCCACCTAGACAAAAATAGTCGAGGTGTGTTTTGTCCACCTAGACAAAAATAGTCGAGGTGTGTTTTGTGCACCTAGACAAAAATAGTCGAGGTGTGTTTTGTCCACCTAGACAAAAATAGTCGAGGTGTGTTTTGTCCACCTAGACAAAAATAGTCGAGGTGTGTTTTGTCCACCTAGACAAAAATAGTCGAGGTGTGTTTTGTCCACCTAGACAAAAATGATCTGGGGTGTGTTGTCAATCTTTATAAAAAGTGTGGAGTGTTGTTGTTGTTGTTTTTTGTCTACATAGACAAAAATAGCCGAGAGGTGTTTTGTCCACATAGACAAAAATAGTCGAGGGGTGTTTTGTCCACACAGAAAAAATAGTCGAGGGGTATTTTGTCCACATAGTCAAAAATAGTCGAGGGGTGTTTTGTCCACATAGACAAAAATAGTCGAGGGGTGTTTTGTCTACATAGACAAAATAGTCGAAGGGTGTATTGTCCACCTAGACAAAAATAGTCGAGCGGTGTTTTGTCCACATAGACAAAATAGCCGAAGGGTGTTTTGTCCACATAGACAAAATAGTCGAAGGGTGTATTGTCCACCTAGACAGAATAGTCGAAGGGTGTATTGTCCACATAGACAAAATAGTCGAAGGGTGTTTTGTCCACATAGACAGAATAGTCGAAGGGTGTTTTGTCCACATAGACAGAATAGTCGAAGGGTGTTTTGTCCACATATACAGAATAGTCGAATGGTGTTTTGTCCACATAGACAAAATAGTCGAAGGGTGTTTTGTCCACATAGACAGAATAGTCGAAGGGTGTTTTGTGCACCTAGACAAAAATAGTCGGGGGTGTTATGTCCATCTAGATTAAATAGTCAGGGATGTTTTGTCTGCCAAGACAAAACTAGTAGATGGATGTTTTGTCCACCTAGACAAAAATAGTAGGGGGTGTTTTGTCCATCTTTATAAAAAGTGTCGAGTGTTTTTGTGCATCTAGACAAAAATAGTCTGGAGATGGTTTGTCCACATTGACAAAAAATTCGAAGGGGGTTATGGGCACATAGACACAGTTAGTGGAGGGATATTTTGTTCATCTAGACAAAAATAGTCTTTTGCCCGGGAAGATGTTTTATCCGACACTTGAGTTTTTCAATTTCCAACGACTTTGTCATGTTGCAGCATGGGTTCGAATCCGGGGCCTTCCGTACTTGAAGCCGAAGCTCTGTCGAAAATATATATCGTGGTTTCAATGACTTACAGATAGTTGAACTTGATGACGCTAACAAATAGTGATAGAGTTGTAGACTTGTAGCTTCCTTGACTGCCCAGCCTCTCGCCGCGTGGGCTCGAGTCCCGGTCAGGGCGAAGGACTTACTTTGGGAAAGTTATTCCCGCTGAATGGGGTGCGCCAGTGGTTTTATTTGGGGTTTCCTTTAGGTGGATGTCGGTATAATGATTATAAATGTACCGCTGCGATGTGTTTCATAATAATTTACTCTTCAAATGGAGGTTTTCGTCACAGATCTCTAATTTGAAGATTTTTATTTATTTTTAATTATTTGATTGTATAGTTTTTCTGTTTTCAGAAATTACTAAAACATAATAGATGCCAATATTTTCCAAACGGTCTGGTCCAAACATATGCAAGTACTGCACGCATTTTGCATGCTGAATTAGAGAGCAAAACATTGAAAAGGAAGCCATCTGTAATGAAAGATGGATGGCCGGGCTTTTGAAGATACGACATTTTAGTACCCGGTTGGGATTTGATAAATCAAGACAAGGGTTTGAAATATTCAATGTGTATCTGGTTTGTAAATATAATAACTTTAAAGCCGTATGCAATGTGAATGCGTTAAGGTACACCCATATCATCATTAATGTATATTTCCGTTATTTATGACGATCATGATCATACCAATAAAAGGCATCAACCAGTTAAAACTGACATTACTTTAGATAGCAACTTCAACGTTCGTTATATTGTAGAACCTTCTAGTGTGGCATGTACCGAGCATGATGCCATACAAGTGTGTCTGTGTGGTTGGAGATATGACTCCAACCAGTCTGTAACCTCGTTTTTGCAACTCTTACTTATAAGCATTACAATTGACATTATATAGACAGTAAATGTTCACCACACAGCAACAATACACATTCTTTTATTAAAGCGTATTATCGGCGACCGTTGCGCCGTCACCCCTATATTAACGATAACTGTGGCAAGATTACAATACATAATTAAGAAAATGTAGACTGTTTTAAACGTAGTATCCGACATATATAAACAGTAGTTACATAAAAAAATCAATGCTGTTTTTTGATGTTTGACAACCATTTGGAAAGTGATGCACTACACCCCTCTTATCATTACAAACATGATTTCCCATCTTAGCAACGCTGCACAGTAAGCTATTTTTAAACTAAGCAGAGCACGTGACCACTAACTCTTGAGATCACGTTAGATCACTAGTCGGGTCTTTTGCTCCTTTCAGCAGATATTCCCGTCGTGCTGATTTATAAACTTTGAAAGAATGAAGATGTATAGAAACTTTTTTTCAAGATTTGTTCAATAATTGAGGATGGGTTCAAAATCGGCTTTATTTTAGCACGAGATTTTACAGAAGTTATGCTCAAATTCACCAAAACATGGGAAATATTTTATCAAGTATTTTTGATAGGACAAACTGTCAGGTATCACCTTAAAATAGATGCAAGAATACCATCCGACGCATGCGCAATACAAATAACATAAAGTGTGCAAAGCGCGGCGGAGGTAAACACAGAACAATATATTCAATCATAAAACAACACGAACAACAACGAAAACATATCAATATCGATCTCGAAGAAAAAAGTTTTCAACCAGCGAGCGAAAGAAGAAAAAGGAAGAAAATATATAAACATTCATACGTCATAAAAACTTATTTAACGCACGGGATAAAAATTGTCCAATGTTTTAATAGCGACATATAAATCATTTCCGAATTCTTCCTTTATCCGAGCGAAACAATAAGAAGTTCATAAGCAAGCATCACCATTTTATACATTAAACTATTTAAATGTGCTTTCATGGCATTTTTATAATAATAATAATAATAATAATAATAATAATAATAATAATAATAATAATAATAATAATAATAATAATAATAATAATAATATAGTGAATGTATACAAGGGGTTGAACTATGATAAATTGTAGTAATACACACAACCCTAGTCTGTGTGTCATATAAAACACAACCTACAGAAAATATCCATTAATATTGCAAGTGCTGTAATCCTAGAACAATGGATGTCAGTAAAATCAAATCGTACTTCCCTAAAGTACGTAAAGGTCACTAAAAATAGGATAAATACTGGTATACGTTTCTAGTTATTCCTGGCATGACGACACTATCTGACTCAGTATTTTCAGCTAGGATTAGCTGCAATAATCCTTTTGATGCACTATTATACAGCAAAATGTTTCTCAATTCATGCATTAGTCCGAAATAAAAAAGAGTGCTTATATTATTATAATTATTTAACAATTAATAAACGAACGCTTCTTTTTTGCAAGTTACTGATACACAGAATAAAACCAGGGATTTAGTCGCACACCAGCAGATTAAAAGTATAATGAAAGAAATTAGAGACAAATTCGTTGAACGAAACAGGCTTGAAAAGATTGCACGTAGGGAGGGTTGTAGACTCTCGCTTTAGGAGAGACGATTAAAGTGCAGTACTCATTGTTCTTCCAAAATAGCACTAACTGTCATGAAAATTGCATCTCAATCGTCTCCGAGGCATATTTGCATTACCTGGAAAACACTTCCCACAGAGTCACGTGGCGATGACTGCAAAGCGGCGCCACGTAGCGGAGAAATTATGCTAATTAGCACCAGGGTCCATGTCGTGGAGCCATACCGTTGAATATTCAAATATTCTGTCTTGAGCTGTTCTGTTTTGTATTGTCTATACCGTTATTGATAATTAATTAAGTTGTGTCCACTTTCTTGTGTGGATAATAGAGCGCCTGTCGGCGGTGAGGCCGTCTGCTGGGCCCAGAGAACATGCGGATCTTCGAATCGGTTCACATTTCATAAACGTCTATTGTTCAACTGAGAACAAAGTTCTAGTTGTTGCTCTATGATTCATGTTATGAGACTCGATTCCATTAATTGTCACTGACAGCGAAGATGTAAATGATCTTTTTATTGATGGCAAAGAACATAAAGTCATAAAATATGAAACAGTCTGGAATAATATCTTTTTGATGACAAAAAATAACGGTCCTATTCTGCAATAAATCAAACGGATTTACACGTCATTAAAACATCTTGAAAGTTATAATTAGGTCTCTACCGCATGGACCAGTGAATTAAATCTAGTCTGTAAAATTTCATGCATTTTGAGATGATGAAAATTCCCTAAAAAATTAGTAGGGTACAAAACATCAATATTAACACTTTAAATATTATTTTGCAACATCGTTAAAACAAAATACTAATACCTTAAATATTTGCTAACATTTTTTATGTTAAGCTAACGAGTAATGTGTAAGAGAATCGACAGCACAATATGCAGATCCTGATCAAACGACATTATTGGTTATTATAATTTTGCTACTAATACAAAGGGTCCCCTAGGTAAGTTAAGTAACATTTCATAATTGCGCCGCGGCTAAATCTAAAAGGCAATTGTATACTACAGATGTCGCGAACGCTGTTTAAAATTGTCAAGTAATATGTAATAAGTTATATTAAACAAATAGATTATGAGGAGGACTGGTCGTTAAAACAGTTTACACCTTTATTTTTTGAACAACTGGATGATAATTATTGTTGTAACAGTTTAGAGAATTCGCAATTCATTTTAACACTTTTTTGTTAACAACACCTCTATTGCAAGTTTCGTCTTAAACAATATACTTAACTGTACAATAAAGTTGTACAAGAGCAGTGCTTTTCCGGTTTGAAAAAGGAAAACAGTTATTCTTCAATGATTTTTATGTTAACATTCATTTTCAGTACGTGCGAGTCTGTCACTATTACAAAAACAACATTACCACCGGTTGATATGGGCCATTGTCGTTCTCGCAGAAAAGAAATGGACGAGAGAAAAATTATTTGCCATTATGATGTCATTAAACTGCAATACCTTCAACAGTGTTAATAAAGAGGTATTTGTGTTTATAAATACATGCATAAATTATTTAAACGAGCGTGTAGAAAATACAGTGACCGGAAGACATAGTTAACACAAAATAACAAATAGAGGAAATTCTACAGATGTTGACAACAAAAAACAAATAATTTTGAATTAAGTTAACAATAAAGGTTTGGAACACATGGAACACTTATACAAGTGTTGATAAATGCGGGTTTAATGAGTACATATTATTTTCTTTCTGCAAACCATATTCTGATATTTGGATAAAATTGCGTCTTTAAATCCCGACAGAGAAACGACTTTCAAACTATTCAATAAAACTTACTATGTAGAAAAGATACCTAAATGCCGAAAATGGCCCATACGTACTATTTTTTATTAAAGCCCTTTCTTTTGCACATGAAGCAAGCAGAATGAAAACTAGTAAAGTGCCTTTATTTACAGATGCTTTCCGTAATGCGATACATTTACGCTTCGATATTACTGAAATTAAGGGACAAGCTTATTAAAGCCAAGACAAAACACGTGAACTTTTATTTCAAAGTTTGAAAAAATACATTTAATCATTGGGGACTTTGTTAATAGTTAACAGTGAGATTTACGAAGTCTTGTGTGGTTTTATGTATTGTTACACTGGTCCTACATATGCCACACGTGCTTGATATACGACATTCGGCTGGAGAAGCGAGCTACGCTCGAGCGACTTCGCCCCAATGCATCGCTTGATGTACCAAAGGCATCCCGTTTGTAAATCTAATTTATCTTACTTCTAGTTAGAAGTCTTGTGAAGTTAAAAATAATTTATTAACAATAATTGTTGATTATTACTCTCGATCACCCGCTTTAATATCTGTATCGCGTTGAAGACACGGGAAAACAACTCTGTGTTTTTGTCGGAAATCAAAATCGTGTCAGCGATGTAACTTTTGCAGCTGTTGTGAGGAAATCATCATGTAGACAAACGAAGGAAGTAATTCGACGCCATTGTCGATATCATACTAGACAACAGAAGATGTGTTGCAACGCGATATAGGTAAGCTGAGTTGGTATTAGTGGCATAACATATCTTGTCGTTTGACTACAGACAAATCTATTTCCACATACATCTGGCTACAATTGTTGGAGCGTCTGCATCTCTAGCGTTTGTGGTTGCATACAGTTGTTGGAGCGTCAGCATCTCTAGCGTTTGTGGTTGCATACAGTTGGTGCGTCAGCATCTCTAGCGTTTGTGGTTGCATACAGTTGTTGGAGCGTCAGCATCTCTAGCGTTTGTGGTTGCATACAGTTGTTGGAGCGTCAGCATCTCTAGCGTTTGTGGTTGCATACAGTTGTTGGAGCGTCAGCATCTCTAGCGTTTGTGGTTGCATACAGTTGTTGGAGCGTCAGCATCTCTGACGTTTGTGGTTGCATACAGTTGTTGGAGCGTCAGTTTCTCTAGCGTTTGTGGTTGCATACAGTTGTTGGAGCGTCTGCATCTCTAGCTTGTGGGGTTGCCTACAGTTGTTAGAGCGTCAGTATCTCCAGCGTTTGTGGTTGCCTACAGTTGTTGGAGCGTCAGCATACTTAGCGTTTGTGGTTGTCTACAGATGTAAGAGCATCAGCATCCATAGCGTTTGTGGTTGCCTTCAGTTGTTGAGCGTCAGCATACTAAGCGTTTGTGGTTGCCTATAGTTGTTGAGCCTCAGCATCCCTAGCGTATGTGGTTGCCTTTAGTCGTTGGAACGTCAGCATCCCTAGCGTTTGTGGTTGCCTACAAGTGTTAGAGCGTCAACATCCCTAGCGTTTGTGGTTGTCTACAGATGTTAGAGCGTCGGCATTTCTAGCTTGTAGGGTTGCCTACAGTTGTTGGAGTGACAGCACCCCTAACTTGTAGGGTTGCCTACAGTTGTTGGAGCCTCGACATTCCTAGCTTGTAGGGTTGCCTACAGTTGTTGGAGCCTCGACATTCCTAGCTTGTATGGTTGCCTGCAGTTGTTGGAGTGACAGCACCCCTAACTTGTAGGGTTGCCTACAGTTGTTGGAGCCTCGACATTCCTAGCTTGTAGGGTTGCCTACAGTTGTTGGAGCCTCGACATTCCTAGCTTGTAGGGTTGCCTGCAGTTGTTGGAGCCTCAACATTCCTAGCTTGTAGGGTTGCCTACAGTTGTTGGAGTGACAGCACCCCTAACTTGTAGGGTTGCCTACAGTTGTTGGAGCCTCAACATTCCTAGCTTGTAGGGTTGCCTGCAGTTGTTGGAGTGACAGCACCCCTAGCTTGTAGGGTTGCCTGCAGTTGTTGGAGTGACAGCACCCCTAGCTTGTAGGGTTGCCTACAGTTGTTGGATAGTCAGCACCCTTAGCTTGTAGGATTGCCTACAGTTGTTTGAGTGACAGCACCCCTAGCTTGTACGGTTGCCTACATTTGTTATGGCGTCAGTAGCCCTAGCTTGTAGGATTACCTACAGTTGTAGGATCGTCAGCAGCCCTATCTTTTAGGGTTTCAACATCTCAAGGTCCCGTTTTAGGAACGAACCTAAGGCCTACCTGGAATCCAACTATTTTCTGTATCACTGGGATAAATTAACTTAAAGTTGTAAATACCTCCTTTACTACAGGTGGACAATTTGATGGATGGTAAGCAAGAACTGGCGTGGGGTCACAATCTGGTGGCGGAAGGCTGCTGTGCTGTTGACCGGCAGCATGGTATCCCCTGTCACTGGTCTCATATGTCACAGATCACATCACACTGATGGCAGGATGTTCCTTCATCGGTCATTAACTCGACGGCCACTCAATAGAATCGCTTACAGAATACATTTATAATTTCGCCAGGTAATTTCTATGCAGAACCGCCAATGCTCTGGTTGTTGTTGTTGTTTGTTGTTTTAGTGTGTTTTTTTGTTTTGTTTTGTGTGTGTTGTTTGTTGTTTGTCATTTTCTAAGTTGAACATGACAGAACAACAAGCACATGAAATGGAAGCACTTCTTAGCCAGAATGGTTGATAGAGCTGTTTCTCGATAAGTATATTTAAGGCTATCATACGCAATGTTGGCCATTTAAAAAATAACCAGTGGAACATCCACTACAAACCAGTGTGATGTCATCCAAAGCTTTGTAAAATTGCTGCAAATACTCGCATGCTGATTCTGGTTTGGTACCGTTTCCATGACAATAATTCTATGTGAATAGTGCCGAAATTATAAAAAAAACCCTGATGCATTATATTAGTGATGGTCAATCGTCTGAATACTTTCACTATATACAGTCCCTATTTGCAGGTAAGAAACCTGTTATGGCCATTGTTTTAAAATGAAAAAGTTGACCAAGAAATGATGGCTCCAATGTAAAAAAACTGAGACTATCGACTTACCCACTGATGCTACACGTTCGTCTAACAAAGAAGAGACGCTCGGTCGACCTTTGCCTGAAAAAGAACATAAATTACATGCCCGCCCGCCTTAATTGTTTTCATATTTCATACTTAACTACCGTAAATCAATCTCCATTGTCGTAAAGTCGCAAATATGTTGACAATGCGACAGGTGGTTCGAACAACATTTGGTTAAGTTCTTATCCCGCTGGATTGTTTGAGTAACTATTATGTATGTGTAGAATAATTATACTTGAGGTTCCCTTTTTTGTTACAGCGCATAGACACCATTGTTGTCGCAAACTTAATTATTGTTGGGAGGAGATTCCAGACAAATGTCCGAGTAAAACTACTGACGCACCGCAGGTCAGCTGGAAAACCTTCCCCACATTCCCCAAAGTTTTCGCCCTCGGAACTCGAACCCACGTGGTTAAGTGCTGAGGAATTAAATTTGCTGACTTTAACCGCCGGAAGTGACCCTGGTTAAAGCTTTGAACGCACACAAACTACAAAATTATTGTTTTTTTTGCGATGTACAGGCATTATGCCGAATTTTTAATTTTTATTATACATGTATCCTTTCCCAAAAATTAATTTGATGATGATGATGATGATGAGGATGATGATGATGATTGATGATGATGATGATGACGATGATGCAATTGTAAGAGAAGGAGTAATAATAATAATAATAATAATTATAAATAATAATAATAACAACAACAATAATAATACGCCATGTTTCTAATTAAAAAAAACACCTGGGTACAAATCGTTTTAACCTGTAATGTATAGCCCTGATACAATGAAGATATGATGGAATCATTAACGATTAATGACGCGTTGCAACGTTGAATAATTTCTCCATTAGACTTAACTTATGAGACTCTTTGCCTTCCTCGGCTGAAAGCTTTCGATTCTTTATCCGATGCTGTGTAAATTAAGTGTTCCAGCTAAGATGACCCGGAGTATCTGGCTGTCATATCGTATTGTGAACGGTGAAAGCCATCGGACATAGCCAAGTGAAAGGTTTGTCAGCGCCAGGAACTCTTTCCTTGTATCCGGACGCGACAAGATCCGAGGATATCCGATAATGCCTACTTTACCAAGGTAGCCGTGGGTCCTGATGGTATGGCACTATCTAACTTTTCTTGCAGAAACGCGAGTTCAAGACTAGAAATAGGCATACATGGAAGGGCAGCTACATTGAAATACATACATGGGGGCAAATTAACTTTTCATTACAGAAAGAACAAAAAGAACAGAAAAGAAAGAAAACGGTTTTCATTTTTAGAAAATATTATATTTGCATTATATTTTATCTGCTGCCAATAAACAAGGATGAAGTTAGCTCCGATGTACACAATTATTAATATTATTTGCAAGCGTGCAGGAATTACGATGACCGGAATTCATGGTAAGGACAAAATAAGAAATGAAGGAACTCAGCAGACAAAAGGAAGATCACGGATGTGTGATATCCAATACGCCCAAAGAGCATGGCGCGTAAAGCAACATCAAGGTGGCACACAGCAGTCTCAGGTGGTTAGTTTCTAAATGGCTACGATCAAATTTGATCAGATAAGTTCTGGCTTTAAAAACTGTTTTGAGATTTAACCCTGTTCACTATTCAAGCATATATGTATAGTTATGACGACAGCAGATATGCAGGAAATGTTATAGTTCACAGGTTATGACCTTAATCATGACCTTCCCCACAACAGTAGTTCGATTGCCGAAAGGATGCTTACTCCGTATGCAGGACCGCCTGCACTTTATTTAAAGTAGGTGTGCAAAGGCAAAACTGTGATAAAAAAAACGCTGAAAAAAAAACATTGTTTGCTTTTGATGGGACATGTGTAGCAGTTTATTACGTACGAAAATGCAGGGGCCAGGACGAAGGTCCGGTTAACTTGAGGACTTCTTGTCTTTTTGTAACAGTTTCCGCGGATTCAAAAAAATAATTGTAGTTTCCGCTCTTGTGCGCAGCGTCCATATAATTCGTTCCTGGACAAGTCATATGGATGGCGCCATTTCGTTCTATTAACAATGAATTGTGGCGCCTTCATGCGTTGAATTTCCATTATTATTCAGCTTTGGCAAATATCAGAATTAAATAAGATTGTAGTTAAAAATGTTGCTACAACATCACCTGTCACTAAAAATTGTTAATGTTCTGTATGCGTAGGTATGTTTTGTTTAATTAAAATTGCATTTTTACGACATTATAAAATGTACAAGTCAAATGTTGTGCTCTATGATCTTGTTTACCGACCTTTTAACATGCGTTATATTTAAATATACTGAATAATTGTAAGACGTGAACATAATTGAACATGGCCTCGACGGCGATCTTTGATGCTTTGGTGCTTTGTATCAGTGCTGTCTTGTTTACTCTGGAATTTGTTTCTTTACTTTGTGACTTTTTCAATGCTGTATGTGTCGTTTGTCAAAAAAGTCTTGGCATGCTGTGGCTAAACGGAAATTCAACGGATTAAATGACCAACCAGTTTCAGAACATAGGGACAGAAATAACCTGTTTTACTTTATATACAAAGTTCTATTTTCTTGGTTACAAGCTGACCCCTTGAAAATGTAACAAGAAGAAATGTGCTTTGAAGGATTCGGGTAACAACGATAGGTTTAATATAACAAGGCATATATCGGTATACTTTTAATATTAGGATATACATCTTCATGAAAATTGTTCGCTGATTGGATGTATTTTATTTATTTATGCAGAATTATTTTTGGAAAGGACCGGACATCCTATAACGGTGAAAGCAACGCCTCCATCTGCTTCGAATAAAAACCGCATAGGTTTTAGAAACAAATTGCATGTCTAGATAAATCGAAGCCGAAGTTTAAGATATGAGTAACAGGTGACATAGCTTGGCCCTGCCTCTATAGACCTCTCCTGACCGGGTCCATTTGTCACGGCTATCATACGGGTTTTAATTAAACATTCCCACCTACCGCGAGCCATTGTCTAATGCAGGTTTCGCAATGGATTTCCGGAAGAAACGGAAATTTATTTCTACTTTCGATTTGAATCGATAAGATCTCGACTGTAAAAGACATATCTGGCAGGATATTGGGACATTGCTGGAACAACTTGTCAACATTTGAACACAATTGACAATTTGCATAAAGAAAATGGCCACATACTTGTAATGCTTCTGCTCAAGCTGTGCCATGAGGACAAGAATGAGGAAAGACGAACCAGGACTGTACGACAGGGTCTGTAATGGTCTAAAGGTTATTTTATAATAACACGTAATTTGATTATGCTGGTTGTGCAATGAGAAGGTGTCACAAGAAAATGCCAGCATATCGTAAAGATCGATTTCAAGCTACCATCATGTTATTAATTTGATTATAAACTAATCTTCCGTGACAGTGATGAAGTTCTGATGGTACGAACTCAGCCAAGCAGTTGACATACCGAACTGATAATAGTCGACTGAAAGTAGGGTTAATAGAAGTAGAAGTAGCAGCAGTTGTGGTTGTAGTAGTAGTAGCAGTCGTAGTATGAGTAGTAGTAGTAGTAGTAGTAGTAGTAGTAGTAGTAGTAGTAGTAGTAGTAGTAGTAGTAGTAGTAGAAGTAGTAATAGTAGTAGTAGTAAAAGTAGTAATAGTAGTAGTAGTAGTAGTAGTAGTAGTAGTAGTAGTAGTAGTAGTAGTAGTAGTAGTAGTAGTAGTAGTAGTAATAGTAGTAGAAGTAGTAGTTGCTGTGGTAGTAGTACTAGTTGTTGTGATAGAAATAGTCGTGGTAATGGAAGTAGTAGTAGTACTAGTAGTAGAAGTAGTAGTAATTGTAGTAGTAGTAGTAGTTGTGGTATTGCAGATAAAGAAGTAGCAGTGAAAATATTAGTACTAGAAGAACTGGTAGTAATAGTAGTGATGGTGGTAGTAGTAGTAGTAGTAGTAGTAGTAGTAGTAGTAGTAGTAGTAGTAGTAGTAGTAGTAGTAGTTGTAGAAGTAGTAGTGGTAGTAGTAGTAGTAGTTGTTGTTGTTGTTGTAGCAGAAATAATAGTAGTAGTAGAAAGAGTGCTAGTAGTAGAGATAGTAGAATAAGTACTAGAAGTAGTACTACTAGTAGCAGAAGTAGTAGTAGAAATGGTAGTTGTAGTAGAAGTAGTGGTAGTAGTAGAAGCTGTACCAGAAATAGAAGTAGAAGTAGTACCAGTAATAGAAGTAGAAGTAGTAGTAGCAGCAGTAGTAGTAGTGGTAGTAGTAGAAGAAGTAGAAGTAGCAGTGGTTATAGTAGTAGTAGTGATAGTTGTAGTAGTAGAAGTGGTAGTAGTAGTAGTAGTAGTAGTAGTAGTAGTAGTAGTAGTAGTAGTAAGTAGTAGTAGTAGTAGTAGTAGTAGTAGTAGTAGTAGTAGTAGTAGTAGTAGTACTATTACTAGTACTAGTAGAAGTAGTACAAGTAGTAGAAGTATAAGAAGAAGAAGAGGAAGAAGAAGAAGGAACACACAGTTTTACCATATGACTGTCTATACTTGTTGCAGGAATATTTTATATAGCAAAATGCCGGTAACCACCTTCCTATTTAACCAATTAAACCGTCTCCTTGGAGACAGACTATCGCGGTTGTTGTTTTTTACCATTAGCCCTTCATGGCCTTTAATTAGATATTCGATCAACGCCCGGAGAGCACGTGCACGATGTGAGACGGGGCCACTTTCACCGCTCGATGAAGAATGAGCCTCAGAATAAGACGACCGACACCAAGGTGATAAATTCTATTGAATTTTATACACAACCGGAAGTAGCCATTATGCACAAATATGGTCACGTGATATTCTAGAGAGCTTCGACGTTGAAGTTCAGGCAGTCAAACATTTGCGTACTGACAGAGCGGAAATGGCAAGAAATGGAAGAGATATAAACAATAAAAGGGTTTGTTGTAAATAGTTCTGAAAGTGTACTTGAGCCCAGTGTCAAGCAGTTTTCTTTTCTGGATCAATAACGTCGCTTGATGCCAGCTTAGAAGCTTTTTGTTCTTCCATCGACCGCGTCCTATCAGAACAATTAGCACATTATCAAGAATATTAAAAGTAAACACTCGAACTCCTAGATGCAAAATGAACAGTCACCTGTAGCTTTCAGACAATATTCAACAATACTTGATATTTACCAAGTGAACTCGGCTTTTGGTGTTATTTTTTAATATGTTCACAACCAATTTCAGGAAATAATTGAGTTATTTCTTAAATTCGAACAAAAATCTTGTGGAAGTTAATAAAAAAGCTGACTTCGTTAAATATAAATGTCGCTGGACATAAATTGTCATTGAGGCATTCCAATTAACTAAAATTAAAAGAATATTATTACTGACCTGCCAAAAATATCGCATCTGTTCTGAAGACCCAAGGTTCGAGAGCTCGCTTCTCATATCTTAGATGGTTGTTCGAACTTCATGTGTTACTTTTTTTCTTGTAGTTTTTTCTCCAAATGACAACTTCATTCTTTAGATTTACTTTTATTTAATTCGTTTTACAAACAAAATAACCTATAATATTTGCTATAATTGAGAACCGAAGAAAATTAAGTTGGAAGGGTCGTGAAATACTTTTCCAATAGATTTTTATCGCAATTACATTTTTTATTTCCGCGTATGTTTTTATTGCCGTTAAAAATATAAGTAATTTCCAAGATGAAAGAACGATTGAATTAGTCTGACAAGTGACCTTAAAGAAGACAGAAACCAAATATCACATGGCAAAATTAAAGTGCTAAGCAAATCGATATAACAACCGTTAAGAGACTTAAAAGAAAGTTAGGCGTCTGGTTTGCTTCAAACCCTATAGCTTAACAACTTCCTTTGCCTTAAAACTAACCGTTTCCTGTAACGGAAGTAATGCAATGCGCATGTGTGCCACGCGCGATACACGTTTGAAGTGCGACTAATCTTGATCCAGGTTTCTGGTAATGTACCGGGTACGCTTCCCTATCTAGTAAACTGTGGCGATCAAAACACAGGGACCTATTGATCTAGGAATGGAGAAATTGATAAAAAGAAAACAATTAAGGTTATTGTGTTTCTTGCGCTAAAAAAGAAAATCCATTTGTCGTATTTGCTCTGGTCGTCTCGGTTGGTGTACAAACTTGATCAGAATGATAAGCGTCGAATTTCTTCTTTCGAACACATGCGAAATTAGAATCTTTCTTGCCATCTTAATTTGCTTAATTATCAACGGTGTCTTGTTCTTAGAGCTTTGATGGCGTGTCAGTGCTTTGACAGAGCTCTCGTTTTGTTAGACCAAGGCTCGGCCTCTTATGTTTGTAGACAGAGGTCGAGTTGCCCACCATAAAACAGAGGCTGCAGTCTGCTTTGTCGCAGATGAGTTGTCAAGAGAAGACCGACTCACAAGGCAGCCAAGCGACTCGGTTTTAAAAATTCACAATGAGCGTGGACTTCCTGGGTAGAACCACCGGTACACCGCATGCCAGAAGTTTACCTTCTCGCTTAATAGTTGATTCTTGACTAGTACTCACACCAACCTCTGGAAGGTCAATGTCTTCTGTTTTCTCAAGAACTTCTAATTTAGGCTTAGACAAAAGGGTAAATAAATTCTTTTTGCCAAAAATACAGTAGTTACAGCGGAAATTAAGTTTTTATCCTCAGAAAGGATATAGGTGTTTCATTCAATATATTTAACGAGATTCTTAAAGGCAGTAACCGGATTTGGGATTTGGCCATAATTTCTATATAAACTTGTTCTATAATCTAAGCAATTGACGATTTCAACCACTACCTTCATTGTTAGACGGAACAAATAATAGAAACAAAATCGCCTTATATGTCCGTTCTGTCCAAATCTCTAAATGAGCATGATGGTGCCTTTTGCTAAAATAGAATATCGACATCACCGAGAATTACCGGGATGATGATATAACTTGATTTTAAAAGTAAGTGGTCTTAAAAAATTGTGCAGGGTGGCTCAGATAGGAAATACCTGTTTGGAATGAGGAGTGCAATGCTTAACTTTTCACTTTTCCAGAGATATTTTCATGCAACAACAACTAATTTGGACAAAATTATTTTTTGACCTATTATTTGCTCAAACTTTCATTAGAGCGGTGCTAGTTTCGCTTTGTTAACCTGTTTATATTTATTGGACTATTGAATATATTAAATCCCGTTGTTTTGGGATAGTGATTTAATTTTAGCTTCAATCCAGCATAAAGACGCGGAATAATAAGAGCTGGGGAAGCATTTTCCGACACAAAGATCTAGAACAGGATACCGTACACATGTTTTCTAGAAGGTGACAGCTTGATTCCGTTCATGCCTCAGTTGAAATGGTGTGGGGAGGTAAAGTATTTACTTCTAACCTGCTAAGAATAACTAGACCTATGGAAATAGTGTCTCTTCAGTTGAGCCAGCTTCCATTTGAATCATCATCATTACCATCATCATCATCATCATCATCATCATCATCATTATCATCATCATCATCATCATCATCATCATCATCATCATCATTCATCATCATCATCATCATCATCATCATCATCATCATCAACATCAACATCATCATGTTCAATCGTCATCATCATCGTCATTATTTTCAATCATCATCATCATCATCATCATCATCATCATCATCATCATCATCATCATCATCATCATCATCATCGTCATCGTTATCGTCATCATCATCATCATCATCATCATCATCATCATCATCATCATCATCATCATCATCATTATTACAACAATATATGCGTTACCTTCTCCACTGTGGTTGACAATGCAAATGAGCAAGATAACTATATAACATAACCTTACATAATTTATTTGCATAAAAAAGCATGCTTTTTATGGCCAAGTTTTGAATATTACATATTATCATACGATGCATTTTGTTTAAAAGAATATATTGGACACAACATAGAAAACAAGTTAAACAGTTGGCGTTTTGCATGACTGGCTTCTTTAAAATTTCATTGACAAAAATAATGTAATATTAGTAGAGTGATTGGTTATGAAAGAATTTGATATTTAAAAAGTATGTGTAATCATAAAACTTATAAATAATAATAGCATTAATTATAGTTGTATTAAAACTAGGCTCGTGATGTACACGTGTGTAAGCCTGCTAATACCGTTGGCAAATAATCATTAGTAGTGACATAATCAGCAGATCATTTACAGCAGTAGCAGCAAGTAGCAGCAAGTAGCAGCAGTATTAAATCATGCAAACAATAAAATTGCATCAACCAAAATAAAGAAAAAAAAAACACGCAACATCAATGTTAGCTTGACTTCCATTGGTTGTTCTTTTACGTTAATGTATTCTAGCCGGCCCTTGTTTGCTGTTTTCATTTTTTTCTATCGAAACTAATGTCGATTTTATTTATTTTTTTCAAAAAGCGGATCCACAATAAAACCAAGACGACATATAAAATTAATAGCTTTCAATCATTTATTGGTTCTCCGTTACCTGTACAGGTAATTTGATCTCGGGAAGAGCCAATTTGTTAACCATCACACAGCGAAGAGAAGAATGTTCATCCAGTGACAACAAAGAAACTAGCAAACATTGCGTAAATGTTTTATATAATTGGTTTATGACCAAGTAAAATAATACATTGCATTCATCAAGTAAACAAAAGATCTCGTTCAAATTTCTTGATTCACAGTTGGCTTAATTGATCTAATTTGATACACTACAGAACAAAAGACCCGGACGTATTTAGTGCTTGTATTTAGTTAAACTGTCGTTGTCATTTTTTGCCTTTATCCTTTTTCTCCCATCAATTGCTTCAATGTTAGAAGACGCTTGCTTTTTATCCGAATTTGACACTGACCAGCTGCCATTTAGATTGTTGATCAGGGTCTCTTGGGTGCTTGACGCGTGCTGAAAGACAACAAAAAACTGCGTCAAACAATACATTATCTGTGTGTCTGGCCTGAGGCAGAGGGCGAGGGCGGTAAGATACAGTAAATATTCCGTGAGGCCACCGAATCAGGCAGCCTACCTCTCACCGCGCAAGTAATTTGGGATTGGATTTTCTTTTCTGTTTAGTGTACACATTTACTTGATTGATTAAAATCACCGGTTAGATATGTCTGGTTTGGTTCGTAGACTCAAAGATTTCTTCTGGAAGTATCTAGGGACCCACTGACGATGGATGACAGTTGTGTGACGTGTGGGTCTTAAACAGTCGTCTGGTCCCTCTAGCCCCGGCCGACTTCATCCACGGATGTTTCGCCATAGGGCGGAGGACTGAGACGGATCATTAAACACGCGCAGTATCAGACACCCTGGAAGGACAGGCCGGACCAGTACACGGTGGATATGACGTCAAAGAACTTCTAAACTCGACCCTGGTTCCAGAAAACTGTAGTCTGTAATTTTAAGTGGATGTCAGGGATTTTATTAACTGGCCAAAAAAAATCCAGCGTTAAAGCATCAAGACGTTCTCATACTTGAATGGTTAAATACGTTTCACTAGTTTTTTCTTAATTAACATAATGGTCTAAGTTTGGTGTGAATATAGCTTATGACAAACGACAAACGTATAGGAAAGAGTTTTAAGTTTGAAATATGCAACTGAGTGGGCATGTATCTTTTTCAAAGCACAACTGGAGAGAAACCCGTTCATAACTCGAAAGAAAAAGAATTGATGTCTTTAACAACCTTGTCCAAACTTCTAAAAGCAACATAATAAATCATAAACTTCGAATGTAATTTGAAGACCTAATAAAACAACATCATCTTAATAAAGGCATACTGTGTGCCAATTTTTAAAAATGTATGGACGATAGGCATATTGTTTTCATCAAATTAACATAAAGCTGCATTTTGGCTAAATTTCACTCCGCTACATGCTTCTTTGATACAGAGAAAACCCGTCCAGCTTGTCAATGTATCGGTTTCTTCTTAACTCGCGGCCGTCTATAAACTGTCATTGTAAACCCACCAAAGCCACATGTCGATGACTAGTGATGGACCCTTAAAGGGTAATTGTTCCGCCCCTGGGATGGCGACGAGCTGGTAACCGTCTTTAATCCCGACCCCTTCAGTCTGGTTCCCGAACTAGCGGTGTCTTATTTCCCGACATCGCCCTGACATTTAAAGAGCAGTCCGGTAATTTAATTATAAGAATTGTAAGGGAGGGCGTTCCACTACGATTTTCTCAACATTTTATCGATTTGAAATGTCATAGTCGATAATTCACATAATTATTCGTGAAGTGATCCCAATATTTTCTTCAGATTCTGGCCTTGCCGCCACAAAAGAGCTGTTTCCGCTCCTTACCAACAACGCATTGTTGGCGCACGTGCCCACAAATGAGCGGTCCAATTCCATCAATGGTGACATTTATCAAAATCTGAAATGCCCTTCAGACTATAATCAAACAATGAAAAATAACCCTTCATTACTGTAACATTTAATATTAATAACGTGCCGTTGAAACATCGATTTCTTTTATGGCTAACATTCGATGGTTGCTTGCAACTATAACTGTATTAGCCAACGATGTTATTATTCAACATTTTGGGGGAAATGAAACGGAAATGTGTAAAAAATCACTAAAATAAATGTCGAATAGAAAAAGCAACA
The DNA here is from genome assembly GCA_007844125.1 of Sinonovacula constricta. Lineage (NCBI taxonomy): Eukaryota > Metazoa > Mollusca > Bivalvia > Cardiida > Solecurtidae > Sinonovacula > Sinonovacula constricta. The sequence goes on from CM017557.1 coordinate 16,082,835, forward strand.
TCATGTGTAACTTCAAAGAAAACACAGCAAAACTTGCAAAAGATTTTAAGGTATTTTATTTTGTTTTCATATATATGCTGTAATAAAATATTTGAACAGCAAAACAAATAACAAATTAATTTTTCAGGGCATTATTTTTTAGAAATGTAAAATTATGCAAAAACGCCATAACGCCATCTGATTATAAACATAATGAAATAAATGGACGATTTACTGCTACCTATGAGCCCCCAACCCCGAGGTGTTGTTGTGCATCGTTAAACGCTTCCCTATTGGTCAGTAAGAATTTCGGCGGCCAATCACTGCATATCGCAGCGTATCTTCTTAAGGAACTTGTCTTGTCACTATTGGCGTTCTTTCACTTCTCTCAGCAACAGCAAGTGTTTGTATTTCGTTCTTCGATTTGGCATTGACAAATCCCAGGCAAGAAAACAATGTCGAAGTTGTTTAAACATTTTGGAAATTCGATGTAGTTGTGTCGTTTTTCTGAATTGTTTTCAAAACGCCATGTGATATGTGTGCACCAACTGGTGTTTTAAAAACAGGAACAAGATAGGCAGACTCACAGACAGAAGAGATAAATGGACTGACATAAGATAGATAGATCAACCAAGCAGGCTGATAGACAGGTATGCAAACAGCGACAAACAGACATGCTTTTTTTTATCAATACCTAATTTTCCGACATTAAGTATTCCAGAATACAACCTAATGCAGTATTTGTCCTGCCATAATATTAGAACTGACGAAAGTTCTTGTGTTAACAATTGTAATGGTTTATTTTTTAGTCGTATATAGTGCTATGTTATAATAATCACTGTTTGTCCCTGTTTTGTATGGTGTTCTTACAATATTGGACAACCTGCCAAAGTGGTTTACTCGGGTGAGCAGCATTGATTCCAATGCGTTTCGATCATTTTTCCAGCTTTGATGAACATTTAAGAGCAGCTCAAATGTCTTATTTAATTTACGTAATTGACGCATGTTTACAGAAGTAAATGCTAACAGATATCTTTTTGTGTGAACATACAAATACAATCAAAAGAACCTATGTGAAACAATCCTCAAACTACTATGAAGACCATTCGAATGCAATCCGTTTATATGGAATCTACCCGCGGGCTTTTCTATAATAGCTTCGTAGAGAAAAATGCAATTCATCCTAATGTTTGAGTTGGTAATATAAATTTCATTGTAAAGTGGCAGAAATTTCCTGCAAGCGAAATCCAAGCGACCAGGGGATGTTTGCATAATTGATCTTGTGGCGACCTTGCCTCCGTTTACGAGCCAGTCTAGATTCCTTTATCACGATCTTGCTATGACATCAAAGATCTGTCCTCCCAGAGGCAGCAGAGCTGTTCATAAAGCGGACCGAGTTTCAAATTTAAAAGCCACTTGTTACAGAGATTTGTAATCACAGACGTTTCATTGTGGCACGAATTGTACGCTCCTACTCTTTTATTATAAATTACTAATTGCATTTGTAACAGATTTCCTTTTAACTTAATTCATTTAACGGCAATCAATATTTTCTCCTATGTTTGGAGTGAAAACGAATAATTTGGTGTTCCATTTTCTTAAGTAAACACTTTCAACTGTCCATTATAAATACATAAAGAAAGCACAACGTTTGTCAAAGACCGCAAACGCCTCAATGGCAAGAAATAATGGAAGTCGAGAAGCACTAATGCGACTTGGTTTGTTTTAACTCAGGTTTACCTCCACATATCGTTGAAAAGATTTATTCCAATTGTTAAGTACAAATCGACCAAGCATTGTACCTGCGATTCTGGTTAATTTCACATTCCTTTGTCCTGTGAAGACCATTGTCTTTGGTGGCAAGAATCATCCTTTGTAGGGTTATGGATCCATTCTAGACCCAATCTCTCGTCATTGATCCGAGTGTCAACTTCCACAATGCTAGTGTTAACAAGATTAACGTTATTGTTCAAAGGATAGTATTAAACATTGGTTGTGAATAGAAATCGTGAAATTTAAATAATTCCGCTTCTAAAAGGACGCTTTTACTTCTCTTCTCACTGCTGATTTATGCAGACTCTCCGTATGGAAATGCCATTCGTTTGTTGAAGATCACTTGACTTTTAAAGTGCATGATCGATGAAACAGTACACCTTCTAAATGATTGCTCTGAAAAGCAGAAATTGAAATAAACTGTAAGCGTAATGTTCCATCACTTTCCTTAATGTTTGTTTAATAAGTTGTAGGAAAACAACAGTGGTTGAGAGATGAGTTCTTAGACTCCATAGATGTTTGAGATCAGCTAGCTTTGTATTACATAACGTTCTACAAGCGATGACAGGCCCATGAACAATGCTCATTGATGAGTGACGCGGGTGAAGCGAGACCACCGGAACATACCGGATGTTGGGGTGGCCGGGACTAGGCTCCGCAAAACAAACGCGTCCTCCGCGGGATCAACAGGTACTCGTCTGCTTCAATAAGCACGGTCTTTTTTTTCTGGCATCTTCAAGCTTCAGAAATGAGTGTTTTGAGCTACAGTGCAAGTGCGTGCAGCTTAACTTTTGACATCTACAGAAGTTTTGACTGTAGGTGATAACGAATCATTAAATTAATAACTATGGAAAGATCACCTGCCGAAATGGAACAACTTTACAAAAAACAAGCATAGATGAATATATCATACAATCAATGTCTATATAGCAGTTTAAATAAAAATACTTGACAATTATTGTTAATATATTTGTTATTGCAAATTCTTACTTATGAGATTTTAGTGCGGTAACCACCAATAATATATTAATATTTACAGTACAGTGGTACTATTTAAACTAAATTGCGTCAATATCGAGCCAATCATCGTCTTGTAAATGACTGACGTATACAAATGACAAATATTACCGAAGATGTCGAAGATATATTAGCTTGTTGATCTTAAGACGACTAAAGTATTGTTGAAAAGCGTCGCGACACTTTAGATTCTTCCATAGCAAAAGCTACACATTTTTTTTCAGGCAACATGTTCACATATGGACTAGTGGAAGAAGAGATATTTGACTCTATTATTCTTTGTGGTTTAGCAAAGTGTTTCCTATTTAAGGTTATAATGTGGCTAAGTCGTTTGAAACATCGTAAAACATTGTATTACTGTCTAGCGTAGCTTGCGATTTATTAAAGAAAGAAAAAAAACACGAAAACACTCACACGAAAAACAAAACACAGAAGAATATAGATAGTTTCAGCCACTGAAATTAGTTCTTGTCATGATAGCAAATGTTTTTGCATATTTTCAATATATTCAAAAATATTAAGACAACGTATATATTGTCGTGAACTATCTGATAAAATATTTTTCAGGCACATGCGAGACCAGAATGCAACAAAAACATTTACAAAACAGAACTATTCTATATGACTTCAAGGAAATAAATACTAATCATTCGCTATGTTTTTCCCATTAAAATGTTTAATTACATTTATGTTTTAATTACAAACCGGGAAATAGACTAATGATATTTAGAACCATCGACAAATTTGCAAAGAATTAACTTACCTACTTAAAGGTCATGAGGTGAACAATATAACGTTAACGATGAACTAAAGATTGCGTGGCGGCTTCATTAATTAACAAATGGCAAATTACAATTAAAGTAATATTTGTGTGCCATTTATACTTTCATGCCATTTTTGCTGTCATCCCATTTTTGTTTTCGTGCCATTTTTTGTTTTCGTGCCATTGTTAGAGCGCATATGTCACTATGATAAGCTTCCATTCATCCTCACTGTGGCACTGGTATTTTGACTATGTTACATAGTAACAATGCATAAACAGCTCATATCAAAAACAAAAACAAAACAAAAACTCTCAAAACACTCAACAAAACCAATGCATACAATAATAACATTGTTTAAAGTTATGTAATAAATCACTTTTCATAAAAAAAAAGATAAAACATAAAAAATAACACGTTAAATCATCTTTAAAAATACATGCTTTCATTGCTGCATAAATATTAATTTTGTATAGTATTTCATTTAATTGTCGGGTGAAACGTCATTCCCGGATCGCGACTAAAGTCATACCAAAGTCAATAAAAATGATAGTGGTATAACTCCATAGCTGATGCGGAACCAAATATAAAGGTAGTTCCACGACTGGTCGAACAGTTGGCATGATAACTGAAATACTGTTGGTGAGACAATAAACCCAACAAACAACAATATGCATTTATCGTTACTTTAGAACCTTACAGAACAAGGAAACCTATAAGAGCGATCAGCTATGTCGCCATATTTTTCTACTTTTTACATTCAGTGCTTGTTGCTTGGTATTCCAGTTAGATTTTTGCAGTTATCCCAACAATCAATATCAGAATAGGATTAAGAGTCGAGAAGAGCCTGCGGAAATTTTGCACATACAGTACAATCGGCTGATGATGCTTACTCTGTCATTGTCTTATATTCGTGTCACTGTTAGGTCGGCATCTAATGATACACAAGGGAGCTGCGTCCCAGCCTGCCTTGCTATTGTCCCTCCATGTTCCCGGCGGTGGCTAGCTGCAGATTATGTCACCGATGATCACTCCCCGACAAGATGGACGGCCCCGACACACCGCACCATTGTCTCACCGAACCATCTTCCTGTGTCCTCAGTCAAACGGTTGCGTGCCATCCTGTCGTTATTTTCCCGCCTCAGGCGCCATGAACGGTAGTTTCAATATGGCGGCCACTTAGGAGAATGATTTGAAATAATTATTGTTTCACCTTGTCTTCAACGCTTCTTATCAGATCGTTCGGCTGGTTACTTATAGTGTTTAGGGACAATTTGAGAGATCGATCTTCAATGTTTTATTGCAATCTAAATGAAAGTTTTCACGGTGTAAATGAGAGTGTCGTGACAGTGAAACTTAACGTTGTGATAGCATCAAATATCAGTAGCAGTTCTCCCGTGGCAACATTTCAACTCGAGCTGTGTCTCCTTGATAATCTTATCCATTTTAACGTATGTTTGCCATGTCACAAGAAAGATCTCTGATGCTGAAGATTTTCGACGTATTTCTGGATTAATTTACTTTGTAGCGGAAATGTTTGAGGGCGTTTTGGCAGCCGCCGCTGTTGTAATTACACCTCGTGACCCGTGCGTCAAGATCCACCAGTGCCCGGCATGACGGGACTGAAGCCGGTTAAAATCTAGTCTGATAAGGACATATGTATATTTTATTAGTAAACATGTTAAATAGACGGATTAAATAAGAATGAGAATAAATAAGAACATGCACGTTGCATTCGTGTTTGGTGGCGTCAGTGATTGGTTATATCAATTTGAGCTAACTTTCAAATTCAACTGCATTGGATCTAGATAATCAATTTGCTTGCAATCTAAGAATGTTCAGGAGAAAATTTATTTAGAAAATAAAATTTTTCAGAAAATAAGAATGTTTAGAAAGTAAGAATCTTTAGAAAATAAGAATGTTAAGAAAATAAGAATTTTCCGAAAATAAGAACGTTCAGAAAATAAGAAGGTCTAGAATAAGCATGCGTACAACTATGGTTCAGTCTCACAAATAACAAACATGAGTTTTATCTCTGTAAGCGTTAGATTGTGCAATTGCAACTGTTTTGGTCAAATAATGCAGAGCTATATCAAATCCTTCCCAGTAGCTCGTGTTATACCTTGAATATAAACCTTAGTATATGATAAAAATATAAAGGATAATAGCATGCTAGTGGCATTTGCGTCCCCGAAATATGGGGACAATAGAAATACTATACAGAATATGTCCTCATATTATGCTTTATGTCTAGAGTGGAAATGATAAAGCGTATCTACGACCTGGATCACGAGTGTTAATGTGGAGTAGAGAATTGTCTTTCAGTAAATTCAATTGACCACCGCACGCCATTACTCTGCGGGCACTGTTAACTGGATAACGGAGAAATTGTAGGCCGGACAAGTCCGCCTCCTTTTTAGGAGTTATCAACAAATCTTATTACTTCTGATGAGTGCCGGTCGGTGATGCTTTTATTGAATCAAGTCTGCCACTTGTCTCGACTTTTAACTCAACCATAATTCAAAGCAATGCGCTCCGTCCATGAATTGCTTCCAAACGTCCATTACGTCGCTTATTGAGTCACGTGACCCGCTAGAACAGTGCCGACATGGACGTGTTTTATATTTCGATAAGAACATGAAATTGGTTATCAAATGTCGAGCGCATTAAGAGATGCTTTCAAACGGATGATTGAGAAAACGATTTTGTTGCAACACAGTGTTCCAACATTTTAAGTGCAAACCTTCTGAAAAAAGCGAATTCTTCGCTCATGTTTTACTTTAAAAATATACTAGGATTTTTGCTGTTTTGGCAGCATAACAAACTGATTTGAAGAAGCGCTTTGCAAGTGCCAGATGTTATTAGGTGGAAAATTTTGTTTGTTTTTAATTAAAACCTTCGGTCAAAGTGGGAATTGGGTATTAAACTATTAACTGCGAGAGATAAATGCGCCAGCTATTGAACTTCTTGTCGACGAGCTTCGCACTATTTATAGTCCCTTCTCCGCGAGCAAAGTCAGAGACGATACATATCAGAAATGTATCTAAATATATATTATCATTCTACATTGTTAAGAGAAATTTATTTATTTTGTATTAGGTGCCTTTTTAAGTATGTTTAGTTCGTGTTGACATCATATTTGCTTTACAGTACTTCATCTTCTATTACTTAAATTCTTAACTCATTTAAAATACTATTCTTCAATTCTTTATAATGTCGCTGTCTTAACATGTATAAATGCATTTGTATTTCTGAATCTCGCTGTGTTTTAATACACACAGATTGGTATGTACATTGTATTTGCCACCGTTCTTTTTTTCACGTCAGATGTTTGTTTCCTGTTTTCGCATTCTTATTCCTATATCGCCTTCTGCTTTGTTAGTGGTCAAAGGCAATGTTATTGCTGATAACCAACAAATTGTTCAGCTATATTGTTCCACCTGAATGTCGCTAATCTTTTAACACTGCTAAGAAATGTTTTTGTCATACATGTTGTGAAAGGGGGTAGTAGTAGTAGAAGTAGTACTAGTAGTAATAATAATAATAATAATAATAATAATTTAATATGTTGGTAACGATAACTAAAACAAAGGTCATAAATGTAAATACAATTACATGCATCATAATAATATAAACTCCTGTAGCATTCGGAAAAAAATACGATATAATGCATTTTGTACACAGAAAATGAAACACAAGGTTAAACAACATTATTAACAGGAATATGTATCACACACACGCACACACAAAACAAATCATAACATCAAAACATATTCATGGAAAAAAGAAAATAATAGACAAAACAAAAGTAAACTTTAACTGATTAGTAAATAACTGATAAATAAATATGTTGATGTAAGTCCAAAAGGGGGGTTTCCGATACTAAGCACCAATTTTCCGCTCAAACAACCAAATAAATGAATGTTATCGGAATGATCCCGCGACAATCTGTTCTTGCATGCCCTACATCTATGTGAAAAGTGCAGCATAGCGTTCGATTCCTCATTACAGACATGCACTTTCTATCAGATCTACGCTGCAAAGATACACATTTATCAAGTAAGAAAACCACGTTCAAACCTGTGTTCAAAGTTGCCTTTACTTTGACTAAATGTTTGACATTATGCAGAACTGATGACCCAATTCCTTAAAACATGGATATGTTACATGCATTTAATAGAGGGTCGAATTCACGTTTACACTGTTGTCTTATTAACAATGTTATCCTTGTTAATTTAAAGTTTTGTAACATTTGTGCAGTGAGTTAAGGCGTTTTCAACGTTTACTGGAAATCAATATTATAACAAAACAACGTCAGCATGAAATTTTACGTCAGTGTGGAGCAGCAGTAGTGAGAAAGGTTTAGATTCTGGCTATCCATTTAGAAATAAGCAAACAATTTTGGAATTGGCACAGAGTGGTGAGTTTGCCTTGTGCTTTAGTGTGAAAATGGTAAAATGTGTAGCATGTATTTAAGTCCAAAAATATTTATTTCTTTAAATGGGAGAAAGGCATTCGATAATCACTGAAATTCTGACGCCAGACGTTTCTTACTTTGACTACTTGGACAATTGCATTGTAATAGGGTACATGCATGTCACAAAACGTCACAAATAGATATTTAAAACACTAGTGCATTCATATGTTCAGTGGATATGCACGAAAAAATATTGACAGCGAGAAAAATGTAATATCTGAGACAGGTTAATACATATAAGTTCGGTTTGTTGTAGGGAGTTGTTGCTTAAAGTTGGCCAATCTGTATTTTCATTATAATAACGTTTCAGAAGTTAACCTTTTTGTCCGGGCTGAGATGATCGCCATTTTGTCTGGCTGAGGTGATCGTCAATTTGTCGGCCTGAGGTGATCGCCTTTTTTGTCGGGGCTGAGATGAGCGGTAGGGATGTAAAGGATTTGGGAATTTAGCGCTTAAAAAGGTCATATAACTTGTTGCTAATATCGTGTGGTGTTGAAGACGCAAGGTGATTTTTTAACATATTAGTATATTTAATTTCAAGTGAATGATATTATATTCGAAAAGTCGTGTTGTTGGTGCTATTGTTGTTTTGGCGTTTCCGAAAAAGTGAACTTTGAAGTGTTTATGCACTGTGGACGTTTAAAAATATGGCCACAATCTTGAATCGGGGTTCGCAAATGAACAAATGGTTTCCATTATATCTATGAGATTTGTATTTTGTATACAATACCAGATTAATAAATAAATTTCGATATGATTCTTGGATATGGACATGAATGTAAAGTAGATTACTTAACGATAGCGTGTATTGGGGGGTGGCGGGGGTTGGGGGGGGGGGGGGGGGGGTGGGGGGGGCGCTTAGACATGCTATTACTAACCACACAAATATTAGACAGAGGGTTAAAATATCATTTCTTTTAAACGAGTGACATTTAAACAATACGGATTTCGGTGAGCCTTTCGTAAATCACGTGAAAGATGAACGTAAACTGTTTGTTATTCCTGTCAACTTATGTCCTGTTTTGAGTAGACACATGTGTATGTCTAGCAGTGATACAACACCTCATGAAAATACCACGGGAAAAGTAAGTTCATAAGGTCACGTGGTCTGTGAATGGGCTGGCACCGTGTTGATGTATTCGTGGCTGGTATTTACGTAGTAAATGTCAAGTAACCCAACAAGATTTAACGGACATTTCTGTTGTTGCTTAAAACATAGAAAAATATCGACTGTGTGAGAATCCATGCTTAAGCAAGAGTTTCAGCAATACATACTAGCTTTTAGAGTTAAGAAGTAAGTTTAACGTATGAGATTTAAAAAAAAATCCATAGAGCGAAAATTAATGTTCTTTTATAATGATGTCGCTGAATGCTTGATAACAATAATCATTGACCACAATTAAATATAGAAAAGACTAAATGCAGGCATTATGAGTCTTACAAATGGATTAGGAAATTCAACATGAAGATTTTATTCGCTATTACCTTTGTACGGTGATTGAACGTAATTGACATTACAGAAAGATACGTGTATGCACTTATCATATTCGTGGTACAATTTAATTACAACATATAAATCCCGTAAAAAGCGTTTAAAATGTTTAATTGTTTATTTTAAATGCGAAGATCAAAGTGCAGTTTACAACAATTTCCATTCGATCGATCGCGTGGTACAAGGTACAACTTAGAAACCGTAAACCATAATAATTACTTATATTTTTAAAAAGCTTTACTTCGTTGATATTCTTTGTAATTTGTTAATAGTATAAATTGTTAGTAGCATTCGCCTCAATGTCATCGTTTCGTGAATGTTACTATTTGCTTTGGTTCGTATTAAAATACTTTTAAAATGTGAAATAACAAAACATGTAGTTGACATTGTTGATGCAAGTTGTCGCTTTGTTAATGTTGTTGACTCCATCGTACAAACCAGACTACAGGAGTTCAAACTTTCAAATTTAATTGCCAGGCTTAATGTTGTACATACTGGCTACAGTTACAGGGTATTTAGTTACTTTCAGTTTAACGCGGCGATAACAAGACAATTACAGACAAAAATCACACACATTGACAATTTTTAGTTAACACAAGGTGTGTTAAAAAAGAATTATGATAAATGTAACGTGCGCTGCACATGTCCATTTTGCTCAACCCCATTGAACATAATTTACGCACTGTATTAATCTTTTAAGATAAAAAGTTACGATTTATTAAGACTGTTACAAATTTTTCTAGGCGATATTTTGACAAGATTGAAATAAAATAGCGTACTGGATGGACATGTAAAATAACTCTATGCGTCGTTTAAGCATGCCACTGCTTACATATAGGGTTGTTACCTCATTAATTACTTATAACTACCACGAATTGTGGTAAAAAGAAAGAAATGGGATCTGGTGACGTTCGCAGTAACGAAGCTAATAATATTCAAAAGGGATTGTCAGGCATGCGCTGTATACCTTTAAACGGAGGGTTTCATATTGAGTTTATAAACTGAAAACCAAAATACCCCTGGCAATCGCGATTTTACTTTGTTAATAATAGTTTAAAATGGTATGCATGCATGAATAATAATTGGTCGATAAATTAGGAATTAATTAATTAGTGCAAAAAATGACAACATGCAATCAAAGCAAAACTATAATATTTTGTTTTGAATGAATCGAGCCTTGACTTGTGATTGGCACATGCATATTTTATACAGAGTTATTATGCATTGTGATTGGTACACTTTCGACAGCTATAAACATAACAACCAGTGTTATCATTTTGTCGGCTTACAGGTGACGCTTAAAAAGGTGGATTAATGTCGGGCCCAGGAAGGTGTAAATTGTTATGATTTAGGTCCGACATCTTCGCCATATACTTCATGTTTGAAATAATTTGTTCTGTTTACATTGTACATTGTTCCATGGGAGTCAGTGTGGGTTTAAATTTGGAGTTCCCTGTTGACACAACAAGCGAGGCTGAGTCGCCTAGCAGGCATGACGTCATCGCTGCATGCAAAGCAGACATAAAAGTCGCCACAAAATGAAAGACATCTTAGAAACGGTCGCTATCACAACATCGATAGGCATTGGAGACGGAAATCAAGCGCCATAATTCATGGAGCCACGTATTGTACATTGTCAACTTTGATGAACTTTAAACAAACTTGCTTTGAACCTACAAGCCTTGGACTGGCTAGGTCTGAACAAGTTGTTCTGGGACCCCACTGATCTGGATGTGTAACTGTTGCTGCCCTGGCTCCAATAATAAATTATACACATTTCAGTACATAGACATGTCTGTAACAGAACAGGTCATTGAGGCAACGTGGACAAGACATTCAAGACTATATGATCGGCGTGTTTTAAAGAAATTTCCTATCTACGTTTCGTTTCGGTTGCGATCTGAATATTAAAGATCCTTAGAAATCATGACGTCGACATTACCTCTGCAACAGCGATATGTACAGGTTTTTATGCAAATGTAAGAATGTATTGTGGCTCATGTACTTTTTGCAGGTTTTAATAAAATAATGTTCTGTTCTGTAACTGATCCATGAACATGATCCAGAAGACCGGAATGGACCGCAGGAGCTCCAAGAGCACTTTTTCTTTTATTCCAAGGTCCTGACTAGGAAATACATATCGAGGTAAAAATGTGAGGAACTCTGTAGGGATATGCATGGTTGGTCATTTGTTGTTGTTTTTATGTATGTTTAAACGCGATGTCTTAGGCTGCCTTAGAAACAAATTTACACAAATCCTTACTCCTAATTAGTTTCCTATAGGTCTTAACGTTCCATGAAGCGCTTATAATTAGTAATGTCTAAAGCGCTACGTTGTGCTGTGCAGGCCAAGCCAGACTGGTATATCGCGATTGGCGCTACTCTCTCTGTGACACAGGGCTGGTTCCTAGCCCGGTACTGGAATATTGGCCCTGTCTGCTGGCCATCCATCGCTTTAGAAACACGCGCAATGATTCTACCTAAGTCCTCATTAATATTGCATTGTTCATCTTAGAAAGTGGATATAATGTGAACCCCCATTTACTCAATTAAAAGCAGTGGAAAGTGACATTTGGGTGTACATCATTCCACAACTGCGTATCCCAAGGGAGTTAATTAAGAGGGCCTAACTCTAGCTAAAATGATTTGCCGAGAAATAAATTGTTGCCAACATCTTTGAGGAGCGATCAGTGATGTCTCCCGGCAGACGAACTGCCGCTGCAGCTATACGAAATGTAATGAATAATATTATTGTATTGCCCAAAGACTAAATTATTGATGCGAATGCGATCGCACACTTTACAAAGGAGAAGTTGTCACGAGGACTACATCCATGCATAGGAGTGATATATCGTGAATAACACAGCTTTCATAAAGTTAATGTCGCTTGATTAGTTTTACAGGAGTGTTGCTACTATAATAGCACTGTAATCATATTGAGGAATTACATTTTGATAGAAAAAATACTCAATATGAAAACCGCATGAAATCAGATAACATCGAAAATCATGTATTACATTACCTCCTGTTAATAATCTATTAAGGCATTTGTGTACATTATAAAATACGCATGGAAAGCAGTTGTCAATAAAAACAATGCATTACAGTAGTACACAACTCTTGTTTTAACGCAGTTTATTAAACTTTAAAAATAATGACGCGGCTTCGGCAAATCAAATAAACATACTGGCTGATCGTCGCTGTAGATGAAATGTAGGAGTCACCGCGACATATTTTTATCAGTCGCACTCCCACAATCGACCATTCTAAGAAAGAGGAAAGGTTTAAAAAAGAAAAAAAGGTTTTAAAAAAAAGGTTTACAAAATGTCGGCCTCAAGACCGTTTCTGTATTTTACTCTGTATTCTTCCAGGTTATGGAGCCGATCAGACATTTCCAGCGAATTAATAAGCTCTGCCTCAACGACAATAATAACAAAATACATGTAAGTGGTAAATCTGTACTTTCAGGTTGTACTTGCAATTTCCTGAGAATACAACATGTACCGAGCCAAACCTATGTGCAGAATGGTTTCATGGCACATGCTATAGAGTTTATTTCTGGTGCTAACAGGGATACTCGATCATAGGCTATTTATTTTTTTCAGAATAATGGACTAGATACAAACCTTTATCCCGAATGAAAATTGTCATAAAAACTCACATAAATAAAACATTTAGTGCATAGAATAAATTACCTTATCTAGCTACTCAACAGTTTTGGAGCAAATATTTTATTAAGTCAGCTGATAAGAACAAGGCCTCTTACATCATAGAGACCTGAGGTGCACCGGTTATTCTTTGTCTATTGGTTAATTGGGTTTATCGTCCCACCAACAGTATTTCAGTAATCTGAAGACGGTGTCAACTTGAAGCAGATATAGTGCTGCCTTCATTGTGTATAGCATGCCGTGAACACCAGGCATGATACCACACCCAGTCACATTATCCTGTCAACCAGTCGCGGAACTGCCCTTATATTTGCTTCAGCGTTAGCAAGGGAGCTATACCACTACCATTTTTACGACTTTGGTATGTTGCTGCCCGGGATCGAACCCGGGGCCTCCCGTACCTAGAGCCGACGCTCTACCGATTGCGCTACCAGGTTCGGTATTCACCAATAGTTGTACCCAGATATATGACTATGGTCATTCTACAACATTAATAAGCTGGACGTTGCCTATATGGCCATACTAGTGTCGGTTTATTGTTAAAAAAAGGTATAACCGGCTCCTGGTACTAAAATGAAATACTTGGAGAGAAATGAACAGCCGGGCTGGGGACACGATGTCAATATCTGGGTGAACGACTTACCGAGCTGACTTAAATGCCTACACATCATGTATATTTCACTATGCCACGTGCACTTAACACAATCTTGACAACTTTCTTTCATGAATTTTGAACGTTTTCTTTAGTAAAGTGTTACACATTTACATTTAAATATATACATATATATAAATTATTTTTTTAAACTCATACTCTAGTCATAATTAATACGATTTTGAACACTAACTGAATTATAAGACAGAACTTTTAGCGAAAAAAATCACTCAGAATGTGTATTCTTTCTAGCTGTATTAAAAGCTCGATGAAGGTCTCTGATAAAAATGGATGTCGACGTCAGGGCGGATTACACTGATGACTTTATAACGCGATCTAAAAAGTAACTGGTCACGTGGTTAAGACATGAAATACCTGTTTGCAATGGCGAGTGGTGATTTATGACCTTTTCAGGTAACAATGACGAATTTGTCTATTTGAGAAAAGAAATTTTGATCAAAGCTGTCGGATCCTTTCAAGAGAAAATAATGTATAAATTATACAAATAAAATACAAGCAAAGGTCTTGGGTGTATGACACTTTAAGCTGTTATCCGGTAGTTTGCCTAGATCAAATATTTTACTACTACTTTGGGGAATATAGGCATACTTTCTGCATAAACTCGTACTTAAGTCTAAATAAAACGCTTTTATACACAAACTGTATTATTTGACAGTACAAATCGAAAAAAAAAAATTAAATGTTATAAATGTACGATACTTATCTTTGCTAAAAATAGATATCGACGTCAGAGCGAATTACCCCGATGATGATATAACGTGATCACAAAAGTTAGTTATCACGTGGTTTTCTTAGTTTATAACTCAACTTTAACTTTAATGAGTTGTTCTTAGCTTATAGCCTAAATAACTATCTCTGCAGCGCGGCTCAGATAGGAAACGTCACTCTGCAGTAAAGAGTAGGTATATATGCTTCACTGTTCACACAGATCTAGGACATCAATGAACAGCATTTTGCATGACCTTTGCAAGTGACAATGAACTTTTGGTTATATGAGAAGAGAAAAGTTTATTCAAATTGTCGGAAACCGCCTTTAAAGCGCCGCGATAAAGCACGTGTTCTAGAGCTACAACTGGGAATACAATCCTAACTGAACATATTTGAATACATAACGTATTTAAATTGATGCACAACTGGCTATAAAACAGGCCGAACTGTGTTTTATTTTTAAGTATAATTTGACTATTACAATTAAAATAGAAAACATAGACGTGTCGAGATATTTTTGTTGGAGAAGTTCGGATTCCGAATATAATTTTCATTTTAAATGCCTGCTGTACATGTAGCTGTGTCAATGCTAGTTTAATGTGCGTCTCCAATCGCCCCGAGTCTAAGAGTATAAAAAATAGCTGAAAAAATGCTGTCAACTGCTTGGAAACTGGGGATTGGGAGATTTTATCCCGTAGTGATTTCTTTTCTTTCTTTTTTACATTTTTTGTCTTTGAATTTTATTTCTGTACTTTTCATGACAGAATAAAAAGGGAAGGGCTGTTTTCTCATATTTTAAATAATTAGTTAATAATATTTCTCGAATGTTATTTGATAACAATTAGGGTCTCTGATATATTTACGGTTGTTTCCGACAGTTTGTGCCATATTTTCTCTCTCCCCCCCCCCCCCCCTCTCTCTTCTCTCTCAAAACAAAAAAAAAAAAAATCAAGAGAAAGAAGCAGACCAGGCGAGAGGGGAGAGAGATCGCGACGGCGAGCAGAGCAGCGTCCGCTCTCTCTCTCTCTCTCTTCTTCTCTTCTCTCTCTCCGTCTCTCTCTCTCTCTCTCTCTTTCTCTTTCTCTCTCTCCGTCTCTCTCTCTCTCTCTCTCTCTCTCTCTCTCTCTCTCTCTCTCTCTCTCTCTCTCTCTCTCTCTCTCTCATTCTTTCAAATATATCTGAGCCACACCGCACAGGCATAAGTAAGTAAACTAAGAAAGAGCTGCTGCTTTTTAAGGTAAAGCAGTAGACAATATATAAAATAAAAACACAACAGATGAGTTGTATACTTTAATGTAGTCGTGTATGCCATATTTTAAGAAAATTCTCCATCCAGTTTTGAACTTATGGATATTCTTGTTTTCTTAAATTAGCATTAAAGGTGTCTATTTTTTGGAAATAAGAATACACCGAATATTATATTATATCCTATTCATGAGAAGTGTTTTGCTGTTGAGTATTATTCAAACATGCTACTTGATTGGTCTGACTCAAACAATCCCAAATATGCAATTAACTATTTACATCCTCAACACGTTTAAGACTGATTTTCCCATATTTTTGCTTACTGTACGTTTATTGCCAAAAAAAAAAACAACACTAAGCTTTTTATAGCCACACGATTTATGTCAAAGTTGCCCAAAATGTTATGTCTGTAAAGTATTTGGTTGATTGTGCATGGTTTTGATTTTTTTAGACTTTGAATACACCAGGAAACGAATTTGTAATCAAATTTAGCACAAATCATACAAATAAAATTCATTTACAAAAATGAAATTAAAAACTATTCACGTTTCTTTCTTATTGTGAAAGGGTGATGCAGAAATACTTGCTAAAGTGAAAAAAATATAAAAAAGACCATTCGTGCCCATACCGGGATTCGGACACTCAACCCCCAGTTTTGAAGCATTTTATCTCTAATTTTGATGATCAGCATTACATTTGCTCTACCTTAAGATCACATTACTTCTTCATCCGGGTAATTTCTGACGTCGACATCTATTTTTAGCGGAAATCTTAACTTGCTTACTTGTACTTTCTAACAATTGAAGTAGTAATCAAAATTGTTTTTACTTAGACTAAAGTTTGATTTTTCCCAGAAATTATGACCCAATTCCCCCAAACAATGTTAAACTATTGATACATGTATTTGGTCTAGAAAACTGCACGGATACCACCTTTTTAGACAACAATATGTTAGTGAGTTACAACGTATGACGATCGTAGAATGTGTGAGTGCAATTATTGTGTGGAAATAGAAGACCATACAGCAACGTCTATTTGAAAGCAAGCTCTGGTTTATTTTATTCTGCTAGCTTGCTATCTAGTTAAACATCTAGATCTATAGTCTAAATAATATTCGTTCAGTGTTCTTTCAAAATTTCAACGCATCTCCTCCTCTATAAGAAAATTTTTAATCACTATGGCAATGGTTTATTAATCTTAAATCTGAACTATTTGGCATTTCTTTGTCTTCACATGCGACAAGGTATAGATAGAGATACCGTATCCCACGTACTGTTCTCTTTGCCGTCAATGTGGAATCTGTTCGTTATCATTGGACACTTTTTTATGATGAAATAGCCCGGATACAAAATGTATCTATCCGTGTGTTGGTGGTCACCTTGTGATAAACATGTGTGGGTTTAATTAAGAAAAAAGCTAACTATGAAACTGATAAATAGATAAGATTTGCCCAGTGGAAACAATGTTTTAATGTTAACTTATAACTCACACACTCATCTAGGATAAAAACACAGCGTTTTGTAACCTTTTAAAAGTGGTATCTAACAGTTTGGTCCAGATTTTTGTCTCAAACAACTATAAAAATATTATTACCTGAATGGATCCCTGCTGTATTTTGATTATGCTGTTTATATTTATGTGAAAAATCGAGCATAACACCCTCCCGTTCAATACAGACAAGTATTTTCTATCTGAGCCACACTGCACGCTTATTTTTAAATATTTTATTAAATTGTATTAATTTTTTAAAGGTTCACGTGACCGCTTACTTAGAGATCCCGCTATAGCGTCATTTAGGAAATCTGCTATAATGTATAACATCTATGTTAGTAGAAACCACTTTGGGAACTATTATTTATAGATTATTTATAGATTTGGAAAAAAATAGAGTGATATTTTGCGTTTGTAATTTTTAAAATCGCCTTTTTTAGACTAAAGCACAAGTTTATATGCCCAAAATAGGGATGGGTTTTTGTCAATTGTATTTTACAACTAACTGACCCAATTTAAGTAAATCATATATGTTGTTCTTTATAGTTCTTCCATGTGAACCATTTTCTGATACCTCTTCATAACTGGAGATATTGTTTGACTCAATTTGTTTTAATGTTTTGTCGAAATATTTAACATTTTACAACAAAAGGAACGGGAAACGAATTTGAAGAAAAAACTCGAAAAGGTTGGGTTGATTTAATGAAAAAAAAAAACAGCAACATGAAAACAGATCACAAACCATCTAAATTAGAAAGATCGTTAGCAGGTCAATTTGTTCTGTGTAAGATACACTTTTAGCTGATACGTTTTCATTTCAAATTAACACAGTGTGCCTTCACCTATCTTCTGTTATCAGCTCTTTTCCAGAACTCGCTATGCATTGACATGGAAACGAAAGAATAATAAGAACACACAGACAGCTCCCTTAACTCTGAGGCTTTCGCGAAATAAACGCGCCCTGTAAAAAATGGTCGACTCTAGATATTGCTGCTTCTCACGTCTCAGACGTTTCTATTAATTAACTGTATCACTTGATTATTTCTGCGAAATGTCTTGTTTGACAGAGTCGCGCTCTCTCCCGCTCGTAATTTCTCCTTACTGCAGACAGTGGCGGATTGGGTATTGTCATTTGTTGGTTAATTTAGTACCAGGTGGGAAGAAAATGTTACTTAAGTAATTAAAAGATTGGTGTGTACCGGGGAATGGAGATAAATCACTCCACTGAAATTACACAATTTTGTTGTCGCAGCTTAAATTCCGCCCGAGGATGTCCCTGTTCAAGAAATTAAACTATTGTGTTTCGCTGTTATGCTGCTGTTTTGTGTCGTTTAAGAAAAAAGAAGCAACTGCATGATTAACGGCTTCAAGGTAGTCGAGGCCATGAACAAGATAGCTTGTCGTATCCCGTCGGTTTGTCGTCATGGCGCCGAACATACAGGTCATTGATCATAGTCTGTCCAAGTTATTGCAGCTGTGATTATCGCAATAAAGTTGACCAGAATTATCCATGTTCAATTTTTGACTTGAACATATTTTATAGTTGAAGTATTGACCTATCCAACTTAGGCCTTGACTTGTTGTTTTGAAATATCGACCAATCGTATTGAGGTATTAACGTATCATTATTGAGGTATTTATCTATCGTATTGAGGTATTGGCCTATCGTATTGAGGTATTGATCTGTCTTATTGAGGTATTGACCTATCGTATTGAGGTATTGGCCTATCGTATTGAGTTTTTTTTACCTATCGTATTGAGGTATGATTTGTCTTATTGATGTATTGGCCTATCGTATTGAGTTTTTTACCTGTCGTATTAAGGTATTGACCTATTGTATTGGGGTATTGATCAATCGTGTTGAGGTATTTACTTATCGTCTTGAATTATTGACCTATGGTATTGAACTATTGACCTATGGTATTGAGCTATTGACCTATGGTATTGAGCTATTGACCTATCGTATTGAGGTATTGGCCTATCGTGTTGAGGCATTGGACTATCCTATTGAGTTTTTTTACCCATCGTATTGAGGTATTGACCAATCGTATCGAGAGATTGACCTATCGTATTGAGTTTTTGACTTATCTATCGAGGTATTGACTGTTATAGTGTTTTTACTTTCTCTTATTCTTCTACCTCTTTTTCCTTTAATTTCTCTTGAGTTTAATTCCTTTTCTAGTTCGCCTTTTTCTTCGTGTCTTTCTTCTTCTATGATTTGTCCCAGTTCTTTATGTACCGTCTCGTTACACATTCTTTAACCACATATTTGGAAATCTTTACATTTCCTTCTATACTTGAGTCTCCTAGGTTGAAGGCGTCAGTTTTATCGACACCTTTCGCGGCGATTAAAAATGCATAAGAGTGCTTGCCAGTGTCCACGCGCAGCCCTAGCGGTCAAGCTCTGGCGGCCATATCTTCTCCGTGCATCGGCTGCTCCCCTAGCCCCTAACAATGACCGCTCTCATGATCATAATCACGGCGACATATTTTACACTTGGATCTAATCTTTATATCTATTTAACAAATTTTTCATTTAGCGAATGAATTAATTTTCGCTTATCCGCTTTCTATCCAACGTCACGCCAGTGATCGCCCCCTGTCGATAGAAGCGCATCTTTTGATTATAAATGTGATTTTCTTCCCATTAAGGCCGGGGTCCATGTCACAACGAGGCGTGGCCCTGACTACTGATCCCTTGACCCCTGCACGGGTCCTTCGTGCTGCAAGCGCGCGGGGTATTGTGGGGAGGCTTAGACCCGACAGGTGGAGGACGAAACTCTTCTGTCGTGTTTTATCTGTCTTCTTGGCAATCTATGTGACCACAAAGGTAAATGAATATTTAAGTAACTCCCATTTATAAACTCCAAGGAGACTCCTGGACAGGGACAATATGACAGCGGCAGGTGCAGGCCTCACAAGCTCCATCATGGAATAGGGGATTAAAATGGGCGACTGCAGTATGTGGCAGGTAATTATGACGATGCTGTACTTTTGTAGTAACTGTTACTTTCTTTTCTCTGGCAATATTTTTAAGGGCCGTGCTTTCTTATCGATTAAGCTCTATTGTTTCTATTAGAATGCAGATTATGCTGATTGTAATGTTCGATTTTTTTCAACAATACCGGATTAATGACTTACCGAGTGTGAAGTGTTTGTTTAGTACGAATACACTTTACTTGTTGAAGTGTAATGATTATGCGTGTTCAGAAGTAGGATTATACGGCTCCTCGCTGTCAGAAAGAGATTAATTACACACAAAATGAGTTTTCTTAAGATTAAGCCGGTTGTTAGATCAATCCAGTAACACTTTTATTACTTAAATGATAAAAAAATAGCATCAGCTAGGAGCTGTTATATGACCTGACACCTGCACCAACATCAGGTAGAAGCAGTTATATGATCTGATACCTGCATCTATCAACATCAGCTAGAAGGTGTTATACGATCTGATATCTGTATCTACTTGCGACAGCTAGCAGCTGCTATATAATGTGATATCTGCATCAACCAACATCAGCTAGGAACTGTTATATAAGGTGATAGCTGCATCAACCAACATTAGCTAGGAGCTGTTATATAAGGTGATAGCTGCATCAACCAACATCAGCTAGAAGGTGTTATACGATCTGATATCTGTATCTACTTGCGACAGCTAGCAGCTGCTATATAATGTGATATCTGCATCAACCAACATCAGCTAGGAACTGTTATATAAGGTGATAGCTGCATCAACCAACATTAGCTAGGAGCTGTTATATAAGGTGATAGCTGCATCAACCAACATCAGCTAGGAACTGTTATATAAGGTGATAGCTGCATCAACCAACATCAGCTAGGAACTGTTATATAAGGTGATAGCTGCATCAACCAACATTAGCTAGGAACTGTTATATAAGGTGATAGCTGCATCAACCAACCTCAGCTAGGAGCTGTTAAAAAAGGTGATAGCTGCATCAACCAACATCAGCTAGGAGCTGTTATATAAGGTGATAGCTGCATCAACCAACATTAGCTAGGAACTGTTATATAAGATGATAGCTGCATCAACCAACATCAGCTGGGAGCTGTTATATAAGGTGATAGCTGCATCAACCAACATTAGCTAGGAACTGTTATATAAGGTGATATCTGCATCAACCAACATCAGCTAGCAGCTGTTATATAAGGTGATAGCTGCATTAACCAACATCAGCTATGAGCTGTTATATAAGGTGATAGCTGCATCAACCAACATCAGCTAGGAGCTGTTATATAACGTGATAGCTGCATCAACCAACATCAGCTAGGAACTGTTATATAACGTGATAGCTGCATCACCCAATATCAACTAGGAGCATTTATATGACCTGATACTAACGACACATTGCAGCTGTTTTATAACGCGATAGCTGCATCTACCAACATCAGACAGGAGCTGTTATATAACGTGACAACTGCATTAACCAAGATAAGCTAGGAGCTGTTATAAAACGTGATAGCTGCATCAACGAACGTCAGCTATAAGCTGTTATATAACGTGAAAGCTGCATCAACCAAAACCAGCTACGAGCAATTATATAACGTGATAGCTGCATTAAGCAAGATCAGCTAGGAGCTGTTATATAACGTGATAGCTGCATCTACCGACAGCAGCTAGGAACTGATATATGACGTGATAGGTGCATCTACCAACAGCAGCTAGGAACTGATATATGACGTGATAGGTGCATCTACCAACAGCAGCTAGGAACTGATATATGACGTGATAGGTGCATCTACCAACAGCAGCTAGGAACTGATATATGACGTGATAGGTGCATCTACCAACAGCAGCTAGGAACTGATATATAACGTGATAGCTGCATCTACCAACAGCAGCTAGGAACTGATATATGACGTGATAGCTGCATCTACCAACAGCAGCTAGGAACTGATATATGACGTGATAGGTGCATCTACCAACAGCAGCTAGGAACTGTTATATAACGTGTTAGCTGCATCTACCAACATCATGTAGGAGCTGTCATATAACCTGATACCTCTATCTACCAACATTAGATAGGAGCTGGTAAATGACGTGATACCTGTTTCTACTAACGACAGGTAGGAGCTGTTATATAACCTTATACCTCTATCTACCAACATTAGATAGGAGCTGGTAAATGACGTGATACCTGTTTCTACTTACGACAGGTAGGAGCTGTTATATAACCTGATACCTCTATCTACCAACATTAGATAGGAGCTGGTAAATGACGTGATACCTGTTTCCACTAACGACAGCTGGAGCTGGTATATGACGTGATATCTGTTTCTACTAACGACAGCTGGAGCTGGTATATGACGTGATATCTGTTTCTACTAACGACAGCTGGAGCTGGTATATGACGTGATACCTGTTTCTACTTACGACAGGTAGGAGCTGTTATATAACCTGATACCTCTATCTACCAACATTAGATAGGAGCTGGTATATGACGTGATATCTGTTTCTACTAACGACAGCTGGAGCTGTTATATGACGTGATACCTCTTTCTACTAACGACAGGTAGGAGCTGTTATATGACGTGATACCTCTTTCTACTAACGACAGGTAGGAGCTGTTATATGACGTGATATCTGTTTCTACTAACGACAGCTGGAGCTGTTATATGACGTGATACCTCTTTCTACTAACGACAGGTAGGAGCTGTTATATGACGTGATACCTCTTTCTACTAACGACAGGTAGGAGCTGTTATATGACGTGACACTTTAATCTACTAACGACAGGTAGGAGCTGGTATATGACGTGATATCTGTTTCTACTAACGACAGCTGGAGCTGTTATATGACGTGATACCTCTTTCTACTAACGACAGGTAGGGGCTGTTATATGACGTGACACTTGTATCTACTAACGACAGGTAGGAGCTGTTATATGACATGAAACCTCTTTCTACTAACAACAGCTGGAGCCGTTATATGACGTGATACCTCTTTCTACTAACGACAGGTAGGGGCTGGTATATGACGTGATATCTGTTTCTACTAACGACAGCTGGAGCTGGTACATGACGGGATATCTGTTTCTACTAACGACAGCTGGAGCTGTTATATGACATGATACCTCTTTCTACTAACAACAGCTGGAGCTGTTATATGACGTGATACCTCTTTCTACTAACGACAGGTAGGGGCTGTTATATGACGTGACACTTGTATCTACTAACGACAGGTATGAGCTGTTATATGACGTGATACCTGTTTCTACTAACAACAGCTGGAGCTGTTATATGACGTGATACCTCTTTCTTTTAACGACATGTAGTAGCTGTTATATGATGTGATACTTGTATCTACTAACGACAGGTAGGAGCTGTTATATGAGTTGACATCTACATCTACAAAGACAGCTAGGAGCTGTTATATGAGCTGACATCTACATCTACAAAGACAGCTAGGAGCTGTTATATGAGCTGACATCTACATTTACAAATACAGCTAGGAGCTGTTACATGAGCTGACATCTACATTTACAAATACAGCTAGGAGCTGTTACATGAGCTGACATCTACATCTACAAAGACAGCTAGGAGCTGTTATATGAGCTGACATCTACATCTACAAAGACAGCTAGGAGCTGTTATGGAAGTTAATAAGATTAGAGGTTTATATGACCATAGGTGTTCATGCCATTTATAGTGACCGATAATTATTGAGAAACGTTGCTCCATTAACATGACTGTTTCTAAGAGTGGATCCTTACACGGACCATTCGAGCCACATATTATTTACCGTTCCGTTATTGACCAGCTATCATAACGACTAAAACGAAAATGGTCCTAATTTTGCTTTCATTTTCATCGTCAGTCTAGTCCAAAGACGTAAGATGAACTTCCTAGTTCGAGACGACCCTCGAAAGATCCGTTTTCGGGACGACATTTGGATCTATCTTTTTCAGCTGACAAACGGAACACCAGACGACATTTGGAACTTCCTCATTTTCTGTCGACATTTGGAACTCCCTGGTTCTAGGTGACATTTTGGTGATTCCTTGTACCAGGCGACAATTGGAACTCCCTCGTTTTAGGGGACAAGTGTAGCTCCCTCGTTCTTGGCGATAAAATACCCCCATCCGCCTCGCCTCCCACCCCCTCCCAACCCACCCACCGCATTGTTCTTTGCGAAAATTTGAGCTTCTTCGTCCTATGAGACAAATGGACCTCTCTGGTTCTAGGCGATAGCTGGAGCTTCTTCGTTCTAGACGGCAAATATGACTCCTTCTGGAACTCCGTTGTTCTAGACGTCCATCTTTTGCTGTTCCGGATGACGTCTCCAGGAGGTGGCTGGCCGTGGGTAGACTCGATACAGATACTGCCTAAAGATTATATCGCTCAATTATCCTGGCCCCCTAATGAAATCAAACGCTGCCAGACGACTGCAGCAGACGACTGTAGGCTCGTAATGGCGGACCGCTAGACGTCGCATGGCACGTGATATGTATGTATACCTCAGTCTCTATCAATTAAGTCACTAGTGTTTTAATCAAATTAGGAAAACCCAGATAATGAATGGCCTTTGTGAATCAGACCCCACATAAAATCGACAGATGGTTCCTGGGATAAGCTTCACCGACAAGGCTTTCTGATACACCAAGATATTAAACTCTGGCCCAAAGTCAAAAATCACACTTTCTTTTTAATTTCATGGTCTTTCATTTCAGTTATCTGTACGTTGATGGTTTTTATGTGCAGGTTTTATTTCAGTTTTATGAGCCGGTTTATGTAGATTTACGTGCTGCTTGTATCGGATGATAAAGCCGTGTAACGCGTCTTTGCAAATCTTTAATATATTTGTGTCCGTGATTTTAATTTGCCAATCCCATTTCGTCACGATGCAAGGTGCTAGCTAAACGCGGTTTTGTTTTCTTTTTATTGCTACTTTAGATCAACGACTTGGTTATTTAACCAAGTTTAGTGCACCCCGAAAACTGCTTTCTGAACAGTGAAATCATAAAACCAGACTAATTGAATCTTTGATGCATACGTTGCAATCAGAATAGCTTTGGAGTGCTTACTACTTGAAAAATAATGTGCACAGAAGAAATGCTCGCTACTGTAGCAGCGCATATTTTAGCAAAGTTTGTTGTGGTGGACGGACTGGAGTCCAAAGGGAACAGCCGGTGAACTATAACTACACTGTTTAATTATGTTACCTAATTAACATAATCTATAGTGCGACCCTAACAATCTACATATAATTAAATATAAGTCATACATTTGCTAGACTTGCTATTATTAAAACTGGAGGTCGTGGGTTCAACCCCACATTTGTTATACCTGTTTGGTTTATTTAACTTCTGTTTTACACAGATCAGTTATTTTATTTATTTTCTTATTTTAATACGTGTCCGTATTTGATTTGATTTATTATGCTAAAATTAATAACAAAACTTGCATGCGGTTCATGTATTTTTAAAGAATAACATAATCTAAAACTCTATATAAATTATTTTACTATTACCTAAATGAACTAAAATGGATAATTAAAGTTAATTTAGAAATGCCGATCTCCAATAAGTAGAGTTCGAGAATTTTTAATAAGGATCCTTATGCAGGAAAAAATGTACAATCAGTCTTTTAATGGTTCGGACATGATAACAATTCATAACATATTTCAATTTTGTCGTAAAAGAATATTGTATAAGGTGTTTGTTTTATGTGGCCTGTGCTATCTTTAGTTGCAAATAATTGCTCTGTAGCAATATTCGTGAAAATGATATATCATATTGTTCGTATATTTGTAAAAAATGATATTCAAATTTCGCTTTAAATAAGATTGAACAAACAAACCAACGACATCGAAACTGACTATAAAGAAAATATATAGAATATGATCCAGCTTAGGGAGTTATATATAGAGCGTACCTGCTTACTGGTTGAAGGAATAAGGGAGATAACTTCATCACAGTCTGTCTCGCCCATCTATCACCAGCGATTTAAACAGCACTCTGTTTTAGACATGGGCAGCGGATTTCAATGGCAGGCGAGAGCGTGTAAATGTTGCAAAACCTCGCGAAACGGTTGTTCGTCATCCGGATTTGGCATGCATTGGCAGTTAATGCTAAATGCGCGGGGAAGTTCATCCATGTTTTATGACAACAAACCGCCCAGATCCCTCGTGCAGCTTTAACATGCTGTGTGTCTGAGATGGAACGGTCAACTGCTCACCTAGGCCGGTTTTCGATGCAGTTGTAAAGGGTGGCGTTACATTTAAAATAAATAGTGTATATCCTTTTTAGCTAGTTATAACAGATTGCGTATACGAATCTACACTATTCGCCTAAACCTGATAAATTCGTGCCAAGCAGGTTAAAATTATAAATAATGCCACCACTGTACGTATAAATGTAACAAAAAGTGTTAAATGTAACTAAAACATAATGCAAAACATTTAATTATACAACATATCTTAACATTATATTGTAGTAAAAATAAACCATCACAGATTTTTTTAAACTAAGTTAATACATGGTACAAGCACTGTACATGCAATATGCTTGACAGATGATTCAAACTTGGTAATATTTAGCGGTTTTCAAGATAATAGGTCGATAAATGAAATAAAAAAAGAATACCTCTTATTACAGGTAAATGGGTTGTTGTTTTAATGTTACAACATTGGTCACAGACTTGTTGAGATTTGTTGATTTAGTAATAGAGGGGGAGTTGGGGGGGGGGGGGGTTAAATATCGAAGAAAAAAACACAACTTAAACGACCACATAAGTAGCATGCATGCAATTACTTCCATCAAAGAGTATTGACATAAGCATAAAATCTGCATTTATAACAAAATAAAAGCAAGACTAGAGTCACAAATAAATAACATTAACATATGCATCATCGTAAACAAATAAAATAACTTTTACTGGAAAACGACAAACATAACAGCAATGATGATGATGACGATGATGATGTTATTGTGTTGTTGTTGTTGTTTGTTGTTGTTGATGATGATGATGATGATGATGATGATGATGATGATGATGATGATGATGATGATAATAATAATAATAATAATAATAATAATAATAATAATAATAATAATAGAGCACCAGACAACTGAAATGGGAAAGGGAAACACCGCACAGACACAATGAAGAAGACAATAGGTCCGCGGCTAACAGAAGGCTGAATAAAATAGTGTATATTTGAAATGAAACTAGTTGACTTTTTAGAAGTGTCCCAAGTGTGCGCATTTTTTACCAGACATAGATTGTTGTCTAGAGTATGCTGTCACTATGCCATTCATCTAAACAAACAATAACACCACATACGATTGCCAATAAAAGTCAGCTAATCAACAACTACCATAGCAATCATGAAGCCAAAATGGTGCATAATCATCACCCATAGTCACCTAATTCTAACCTTAGACACACACACACACACACACACACACACACACACACACACACACACACACACGCACTCTCTCACACACACACACGCACACACACGCACGCACTCTCTCGCACACACGCACGCACACACGCACTCACACGCACACACGCACGCACTCTCTCACACACGCACGCGAACACACACGCACACACGCACGCGTAAGCACACACACACGCGCGCGCGCGTACACACACACCTCACCTTGTTCCTGCATGATACAGAAGAGAGCATTTATTATTGTCAAGAAGACGTTTTACTCATACAATAAGATTAATATTGTTTTATAAAAATATAACATGCACACTTTTATCTACATGTTCAAATGTTTTTTCTCTGTTTAATACTTTTGTAAACTATACACAGCATCTGAAGCTAGCAAACCAAACCTTCTCATTGATTGAGAGAATAAAAAAGAGGATCGATAAAACGTCTTAAGAGGACAAACGATGCTGAGAACAAAGTCTTCATTGGCCAAGGAACAATCACGTGACTCCGTCAGTTGTGTTGATTTGGCGGGGTTAAAGTTAGGCGGTTCCTATTGGGTTAACATCGTCTTTTCTTGTAGTTCGTTGTAAAGAAAAATACGCTCTGCTTGGAATATTTTTTCTCGCTAAAAGCTTTCATTTATTTATTTATTAAATAACATTTAAAGTAACGTTGGCATTGCAAAGATGAGGCAGTTTAATTTCTAGCGGATCGTTGTACCAAATACGCAAAATGTTGTTTATTATAACAACTACTTTATTTTTATTTAATATGCCACTTGTTCCTTTCATTATAACGCCGTTTCGTTCTTCAGACAAGGAAACTGTAAACAGATCTAAATGGATGATGCCTGAACATAGACAGTATGGATAATTGTGCCTTACCAGCTGATGTAAATCATGCATGTGTAAAATAGCAACTTTGAAGCATGTGTTTTCTTTGATGGAGATTTCAAATTGATATTTTAAGGAAATAAATTATTATATATAATCATTTCAACTATGCAAACATATAATTAAAATACACGTCATTATATATAACGGCACTGCAGAAATGCCTTGAATCTATCTTTTGCTTAAACGGGAGTTTTATAAATAACCATCTCGTTTGATGAAGGTCGAAAATAAGAAATTCCAAAATGTCAAGTATTTTGCGAAAGTTCATTGGATTGAAATTATAGTGTGCAAGATTAAGTTTTCTTTTGGTAGAAGGGTATTAACTGAGTATATTGATGAGTATAGTTTTGGTTTATTTCGCTGCTTTAAGACAATCTTCGCAAAACAATGTATAATATTAAAAGTTAGGAGTATATACAATTGGTATATGATCATAGAGCTACTGGAAGGAACTATTTACTGCACTATTTTTATTTAATTATAACAAATATGTTTGTGATTTCTCCAGGGGGCGTTTTCTTATAATTTATGTAGATGTCGTTTGTAACAGTTTTATCCGGAGCATAAGCCCTGTTTGCTGACATATGACTTCAAACTTGAAAATGTGTTGAGGAGTAGGATAACGGTGCACAAGTCTTCTTACGCTGGTGTTTGACGTGGCTCCTTTGGTTTATTGTTGGTGTTGGAAAACAAGTTGATGAAAGAGTTGCACTGTGGTATTCACTGCATCGAAAAGGTGGTCACATTTTGAGACAATTAGTTGTAGATAAACTGTTGTATATTATTTTGTGAGAGAAAAAAGCCCCTTCTCAAAATGCATAAATCCGCACTCACTGTTGTTGGCATAAGCAGAAGGTGACTTGTCAGAACACAGCAGCATAGCGGAACGTAACCGGTGTGACGAGTGTGGCCAGAGAGGTGGTCAATGGTTCCATCCCACATACCACATTTCACTGGATGTTGTATTTCTATACGCTAAAAGGTGATAAGTTTATTTATCTGATATCCGTTAAATGATTTTTGTGGTCATATTTGCATCTAGGTAAACATGATGGGCCTACATAACGGGAGTTAAACTGTGTGGACTCTATTTTCCGTTTCACAGCCTATCGTGGAAATAGAACTATCTTTATCGTGCTAGTTAGAGTTGGCTGCTTTGGCGCGAAGAGTAACACCGTTTTGCATGCTAACACAGTGAATACAAAAACTAATAAGTGGATTAACTTCAAACAAGATATACATGTTCTCGGTGGTGAGTAGAACTACAGTGTACAAGAATGCATCATCTTTTAACGCCTCTCGTTTTTCCGACAGTCTTGCGTATCTGGTGAATAACCTAATTTGTGCGGTGCCCAAGACCCTTGACAATACATCCGTTCATTTGGTAATCATATCCATTAGTTTAATCACATTCAAAAATCTTTATTTGACCGTAAATATTTACTTAATATTTGAGTTTTGCTCTGGCTCATATTACTGTCTATATCTCACTTCAGGGAGCATGACAAGATTCTACAGGTACCTTGTTGTTGTGTTCTTGATGTTCCTGATTTGATTTTGATGTTATTATTGTTGTTTTCTGTTGTTATCGAATGAGTTGTGTGTCCTTATCAGATGCAGTCAGCAACATGATGTGGAGATAAAGTCAATGTTTGCCGTTTGTATCACAATTCTTCACCCCTTATCACAATGATAAGGTCGGAAAATTGTATATTAATTACTTCTCGCCAGATAATACTCCCTCCTGTAAACGCTTGCATCACGTGCTAGGTTGTCATGGCAGCATGTGGACAAGACGTGGAGTCGAGAGATACGGTGATAAGTGACGGGTCTCTGCTATTGTGACAGACCATCGGTCACCGTTACCACGGCAACAGACTTATAAATAATTATTACGAAGGCTCCTAATTCTTGGTACAACTCAAACGGCACTCTTTGATACACAGTCGTGTATATACACATGTATATATGTAATGTCTTCAACAGCTTCCGAGTCCAAACTTCAACCATGGTGTTTGTGACCCAATTATAAAAAGCCGGAGGAAGCAACAGCGATTGACCCCTCATTAGGTCTGACTTAAATACAAATAAAATGTTCATACCTTCTGAACTTTTAAACCATCTAACAACTAAAAACTGTTGAGGATACGGAAAAAAACGTGTCTGTCGGATTTTTATATCCTTTAACTCGTGAATTAAACATACTTTGTATTTTTACATGTACTTAATCTAAGTTCACCTTTTCTCAATATATTGGCATAAAATAATTAGTAAACTATTGTTAATTAATACATATTTCACAGCAATAGTAATTAAGGGTCTTTACGCTGTAACTGACACAAATGTTTGTAGTATTAGTATCTAGTGTTGAATGTGAAATTCTTATATATGCTGGATTTCCATTTAACAATTTTAAAGTTTTGTATTCACCTTAACAATAAAGTTTAATTAGAAATAATATAACATATATACAAATATTTTTCTACAAAGTAGTATGGTCTATAAGGGGATTGTGGCCTTGTCGAAACTCCACGGATATTTACTTTGCCATTTTTTCTCTCATTTTTCAGAAAGACGGCATAGTTGAAACATCTTGTCATTTTTAAGTTTCTATGGTTGTGACGAAATAATGTTGAAGATCAACCAGCATAAAACAAGGCAAAAATTAGTCCATGTTCGAAAAATAAGACTTATATAAGGTATCTTGGCTGACCAAAATTATTCTAATTTTAGCCTTAGCAAACAGAGAATTATAGATATATTAAAGCGAGGCTGGCGCCAGCCTCGCTTTAATATATCTATATTTATTTATTTATATCAAGTTTACATCCAGTCAATGAGATTTTCTGCTAGATATTATATAAATGAAAATATTGTTAGAATTATAAGAGATACTTATTTTATAATGTACTTTTGAATAATTGTTATAAGATCCTATTTTTTAAATTTTACACAAACAATTTGACAATAAATCGAATACGAACTGTGAGATACTTCCTCTTTGAAATAACACATATTGGATGTTAATACACTTAAATTAGGCAAGATGTTGAGCTTTCAACTTGTTATGTAAATTGTGACAGATGACGTTATTCGCGCTATGCTATATTTGTAATAACATTAAATATTGTTTACCTACAATATGTAAAAATTCCAATTATTCTTGATATGACGCATAATTTATACAAGTTCAACTCAACTGGGTATTAATGGACATTTGGAGAAATGTAAAATGCACGAGAATAGTTACTATGAACCATTTCTATAATGTACATCTGATTTAAGTTCTTACCAGGAAAGTAAATATATCTTTATGAGTAGGTATGAGAATTGTATTTCTAAGTACCGATTATTTCATCCTCTATGGGGAAGAATAAGGACGATACTATGTATTGAGGTATATTTTTTTTGTGGGGTATAAAACATTCTAATTATCATAAACCATTATACTTATAGTTGTTAGTCATCGAGAAGAAATACTTTACACATGTGTTTCTTTTGCCAATAATATCGGTTAACTACTCGAACGAAAATCCAATTTACGTAACATAAAATAAACACGCGAACGACTCGTTGCTGGAAACGCATTATGTCAAAGTGAAACCAGTAATACTGCCTAGATATGTATAAGATTTACAACACTATAAAAACACCAAAAGCTCAGCTCCTCGCCGCGTGGGTTCGAGCCCCGTTTAGGCACGAACTTTCATGTAAGGAGATTTTCCAGCTAGTGTACGGTGCACCGGTGGTTCTACCTTGATATAAAGACTGGGGTATTCCTCCACCAATATGACCATAATTGTGTCGGTACGATGTAACCAAACACAAAACAAAGAGAAAAGCAAAACAAACAAAGAAAAAGAAAAGAAAAAAGGGGAAAAGGGCACAGACTAATAGCATTGGTGTTATTTCGCTTATGATTGTTTTCACCCCAGTGTGTATATAGACAATAAAGTTATGTTCATTCAAAGCAATATAATGCATTAATGGATGTACAGGTTCTTGTTTCCATCCTTACTTGGAACACCACCATTTGAATGTAATTGTCTAGTAACATATTTTATTGTATTCATAATTAAACAAACGTTTTAAATTTTAAATGCTGTAAACCGTTATAATTGTTATTTGTATAAAATACAGTTGAGCGTGTTTGAATTAGAAGACCATCATCGTTACAAACCTTTACGTACGAGACGATTAATCAAGCGCGTCTCTTTTAACAGAAGCATAAAGGCGAGAACATGGACTTAACTACGATACGTTATGGGTTTCTAAATATTGCGCCTGCATTGAAATACTAATATTCCAACATTTTAGTACTTTCTCACCACATAACAAGTCAATCTACCGTACAGAGATGCATTGTAATTACAGTTAAGTACATACCGGTAGTAATTAAGCCATCCTATTTGCATCAAAAGGCAACAACAACGTGAAAAAATACGAAGCAGAAAAAACAACAATACACTTTATGCAAGACATAAAGCAAAAGATACAACAGCGCCAACGCAATCAAGCGGTGGTGGGAAAAACCAGCACACTAAACCACCAATAAAACTGTCCAATGTTTTTATGGAACGACTCTGCAATGGAAACCATGGTTTACTGCTTCCTGCGAAAGTTCTAGTGCCTATTCAATTGTGTCGAATGGCTACAGAGAACGTAAACATATAACAATAACGTGTTTTATGCTTATTTATGATTGATATTTCTCACTTTGGCGGGATCCATTATGATGGCATGCAAATTACGAACCTGCTTGGGCCGAATTGACTGAGTAAGACATTCATCAAGGCATATTGATCTGGGAAGTCTACAAGAACTGGAAATAGAAAACCAGCCCATTCCTAATGATTAATGGTATTAACCGATCGCCGCGTGCACCTAAATTACATGATAATCATATATAGCTCTATCGCCGCGAAATCTCAGTTCTGATGCTGTGAACGAAATGAAAAGTGGCAAAAACACATTTCGGAATATGATTCAATGACATATGACTAATTTATTTCTTACGGGGTACTTCTCCCTGCCTTTCCTGTTTTCCTCAAAACCTTGCGTTACATTAGCTCGGTCCGATATCATCTACGAATATTTTTTTTGCGCAATTAATCGCCACTTTCGAGTTCTCCCCGGCAAACGCACGCATCACAAGAGCAATTAAGAGTCGCGTTAGATCGCGCTAAAATAATGATATAATCTGAGAAATGTGCTCTGATTTGCATTACCAATTACTATTTGACGCTTGATAGATTGTGATTATATAAACCCATATACTAACTACAGCATAATTAACTAACAGAGACTGTCCAAGTATAAGCTTATCGTACAAGCGACTGACCATTGTATGTACAGATCTACGATGATCTTGTTTTTCGCTAGTTTCTATAAAAACGTAAAATAAGCTGTCAAGAATAATATATTATTGTTTTATTGGGATACTGTATCAATCCACTAATCAAAGTATGAGCATCGTAATATATTTTAACGTGGTACACATTATCATCGTCGTCAATATCACCATAGTCATTGTCATCATCATCATCATGATCATGATCATGACCACCGTCACGTCACCATTATCAACATCAATTAACTTAAGCAGAAATATGCCTAACATGCCTTTATTTTAAAACTGACAGTATTAAATGTATAAAAAAATCGAAGTTTGACTTTAAAAACATTTACGATATAAAACAAACGGCTTAAGCTTTCTTTTGCAGCAATACAGTATTTATTGATATATTATTTTGCATAGATCTTTCTACATGAAGGCTATACTCACATTATTCTGTTTTCTGATTTCCCTTTCTTTTCTTTTTTTTTTTTGTAATGTGACAATCCCATGAATGGCAGGATCGTGTATGCCAGACCGGTCCTGCGACAGTGCGAACTGCACATTACACCGTCTGTTACACGTGCTTTCTCCCCCGAGGGTCGGGATGACGCCGGGCTACAATCTGTCGCGCTCGTTTTGACATAAATAATTGTCGCCAAACCGTTATATACAGTCAGTTTAGGCGTTAAATAAACCACGATTAAGTCCAAACATATTTCGTGAAAGATACATTAGATACACGTCGTCATGTTGTGCATACTATAGATTTATTTTGTTGTAATCACTTTATCATAATAAAGTAAAATATATTAAATGACCGTTAAATTGGCCAGTAAGTGTACTGTTAACGACCGACGTATATCTCCGCACAATCCCATGTGCTATATATAGATTTATTTTCTCCATTGTTTTGAGATATAAATGACATACTGTATTAAACAACTGCAGAACACATGTATACACAATTTATAAATAGTAATTAATAAATAAAAACAAATAAATGCGACTTAATAAACAAGCTGACAACACAGAGCAGAAAGGAAGAAAGAAAGCATGCATCTCTACCAGCGCATGGGTTTTAGTGTGTCTTGTGGACATGATATGACTTAAGTAAGAAGAAATGTGACTCCAAAACGTATGATTTATGTCGAAAAGATTTCGAAATAGTAAAGAATAAAATGCATCAATTCAATACAGCTTTACATTTACGTAAAACACTTTTTACACACACAAAAAATATCGGCTCATTTAACTGAATGGCACGACTCTCGAACTTTCTTTAGGCACTGAAGCATAGGTTCAAATCTCACCAGATTGTTTTGTTTTTCTGCAATAATAAACTTTTGTCAGCCTACGTATACTTGGCCAACATTATGTCGGAGCTAATTAAATGTTAAGTTAAGCACTGGCTTATATAAAAAAAATCAGGAACAATTATTTTAAAATTAAATTAAGAAAATTAAAGTAATAATTTACTCATTTTTGAAAACGGTAGAAATGTTTCTGTTTGGGATATTTGGTTGCCTAATCATTGAAGTAGTCTGGTTTAATTATGTTCACACAAAAATATGACTGATATTGCCATTCGTATAATAGTACTTAAATCTGTTTCTGACCCCGCGACAAGAACTTTGCTTCGGGACAGGTAAATGTACGTTTAAAAGGTTATTTTTGTTTTAGTTTGTTAGAGTTATAATTTATAATTTCATTGCTGTTTTTGTCGTGTGTTTTCTGTATGCTTGCTTTTGTTTGTTTGTTGTTGTTTTGTTGTTTTTTGTTATTGCATGACCACCAAATTCGAAAATAAATATATCAGAAAACGTTTACTTTGATACAAAATGAGTTTTTACCAACCATGGTAATTTTACTATAGGGTCACAATCTAGCTTTGTGGTCTACGACTTCAAATCAAATAATACTTAAAAAACATTTTAGATTAAACTGTTATTCTAACTCTAAACTGGTTAATTATTATCATGAGATAGGCTCATTTGATTGTGTATACCTGTACCTTTAAATATACAAGTCTTTCGTTCTATTACGTAACGTGGTGTTATGACTTTCGAAAGTAAAGTTAGATGATAACAGCGCATCATATCATTTAAGTTGTTATTAAATTCACAACAAGGGTTAAAGAGATCTAGAAAAGCCATAAAGTGCCGCTTCTTTGGCTTGTATACAACCATTGTTGCCTGGATCTACAGAAGCATCTAATTAATAAGTTCAGATTAATACTCGCGAGCTATTTCTGCTTTAGACGTCAACAGCTAGTGCCATGAACCTCTGTGGTATACTGTTACTGGCATTAGCAATAGAACGGCGAATATAACCCTGATAGATTAATTACCATGCCGAAAGGCAGCACGAGCTTAACAACAATCTAAATTAGCGAGTAAACAAACAAGACTGTTCTCAACAACAGATAGTGCCCTTTATGACCACTTCATTCTTAGTCTTCTAGACAAGAAATGGGCAGACTGATAGGGTAGATCCAGCTGGGATTTTAGCAATACTTCTTCTATATTCTTTTGGAAACGCCCCAATATGATTAAATTTAAAGCTAAGGTCAGATATGCTCAAATATTTTAGATATAATATGTTCAGAAGAAATTACACCTTATTGTGACGAAATGGCTACACAAATATAGAATACTTAACTGTAATTAAAAATGTATACAAATGATTGGGTAAAACGTATTCAGCTACGTTATCATATACGCTATAATTATATTGTTAAACGCACAAATAATATAGGTTGATACTCATCTACTAATTCTGCCATTGATTTGAAGTATTTGTATGTTTAACATTTCCTTAAAATCCTGTAATCTTATACCAGACGACCTTTTGTATTGAATAAACTATACTACTATACATATTTCCTATGCATTAATATTTTACCAAATAACTAATAATATAGTTTTAATTATGATTTATAACTTGACGATGCTGAGGCCAAAGATATAAATATATATATGTCGTATGCGCGTGTGCGTTATTTTTGTTTTTCTCAGCTGGTTGCGGCTAGTTGCCTCGGAAACCCCGCCAGATACACCCAGCTGCAGCGGTCAGGTTCTCGCTACAATCACATAAAGATCACACAGCTTGTATATCGAGAAAATGAGCTGTATCTAAGTCACACTACTTACCGTAATAAGGCCAGCACAAAGACGACTATGACGGTATTGGCCTAAGAGGTGTGACTTCGTGTCTGTGTTTTTGACAACTTGGTCAGAATTTCTATACGTTCATCTGCGTCATTCGATAATTAAATAGACTTATAGATGTACTTCCATGGAACGAATGTAATTAAAAAGCGGCAGAAGATATTGTGCTATTATCTGCTCATTAGCTGCAGTACACCACCCTCGTTGTGTAATCTAGTCTTATTAGCGCCGATGTGATAATACCTGAAGTGCAGAATAAACATGGTCAACATAAAGATGCAGTTCGACAAAAAGACAGCGCAACGTTGACCAGATTGGACTGGTATCCTCATTCGTACAACTCTATGCCATTCAGCAAAGTGAATAAAGGCGTGATACACCGACAATCGGAACTCCTCAGGTAATTCCGTCCTAGGGAAAATCATCCCTCGGATGTATCTGATGCAATGATACTTACAGAAATCACGATAGTTTTGTTCGCCGGAAGTCGGAAGAAGAATATACCTAAAATGTAGTTCGCTCAAAACATAAACAATGACATCGTTTGACAGCTGCATGTCTGCTATGCTGGATAAAATAAAATTGGATGATTTAAATTGGAAGCCGCCACAATTGAAGATTTTCACTCATCGTACTGTAGTGAGCTGTCATCCGAGCTGCCATCTTTGTTTTGACTTCTGTCACAAAAGTAACTTTTGCAGCTTGTCAGAAGGTTCTGCTTCATAGAATGCACATACCGCCAAATTGCCAGTCGGTAACCCCCAAATTCTAATAAAATATGTACTTCCTGTAAAAGTGGATCAGTCCATTAGTGTGCATAGGTGTTCATGACTTTTGCTTTCTTTTATTTAATTCTTTTTTTAAAATTCTACATGGTATCAGCTTCCTTTTAACATCAAAAGATTAAAATGATCTTCAAAATAAGCAACAGACTTTTACTAAAGAGATAATGTCCAGGTCACACATTCTACTTCCGGTCGGTATTTAGTGTAACCACCCCTACATAAATCCGAGAGATGATTCATGAATTATCCGAGGTCTTCCGATTGCGACTGACACAGACAAACATTACCATGATGACGTCATTTAAGTAGCTAAGCTGTCATTGGTGCACAAAACAATAATTATAAATACATGTATTAAATAGAAAATATGTATTGAATGGGTTCTTTCTTGTCAAAAAACGAGACATTGCCAGAAGGCAACTCACCAGTATATGTGGGTTTTAATAATATACCATAAAATTAGCTTTGAATCGAATACAGCCCAACTTATAGGGTTAAATGCATCTTATGTTTTGGCAAGTTCAAATGTTAACAAACAACCGTTCGAAGACAGCACCACGAAATCGAAGCGTTCCTCAAAGCATATGACTTCATTTCATATGAAACATTAAATATGACGCGGACGTGTATCAATAATATACAGGAATGGATCCAGGGTGGGGAAATGTATGTAATATATATTTTTATATGTATGTATGTATGTGTTTACTGCGATTAAGTTGTATGGATCTTGATTCATAGCCCCCCCCCCCACACACACACACACCAAAATCTTCTGGATCCGTCCCTGATCATATATGGCATATAGTATGTCTTAACATGAATTCTATGTATCGTATACAACCTTAAAACGACAACATAAGAAGTATTTTCTTTTTTTTTAACATATATGTAAATGATTGTAAATAAAAGGAAAACAATCTCTTGGACATTTTCTCATTATTTTCAACGTTTATTCACTGATTTACAGGTGCCATTGAGTTTTTAGTGTATACATACGTAATTAGTATAAACAGAAGCTTAACTACCAGGGGTACAAATTAAACGACACATTCAATCCTTCTTGCAAATTATGTCGAAATAAAATGTTGTCGACCAACAAATGAATAGCTGAGATTTATAATTTGTTTTATTTAACATCAATGCACATGCACGTACAACCAGAAGGAAGTAAGACCCTTCTCAAATTAGGCGATGGACAGATAAAAAGACCACTATAACTATATTTACGGTTAGCCAGGTAAACATTTAAAATATAATGTATATAGCGCTCCTAGCGATTGTTTGGGGTACTAAACCAATAATGACCACATCGTTCGTTAAAATTCGTTATATACATGTATACAGAATATCCCGAACCATAGTCCCGTGTAAAATTCACCTATTGGTAAACATGTCTTGTCACGCCGTTATTTAAAAGTTAATTGGTCGTTTAAAATGATAAAAAACGAGTTGTAACCGAATGTAAAAACTGACAGAATCCGTTAAAGACGATTGGATAAAGTACACGCACGACACTGTAGACAGCGGGATGTGCCAGGCAAGCAAGCTATAAAGGTTGAAATTAGTGATAAAGAACAATGTGCATTTGTCTCTACGATGTGCTATCTAAATTCAGAAATAACGATTCCAAGGGTTGCTCGTAAACTATACGTTATACATCTCCCAGACAGTGAGTTCTAACTTTATATGAAAAAATCCTGCTGGCGAGCACAATAGCAATAGTTCTCTAAAATAATAATTTTTTGTCCAATTTGCAAAACTTACAAACACAACTGCGAATCTGAATAAAGTAAACGTTTTCAGTCGAAATAACTAGTTGCGGTAAGTTAGTGATGGAAGGGAAACAACTCCTAAAGCACAGCGGCTCCGAGATGTCGGTTCAGTTCGGACCTATTGTTTCAATATAAACACGAACACCGGTCTGTATATTACGGCCTATTTCAGCTGCTATTTTTAGAGAAGAATCACCCACACGCACAATTTCACCCCTTCTGTTGTACCTAATCCTGGTGTGGCCTAAATTCGACGTTTTAAGCATACATGGACTTGTCTTCGGCGTTTCTAAAAACATCTTAAACTATAATGATACACTTCTTCAGCAACAACATGTAACTTGTAACCACTGATCAGAAAAAAATCTTTAAACTTCTGAAATATTGAGTTAAAGTTTTAAAAACACACTACCGCCGACTTTACGAGATCTCGAATTTTGGTAACGTGGCCATATATGTTTAACAGTTTTAAGTGGTCTGTGGTTTCATTTGTACTTAAAAAAACTCATTCGTCGATACAACTGAGCGAATAATAAGTCAAAGGCAGAAAAATGTAACATAATCGAAAACAAGACCAGTGTTGTACATAGACAGTGCTCCGTGCTGGATTTTTAATGAAAAAACTATGTTGAAAAGGGATATTACTCTGTCATAACGTAAGGATTGCCTAACTGAAAAGTCGTATTCTTTTGATAGTGAACGCTTACTCCAGTTATGCGGTGTGTAACTTTTGACGGTTTCTTGAGAAATGGACCTAAACAAAAACAAATAAACAACAATAAAACAAACAAAGACAAAAGATGGCCGACACTGATGAAGAGGAGAGGGTTGTGACGAAGAAAAAAAGTGAAGCTGTGTAATGCTTGTTTTTACAGGACTCGGGGTCGCTTTTAATTGGCAGTCTAGTGTTCTGATTGCGCCAGTGAGTCTTGGTGCATGCTTGTTTGTGTATTTTTATTATACATTGCGACCGGCATAATATATACATTCAAATTTTAATCTAACAATGTAATGATTTTGGAAGATTTTCAAACGACGCAAACTGGTTCGAGCCCAATGACGGTCGGTTGATAGTGTTTCTACCAGTCTTCTATGTCATAAACTTCTTGTTTTCTGGTGAAATCTTTCTAGAGACAGTATAGATTTAAGACTTTTTTAGTTACTGAATGAAGTCGTTAAGTTAGGGGGCCTTGATTTCGTGAAATATCAAATTAATATGTTACACAGTGGATTTTTTAACTTAAATTTAACGCAAACGTCGCTTTCTATGAACTAATTTTAAAGCTAACCTATGACCTTCGCTTGTTTCATTTATGGCAACCATAGACATAAAGCTGTATTTTTTACTTTGTCTATGTGACAACCTTCTCCCGACATATGCTCCGTTCATGTAAGAGTTAAACACTTAAAAATCTATTTCTCCAACTATCTGCAATAATCCCAAAGACTCGTTAGTTATTACAATCATTTGTGTTGTTGTTGCAAATATCTTATTTGTTTCACATTATTAGCAGGAGATTAATAAAGTGTGTTATTCTATTAATTATTAATGTCATATCAACATCTTGGACATGAAAATTATTAAGTGAAAGGATCAAAACAAAACAGCAAGCATTATACATGTAATTCCAAATATCACGCAAGTTCAATTTCTATTACAACGCCCTATATCTACTTCCATTCTAACACGTATACTTAGTTGTTAAATTATTAAAGGAAGCAAATATATCATTTCATTCTTTCTCGAATTACTTCCATTGTATTTAAGAGTCACCAAGTAATAGATTAATAGTCATTTGTTGTTTTATCAATTGAAAAATACTCAGTAATTGAGTCTTAACGCGTCAACAGGAAATTAATTGGACTGAAATTATAATAACAACACTGGATGACGCTCAACTGACTTAAAAGCAAGTTATTCGTAGGGCTTACTGTAAATATAAAGAAAAATAACGCTCGGTAACTGTATCATTATATAATTAGAATAGCATCCTTTATTGTGTAGTAAATAAGAAACAGATTTCGACATTTGCGTGTTATACGACACTTTACTGCTATATATCACGCAACTTAATTCCATTACGACACGTTAACAAGACAATCTAAGGGCTATAACTGTTGAATGATTTTGTTGAGCTTTGATTTACTCTCCCAGTTTTGATGACGTACTCAAATGACATGACCTCAATTGTTGTTGTTTTTTATTATTTAAACAACTGGTCTACTATTCCCGTTTTCAGAAACAAAGACATTTTTTTTTAAAAAGATAAACTTATATGAAGTCTTAAGGATGGCATCCGACAGTTTGCCTGTATTCGTTGGAACACCGATAAATTCCGTTACTCTCCTCGACAAATGTAGTAAAAGTGAATAGTTTTCATGTGTTGTCATAGGCACTGTTAAGACAGTTTGCCATCTTTGAAGGCAGAAGCTAATGCAGGTCGAAATCTGGAAATATGTGCTGTATTAAACTCACCAGTTTTATTTTTAAGTGAATATTACTGAATTGTATATCAAATTTAACAGCTTTTATGAATTTTGTTGAAGGATGAGCCAATAATTTTATATATTTCCATGTATAAATTCTTTGTGCATTTGTCAATTTTAAAAAATATTGCATTCTAAAAACATGATTTCAATAGCTTTCCAATGGTGTATAGCTTTTTATTTTTGGACCACAAATGAAGAAATTACAAGAAAATAAAATTTATGCTATACAATTCATCCGAACATTGATTTTTCTTGTGAATTTTAAGTTAATTTATTACACAAAGGAAAACAACACATAGGAAAACATGCATTGTTAATCATTACAAATAAGTTTTCCATTTATAGAATACGTGAATAATTGTAGATTGCAGCTAAGATACCCTGTGTGTTCCTGTAGAAACATTTTGGGAGTCATGTACACATTGCAAACAGCTGTGGGTAAGTGGTTATACCCAGTGCATCAACAGAGTGGCATATATACAGACAACAGACAGCTGTGGGCAAGTGGTTATACCCAGTGCATCAACACAGTGGCATATATACAGACAACAGACAGCTGTGGGCAAGTGTTTATACCCGGTGCATCAACACAGTGGCATATATACAGACAACAGACAGCTGTGGGTAAGTGGTTATACCCAGTGCATCAACAGAGTGGCATATATACAGACAACAGACAGCTGTGGGTAAGTGTTTATACCCAGTGCATCAACACAGTGGCATATATACAGACAACAGACAGCTGTGGGTAAGTGGTTATACCC
Organism: Sinonovacula constricta; assembly: GCA_007844125.1. NCBI lineage: Eukaryota > Metazoa > Mollusca > Bivalvia > Cardiida > Solecurtidae > Sinonovacula > Sinonovacula constricta. The sequence continues at coordinate 16,125,748 of CM017557.1, forward strand.
AGTGCATCAACAGAGTGGCATATATACAGACAACAGACAGCTGTGGGCAAGTGGTTATACCCAGTGCATCAACACAGTGGCATATATACAGACAACAGACAGCTGTGGGTAAGTGGTTACACCCAGTGCATCAACACAGTGGCATATATACAGACAACAGACAGCTGTGGGCAAGTGGTTATACCCAGTGCATCAACACAGTGGCATATATACAGACAACAGACAGCTGTGGGCAAGTGTTTATACCCGGTGCATCAACACAGTGGCATATATACAGACAACAGACAGCTGTGGGTAAGTGTTTATACCCAGTGCATCAACAGAGTGGCATATATACAGACAACAAACAGCTGTGGGCAAGTGTTTATACCCAGTGCATCAACACAGTGACATATATACAGACAACAGACAGCTGTGGGCAAGTGTTTATACCCAGTGCATCAACACAGTGGCATATATACAGACAACAGACAGCTGTGGGCAAGTGTTTATACCCAGTGCAACAACACAGTGGCATATATACAGACAACAGACAGCTGTGGGCAAGTGTTTATACCCAGTGCAACAACACAGTGACATATACAGACAACAGACAGCTGTGGGTAAGTGGTTACACCCAGTGCATCAACACAGTGGCATATATACAGACAACAGACAGCTGTGGGCAAGTGGTTATACCCAGTGCATCAACACAGTGGCATATATACAGACAACAGACAGCTGTGGGCAAGTGTTTATACCCGGTGCATCAACACAGTGGCATATATACAGACAACAGACAGCTGTGGGTAAGTGGTTATACCCAGTGCATCAACAGAGTGGCATATATACAGACAACAGACAGCTGTGGGTAAGTGTTTATACCCAGTGCATCAACACAGTGGCATATATACAGACAACAGACAGCTGTGGGTAAGTGGTTATACCCAGTGCATCAACAGAGTGGCATATATACAGACAACAGACAGCTGTGGGCAAGTGGTTATACCCAGTGCATCAACACAGTGGCATATATACAGACAACAGACAGCTGTGGGTAAGTGGTTACACCCAGTGCATCAACACAGTGGCATATATACAGACAACAGACAGCTGTGGGCAAGTGGTTATACCCAGTGCATCAACACAGTGGCATATATACAGACAACAGACAGCTGTGGGCAAGTGTTTATACCCGGTGCATCAACACAGTGGCATATATACAGACAACAGACAGCTGTGGGTAAGTGTTTATACCCAGTGCATCAACAGAGTGGCATATATACAGACAACAAACAGCTGTGGGCAAGTGTTTATACCCAGTGCATCAACACAGTGACATATATACAGACAACAGACAGCTGTGGGCAAGTGTTTATACCCAGTGCATCAACACAGTGGCATATATACAGACAACAGACAGCTGTGGGCAAGTGTTTATACCCAGTGCAACAACACAGTGGCATATATACAGACAACAGACAGCTGTGGGCAAGTGTTTATACCCAGTGCAACAACACAGTGACATATACAGACAACAGACAGCTGTGGGTAAGTGGTTACACCCAGTGCATCAACACAGTGGCATATATACAGACAACAGACAGCTGTGGGCAAGTGTTTATACCCAGTGCATCAACACAGTGGCATATATACAGACAACAGACAGCTGTGGGCAAGTGTTTATACCCAGTGCAACAACACAGTGACATATTTACAGACAACAGACAGCTGTGGGTAAGTGGTTACACCCAGTGCATCAACAGAGTGGCATATATACAGACAACAGACAGCTGTGGGCAAGTGTTTATACCCAGTGCATCAACACAGTGGCACATACACAGACAACAAACCTCATGTTTCCACATTTATTTTTAACCATTTTTCACATTCAAACAATATCAATTAATAATTGTAAAGAATGCATATGCACATATATACATTTTAATAATAAATGCATATAAAGACAATCTTGGTAAGGTGTACAATTTAAAGATAATCAACATAATCACGTTCTTTGCTTTTAATTAGTAGTAACTGTGAGAGGTTTATAGTCCCCTCATCTTTCAGTGATCCGGGGAGATCTCCACTTGAAACATACAGTGGTGCCTTCACTGCATATAGCATGTGTGAACACTTGGCATGATACATAATAAGTCATATAATCCAGGCACGAGCTGATCAGTCGTACTTAAGAGTAAGGAAGGAACTATACCACTACCATTTGAATGACTTTAGTAGGGCCCTTACCTACATAGAAAAGATGCTCTACCAACTGCTCTAACTGGTCGTTTTTTCAGTAGTTGGTTTCTGCATACAAATTATACATGTTAATATAGACACAATGCATATAAGTTTAAGGTTGACTTTACTACTGGCTTCATATGTGCGGTATAATGACACTAAGAAGTATTTCTCCAGAATACACACTGTGATTCAGTTTCAGAAAAACTTACACAGCAATAAAGGACTTCCATTGGTAAGTTAAACTAGTCACAGTCACCTAAACAAAACTTGCTGGTTTTAATTACCTAAACCAGATTTGCTTGCAGCAGCTTAAAGTAAATAATCCAAGACTATTTCAAGAGCTGTTGTTTTTTTCAATAACAGATCAAGATGTCTCTAGTAACCAATGATGTGAATCAGAAATGTGATCTCTCTCAAAATCCCCCAGCGGGTCAAACTCACGCTTCATGCTGATGTAATCTATTGCTTTGAGATGACCAACGTATGAAAACATCAAAATTCTAACTTGTACCGAAGTCAAGTTTCTCACACAACTTGATAATTAAAAAATCTTCTCAAGAACATATAACAGCTGAAGCTGGGTCATTTATAGGTAACATAGAATAATAAGAAGTATTGGAGAACATACACAATAATATGTCCGTAGCACTATAGTGTCAGCATATCCATTTATTGAACCTAGCATGATAACCATGTGCCCATTAGTACAAATCCCAATGTGGAGATGACATCCTATCTTCATACCTTATGCAACTGAATCTATGTCCAATAAACACACCCCACACCAGAAGGTGATGGATAAACAAAACCAGTTTCATTTGTATGCCACATAAAGGGAGGTAATTCAAATTTGGAAGGGCAATTAACTGTGTATCAAAAATCTCACAAACCCTTCATTGTTGAACCTGTTAGACTGTCAAACTGGCACAAGTCCCAGGAGAACTGACAGATGTAAGAAAACTTATTTTGATGGTCTCTTCATCTGAAACGTTATGCTCTACTCTGATGGTAGTCAGTAAATGGACATTGATCCTGCCTACAGTCTAACTATCCACAATTTATCAAAGATAGCTACACACTTCAAAAACTTATCTTTGAGTTCCAGTTCTCACATACCACTTTACAGCAAAAAATCACTAGTACTCTCAGATACCAATGGTATCACACACCACGAGGTTCCAGCCTCACAATGTTCCAGTCTTGTACAGTAAATATCATAACTTTAAGCAAGCTGAAATCTCAGGGTAAATTTTGGCAGGAATGGTTTTGTGTCACTGGTGCTGAAAACTTCGACAACATTTTCTTGGAACAATCCACAGAATGAGTGAGACCATCTTCCTCCAAGGCTAACGGTCCCTCACTGGCTGTTGTAGTATGGCTGGGCAGGGTAGCCTCCCCACTGGTTGTAGCAGTAGCCCGACGCTGCATTCTGGCAAACAAAACACGCATAACAAAGGGTGAATGGTGTTTCTTTTTTATGACACCAGTCCATCATAAAAGGGTCAGATACATTTATCAATGAAGAAGTCAATCAAAGAGTATCAGTTAGCCAAGATTTGCACAATTTGCAAGTTATTCTCTAGCCACATGTATGAGATTCTTCTTAAAAATAAATGAATAATTTTCCTGTCACACTTGTGTGAAGTTCATACTTAATGCAGCAGCATTAATTATCTTGTTTAAAATCATGTCGGAGTGGACATATGTTATAGCCATTTAAAAAAAATCTTGTGGAAAAGCATTGTAACATGCCAATTGTTGTAGGAACTTGTGCTCTCTTGTGACAGGAGGATTGTAGCATGTAGTTACCTGATACTGTGCCCAATAGGCTGCATAGTCTGCACTGAGCTGGTCACCACCACCACCGGCCCCTCCTGTACCACTGGTCGCCACACTGTTGGCTTTCATCTTCTTCTCTGCAGGCTCCTCTCTAGGAACATGCAGAACAATGGTTGCAAACTTGTAAGTTGGATACATCATCATTAACAAACATAAAAATCATGGACCTGTAAGGCTGCTACATTCTAGCATTAAGCTGTTATAGTGTCCCATTTATATTATCATTTCTTAGAACTTTTTAACAAAAGAGACCAATGAATCTGTCATCGCAATGAAAACCTTTGACATATAATATTTGGCAATAACCCCTCATTAAAAAAATACACAGAAATGTTATTCTTAACAGATAGTACAAAATATTATATGAAAAAATATGGGTGTTGTTTTCACCACTGTTCAAGTACCTGCACTTACTGGTTATCTTTTTCCCACATAAATCTGACATTCAAAATAATGTACATGTTCCAGTCCTCCAAAAGAAAATGTCTAATAAAGCCAATACACAAGAAGTTGTTTATTTTGTTTTTTTATTTATTCTTCACTTTCAGTTTTATTCTTTGTGGGAATTCCTCAACAATTTTTTGCAGTAGCCAATTAGGGCTTCAGCACAAGAAAAATGTTTTACTTTAAATGGAAGTGTGTTTATTCATCACTTTTTCCATCAACGGTAAAGCAGTAAAATATGTAAAACATGGTACTGATTCTGATATTTGCCATCATGACCTTATCAATTCGCAACACTTCTTACTTAACTCATAGACTGCTACATTTGCCCATACTAAATTCTGTGTTATAACTTCATGACAGAGTCAAAACCCTATTCTTGGAAACTTGGCAGCAAAAGTATAGATCCAGATTAGAAAGCTCCAAAAATAAGTCCTTAGAAATATATAGTTAGCAAGATAATGTATTGTCAACCAATAATCTTCTTCAGTTATCTGGTCACAGTGCTTCCTTTTCAGGTGCTATCTGGCAGTTTAGACACATTTCTTTCTTTCAAATATCTATTATTTTTACATGAAATGCTGCTTATTTATGTCCTACATTAAAGTGAATAGTGAAGCATAACACTCCACACATCATTAAAAACATGTACTTCCTATCTAAGCCAACCTAAACAGTAAGCTATTTTTAAACTAAGAAAACCATGTGACAACATACTTTTGTGATCAAGTTATGTCATAAGCTGGGTAATTTGCCTTCACATCAAATCTATTTTTAGCACAAATTCCCATCAGGCTTATAAAAAGATTTGAAAATAAAGGACATTTAGTAGGATTTTTTTACGGTTTGTGCTGATGACATTTGAGGTAGTATTTATTCAAAAATTGTCTTTACTAAGACCTTAAACTGAGTTTATAAAGAAATTATGCCCAGATACCCCAACAACCTCAAAAATAAAAAAATCGTCATAATATATTTTTATGTTTTTTCAGATACCACCTTAAAGCTGGGATAATAATGCAGTGATGGTGATAGCCTGTTGTATATTTATTGGGTTTATCATCCCACCAACAGTTTTTCACTTATCTAGAGACAGTGTCCACTTGAAGCAGATATAGTGCTGCCTTCACTGTGTATAGCATGATGTGAACACCTGGCATGATACCACACCCAGTCACATTATCCTGACACTGGGCCAACCAGTCGTGGAACTACCCTTATATTCGCTTCAACATTAGCAAGGGAGCTATACCACTACCATTTTTAACGACTTTGGTATGTCACTGCCTGGGATCGAAACCGGGGCCTCCCGTACCCGGAGGTTACACTCTAACGATTGCGATACCAGGTCCCGTCGACAGCCTGTTGTAATGGTCTAACATGATATCATACCAACTCATATTAATGTGACACTAAACAAAAGCCCCTAACATTTCTTTGTCACAATAAACACTGTTGCTGTATATGACCATTCCATTATATTTTACACTTACGGTGGTGTTTCTGTGGATTTTCTCTTTTTCTCTGATTGGAGATCCTTTAACAGTTTCTGATGATCATCATAGCATTCCTTCAGTCTGAAATGACAGTAATGGTTTAATCTTACATATTGGCCCTTGGTCTCCAATATACTAGTATAACAACTTTTTAAGGGAATACATCTTGTTCTTGATATGTGTTGCCTTTGAAACTGTAACCTTACCTACACCATAACTAAAGACAAACTATCCTTATCATTATTTCCTAGCACTCACAAACAGAATGCAAGTAACGTAATTAACAGGTATTTAATGTAGGCAGTGTCACCTTTCATTATTTCCATTATCAAGCTGTACAAGGCAAGTTTGATACTGTTCATGTGTAACCCATACTGTTACCTTAATTTTTCACTAATAAAAAACAACAACCACACGTTGCAGAAGCAAATAGTGCAGAGCCTGATCAAATTATCAGAATCTATTTGTGCACTATTTGAATTGGCTTAAGCTTAAAAGGTTATGATTTACAAAGCAGATCAACATACTGTAGAATACTTGATCCAAAATCTTCAAGGAACTCAAGCCTGCGTTGAGACATCTTGATCTTGGTGTGTAAGGACAGACTGGGGTTGTCTATGGCCTTGGTGAAGATAGAGAGAGCACTGATGACATTCACGGGATACTTCTGGTACTCTATATCCAGTAGCTGGATATACAACTTCTCATTGGTCTGAAATACACCAGACAGACTGATAACAACATTGTCTAACATTTAGAAACATTTATTTTAAGCATTGCTTTTTAAGAAAGCACCTCAATGTTTAATTTTCAACAATATCCATTCATTTTTGTAAGACATTTTGATTAAAACATAGCTGCACAAGCAGATCCCAATGAAGCAGAAACTATCTGTTACTGAGATAATACCATTTTATTCAGGGCAGATATTCCCCCGTCCTCCCTACCCTAGTAAAATAAAAAGAGCTGTCAAAAGGGCAGTAGGCTCAACTATTTAAAGCTTGATAACAGGATGCTGCATGTATAATACTAACATTTCTATGTTGAACCAGGGGCATATATCATGTGTATTATACATGTTATATATGCCCCTGGTTCAACATAGAAATGTTAGTGTTTTACAAGCAACATCCTGTTATAACAGCTTTAAATAGTTATATATATATATATATATATATATATATAAAGTATTGTTATTTTTTTGTGGACACATTAAAGCTCAGACCATATTTATTATATCTTTTAGTCATTTTTAACTTGTGATTGGACTAGCATTAGGACATAAACCCAATGGCATTACATGTCAGTGACCAACATTTTGTTACATATGAATACACATGTGCCCAATAAGGGATTGCTATTTGCTGGTATTAATTATCATTTTGCTAATAAACTAAATCTGTACCATTTCAGATAGGGAATGTTAACTTTAAAAACAACAGTAATCTGTTTCTACTATTCATACTTGACCTCACAGTGAAAATAATATACTGCCAACATATTAATCCTTTAAAGATTTTTAGCAAAAGTGCCACAAGCAGGTTTCCTCTTTGGTTAAGTTATCTAATTAGCCCTTTCGGCACCAACTATTAAGCTGGAAGTTCCAGTCAGCAATAAGTATTTTTTAAAATCAGATATAACAGTCTATTAAAATAAGTATGACTTTTTTATTTTGAGAGATAAACTTTGTCAAATTTAAAAACAAAAATATCCGTAAGGTTTGTTACAACATATACAAAGTAACATAAAATTAAAATTAAATATATATATTTGAAATCCAAGCAGTTCTAATGCAATTGTGATATATACCATTTATTAGCTTATTATCGAGACTAAATGTGTATAAAGTCTATTTACAAATCATTCTTTGTTATGATTTTCATTTAATATATATATTTATATTTAAATTTCTTCACTATTTTGCTTTTAACTTTTATATTTTAGGGTTCATAAAACAAGTAAACTGGTATCTTTCAGATATTTACTGTTGATGACTCACAGTCCCATCATATAATCACTGTTGTTCAGCAACTTCCGGCTGTCAGTATCTTACTTCATGATGACTGATACAAAGTTTGCTCAAAGTTAGGCTCATTATGCAGACTAACAGGACACTAGCAGGGGGCTGAGACTCATAGCATAAATAACTTACTGGATCACTTTCCAAAGCATCAAAAAGAACTTTTTTGGCTTTCAACTCATCTCCAAGAACCTGAAAATAAATACCAAAGACTGAAAAGCAGTCTATGTGATACATGATCTTCATCTGTTTCTCGAGTATATCTTTATACGATGGAGGAGAAATGACGAATATATCTATTTTAAAAATCAAGACTTTACCCTTTTTATAGGTATAATTATCTGAATTTGCTACTCACAGCAAACTGAGGTGAATAAAATTATTGAAATTAATGAAACAAACTGTTAACAGTGTATGATTATTCGTTACTCTCCAGACCAGTTTTAAAGTTTCATAGGTCAATGAAACTCCTAACTTATATCCGAGGCAAACTTATTTGCTTTATTATCAATGTCAAATTTTTTTTTTTTTTTTTTGAGTTCACTTCAGAAAAACTGATTAGGTTTTTTACATTCCCCTGTACAATAAGAAAAACCTGGTTAGAATAATCTTTCCTTGACCAATCGAGTTGTAAGCCTCGTTGTCTCACCTTGTATAGGTATCTGGCATATTTAATGACATAGAAAGCCTTCACACGGACATCCTTGGCCTTACTAATGTACTCTTGAAACAGAACCTCTGTCTTCTCCTTGTCTCCGATCCTCCGTTCCAGACTAATGCGTCTCATAGCAACCATCACCAGGCCAGGTACTGACTCTTCTAGGTTTGTCAGAATCTTCCATGCATCACCATGCCGATCTGTGAAAAGGAATAAAGGTGGGTTTTTTGTGGTTTTTAAACACACTAGGAATCATTCCATTTTACAGAGATGGCGTAAACTTGAAGCACAAACAAGTGTTGGAGGCTATCTGATCAGAATCTGCACTATTTGCTTCAGTCTATAGCAATATGTAACAAGAGCAATGCAAGGCATAGCAAAATAGGCCCATCAATTAATCAATTTAAAACTGACTGCTGTGCACTCGTGTGCAATGCAGTTTGGCAAAGTTATGGACTGCACTCTTGGTAATTGTAAGAAAAACTGAAATTTAAGTAGAATAACATAAAAAAAATATTTTATCTGCCAAACTGCTGTGCACTGTTGTGCAATGCACTCTGGCATGATTGTGGACTTCAATTTGGATGATTGAAAAAAACTCAAAGGGGAATAACATCAAATATACAAAAATTTACATGAGAGTAATGGCATTTGTGTAGAAAGGGGAGTTACTTAAAAATAAGAAGAAAAGAGTGACAGTTCTTGTGCAATGCACTCCATTTCAGTAACATCTATCCACCTATGAAGTTTCAAGTCAATAGCTTTGATAATGTAGGTGTATGGTTCAGACAAACATCAAGTATGAAAATTGAACAAAAGGGAAGAAAATCATTAAGTGTACATTGATGGTTCTTGTGCAATGCGCTCTGTCTTAATGAGATCTATCCACCTGTGAAGTTTGAAGTAAATAGCTTTGAAATGTAGGAGTTATGCGCCAGAAAAGAAAGGAAAACAAAGGGGCATAACTCCAAAATTATGAAGTCATAAGTTATGGTTCCAGTGCATTGCACCTTGTGTCAATAAGACCTATCTATGTATCAAGTTTCAAGTCAATTGAAAAGAAAAGAAAAACAAAGGGAAAAAACTCAAAAATCTTGAAGTGCAGAGTGATTGTTCTTGTGCACTGCACTCCATCTTAATGAGATCTATCCACCAAGGAAGTTTCAAGTCAATAGTTTTGATAGTGTTGGGAGTTATGCTCTGGACAAGAAAATTAAACTAAGGGGAATTACTCCAAAATCATGAAGTGCAGAGTGATTGTTCTTGAGCACTGCATTCCACCTCATTGAGATCTATCCACCAAGGAAGTTTCAAGTCACAGCTTTGATAGTCTTGGAGTTTTGCTCCAGATAAGAAAATTAAACAAAGGGCTATAACTCCAATATCATTAAGTGCAGAGTGATGGTTCTTGTGCATTGCACTCCGACTAAATGAGATCTATCCACCTATGAAGTTTCAAGTCAATAGCTTTGAAAGTGATGGAGTTATGCTCTGAACAAGTACTCTGATCAGTACGCCGCCCGCCCGCCATGGGTGATTCCTTCGATGGGCATATAAAAAATTGTTTGCATGTTATTAAGATTTTGTATGTTTTATAAACAAATGTAGCACAATAATGGCCACAGTAGACATATTCACCGTTGGCCTGATTTAAGAGTTGGGACGTACTCTGCCTCTCCTCGAAGGCGGCCCAGGCCATGTGAATGTAGGGTTTCTTGGGTAGGTGGCAGGTGCAGGCCCGTCTATACACACTCCTCACGGTCTCCAAGCCAGCCTCCTCAGTCTGTGTGATTGTCTGGAGAAGATATCTCAGGATTATAAAAAAAGCTGTTTAAATATTTCAAACCAACCCAATTACAACATTACACAATAAAGTTACTACAAAGGCAGGACTTGAATCTAGGTGGTGGGAGGCTGAGCAGTTACAAGTTAGTGACTCTTACCTCTTGATTGGTGCCCTTGGATTTATTAGTTAACATCAAAATATAAATTCTAGAATTAAAAGGTCCCCGGCACATAGCTGATATAATATAAAAATAAGTTTTCCTAAAAGGAAAGGACTTACACTGACTTTCTTCTCTAAAAAAACACAAAACAGTCCTTTTCTTCTTCAATTTTAAATATAAAACAAAAAAGACTAAAATAAACTGTCAACTGCTCTTGTTTTAAACATGGATAATTTTTATTCAAAGACATAAAATTAGTCAATTGTTGATCAACTTACTCCTGGATCTTCGTTTTTCTCTTCAGCATTTTTTTTCTCTTTGTTTGTGTGTTCCTCTAAATATTTAGCATACTGTTCAAAGAAAGAATGAAAAAGTCAGAATACTTCTACAAACAAAAATATAAATCACAAGAAGAAACACTAACACAGAAAACAACTTGGAAACTTATTAACAAAAGTAAATCAAGCCAGATTTATTAGGTATGCTATTAAAATGCAGACATTAAAAAAAGTTTTGGAAAGGGGTTTTACTTTAAGAAACAATTATCAGTGTAAACAATTCATTATTGATAAATCAGTGTATTTCTTTGATCCTTATGTCAACATGTCTACTGAATTACCACTCATAATTCGCTTAGGAGTGAGGGGAACACCTCTCAAAGGTGTAAAAAGTCAATTAAGGTAATTATGTGTAGTAAAAAAGGTTGAATGAGAAACAAAGGTGTGAACAGCAACAGCAATAGCGAGTGGTACTCTGAACCACCATCAGCAAATAATGGCCCCACTGTCAGTCATAAAATATATACATGCCAGTAGATTTTGCTTCAAGAAAATTTATAAAACATGCTTCCAATCCCAGCACAATTTCATCAGTTCATTTCAACGATCCATATGCCACACAAAATTGTTGTTACAAAAATACTTCACTTCATCGAGACAAATACTGCTTGCATGAGACATAACTTCATCTAGACAAAGTTTGCTTGCTTGAGATATAACTTTATCTAGACAAATACTGCTTGCTTGAGATATAACTTTATCTAGACAAATACTGCTTGCTTGAGATATTATATAACTTTATCTAGACAAATACTGCTTGCTTGAGATATTACTTCATCTAGACAAAGTTTGCTTGCTTGAGATATAACTTCATCTAGACAAATACTGCTTGCTTGAGATATAACTTTATCTAGACAAATACTGCTTGCTTGAGATATAACTTCATCTAGACAAATAGTGCTTGCTTGAGACATAACTTTATCTAGACAAATAATGCTTGCTTGAGACATAAATTCATCAAGACAAAGTTGGCTTGCTTGAGACATAACTTCATCTAGACACATAATGCTTGCTTGAGACATAACTTCATCTAGACAAATAATGCTTGCTTGAGACAGAACTTCATCTAGACAAATACTGCTTGCTTGAGACATAACTTCATCGAGACAAATACTGCTTGCGTGAGACATAACTTCATCTAGACAAATACTGCTTGCTTGAGACATAACTTCATATAGACAAATACTGCTTGCTTGAGACATAACTTCATCTAGACAAATACTGCTTGCTTGAGACATAACTTCATCTAGACAAATACTGCTTGCTCGAGACATAACTTCATCTAGACAAATACTGCTTGCTTGAGACAAAACTTCATCTAGACAAATACTGCTTGCTTGAGACATAACTTCATCTAGACAAATACTTCTTGCGTGAGACATAACTTCATCTAGACAAATACTGCTTGCTTGAGACATAACTTCATATAGACAAATACTGCTTGCTTCAGACATAACTTCATCTAGACAAATAATGCTTGCTTGAGATATAACTTCATCTACACAAAGTTTGCATACTTGAGACATAACTTCATCTAGACAAATAATGCTTGCTTGAGACATAACTTTTTCTAGACAAAGTTTGGTTGCGTGAGACATAACTTCATCTAGACAAAGTTTGGTTGCTTGAGACATAACTTCATCTAGACAAAGTTTGGTTGTTTGAGACATAACTTCATCTAGACTGGTTGCGTGATACACAACTTCATCTAGACAAATACTGCTTGCGTGAGACATAACTTCATCTGGACAAAGACTGCTTGCGCAAGACATAAATTCATCTTGACAAAGATGGCTTGTTTTAGACAACTTTATCCATACAAAGATAGCTTCCTAGAGATAGCTTTATCTACACTAAGATTGTTTGCTTCTTTTATTATATCAACTTCAAAGATTGTTGAACTTAGATTATGTTAATTTATTATCTTTTATTTTCTTTTTTTTTTGCAGACTTTTTACAAAGTTGACAGGAGAGCTTATCAATATGAAATAAGAATAAATCCAATTGAAAGAACATACAATTGAATTGCCAATGAATAGATGCAACAACCCTATATAGACACCTTAATCCAGAAGTCCTCATACAGTGCAGCTGCTATCATGCACCTCTCAAACAAGACCACTACACGGGCATGGGGACCATTCTGCATTTCATAGTCCAAGTACTCGCGCCAGTTTTTCAGCTGTGATCTCTCAAGTGGCTTCACATGGAAGTATGGGCGCTTGATCTGTAATCAAATAGAAATAATAAAAATCCTGACTGTTTATTAGCGTTAACATTTGTGTGTGCCTTTGTTTGTGTACCATTTTTCAAATTTAAGCTTTTATGTTAGAGAGTATGCTTACTTTGGAAGTTATGCATAAAAAGCAAGCTAAAAAAGTTTGTAACTAGTGTGGGTTCCAAATCACAATGGGCAGTTATGTTAAATATATTTTTTGTTTTGTTTTGTTTTTTGTTACATCACACTTACAGAATTATACAGATAACAAGAACTCCGCGAGTCGGATGTGTCGCCTGACGAAAATTTTGTTAGTCGACATAAAAAATGTTAGTTTTTTGTTGTACAGATATTAGCAATTTGCACCAAATTCACATATACAATAACCTTTTAATTGTCTCATTGCAAAAAACATGCACAACAAGTTATGCCCTTTGCAAGAAATGCACTCAAAATCAAACAAATGGGAATAACTAAAAAACGGAAGAAGGTAGAGTTACCCTTCTTTTGCACTGTACTTTAAGTCATTGCCAGAAACATGCATACCAAGTTTGAAGTCATTTGGACTTATTGTGACAAAGTTAGGCTCTGGACAAGAAATGCTCTAAAAAAATCAAAGGGGGATAATTCAAAAACGGAACAAGGCAGAGTTACGGTTCTTGAGCCCTGCGCTTCCGAGTCATTGCCAGAAACATGCATACCAAGTTTGGAGTCATTTGAACCTACAGTGACAAAGTTACACTCATGACAAGAAATGCTCTATAAAAATCAATAAAAAGGAAATCGGAACAAGGTAGAGTTACGGTTCTTGTGTGCTGCACTTCGAGTCATATCCAGAAACATACATACCAAGTTTGGAGTCATTTTGACCTATGGTAACAAAGTAAGGCTCCGGACAAGAAATGCTCTATAGAATCATTCAAAGGGGAATAACTAAAAAACAGAAGAAGGTAGAGTTATCATTCGTGTGCATTGCACTTTGAGTCATTGCCAGAAACATGCATACCAAGTTTAGGGTCATTTGGACCTACAGTGACAAAGTTACACTCCTGACAAGAAATGCTCTTTACAAATCAATAAAAGGGGAAAAATTCAAAAACGGAACAAGGTAGAGTTACGGTTCTTGTGTGCTGCACTTTGAGTCATTGCCAGAAACATGCATACCAAGTTTGGAATCATTTGGACCTACGGTGACAAAGTTAGGCTCAGGACAAGAAATGCTCTATAAAATCAATCAAAGGGGAATAACTAAAAAACAGAAGAAGGTAGAGTTACCATTCTTGTGCATTGCACTTTGAGTCATTGCCAGAAACATGCATACCAAGTTTAGAGTCATTTTGACCTACAGTGACAAAGTTACACTCCTGACAAGAAATACTCTTTAAAAATCATTAAAAGGGGAATAATTCAAAAACGCCACAAGGTTTTCAGGCGACACAAAAATAGTGCTTTAAGAGTATATCACTTTTTTCATAAATTTTATTAAGTTCTTACTATTGCCTCTGTGTTTATGTCACTTTTACAGTTACTTAGCATGCTCTTTGTCTAATGGCAACTCAAAAAATTTAATATTTGTGGTAGTTCTCATAGGACTATTTTCTTATTTCCCTTATCATAATGGATCCAGAAGTTGTTGCAAGTGAGGCTGATACCTACCCCTTCCTCAAAGGCCCACCTCTTGCTGACCTCATCCACATTCTGCAGGTACACAGGCTCACGGGACTTGATGATCTTCTCCCTCACCTTAAGGGCCTCCTCTGCATCCAGCTGGTACATAATTGACAACATAATGGTATATACAATAGCAATACAAAGTAAAACAGATCAAGTTAAAGACTGGCATGACCCTTCCTCAGATGGACTGTAGCCCAATATAGGACATAACATCCCCTTGTCAAAACCTCTATGGTCATTTTTGAGTAGGTGGACAAAACATCCAGTCTTTTTATGACAGGGTGAGCACAACATTCCACATCAATTTGCAAGGGTGGACAAAATAAAAAAAACACAAAATATTCCTTATTTTTTGGTCAATTCTACAAATAGTTTTCAATAACCTGTAACTTGTGATATAGGTAAATAATCATTATACTAACCGCATTATAATCATGCAATTTATCTTATGGACTTACCTATTTACCTAAACGGTTTCATTATCCTTATTTAACTATAAGTACTTATTTTAAGCGAATGTGACCATATGCAATGCCGATTACATATTAAAATTTGTACGCGCATAATATTAACTTTCAGGAAATGTTTTCTCTGGTTGTAGTTATATGCATCTCACCTTATTAAAGTTTGACTCGATACTTATTGTGTTTTTATTTCTGTGACAATCAATCTTATTTGTTATTGCATCAGACCAAGTTAGCACTCAACACCCATGAACAGTCAATTTACAGTGAAATCAGCATATAGTTGGCACTAAAATTTAATTGGAGAACAAAGTTTGCAGGATTTGAAACTTTCTGAGTGTTCAGGTTGACCAAAAACCAATACGGGATCTTTTGTCAACAATGTTAAAATGGCATGGGCAGGGACATACCAAAGTCATAAAAAAATGGTAGTAGTAAAGCTCCCCTGCTTACACTCAAGCAAGTATAAGGGTAGTTCCACGACTGGCTGGCTAGGTGTCAGGATTATGTGACTGGATGTGGTATCATGCTAGGTGCTCAGAGCATGCTATACACAGTGAAGGCAGCACTTTATCTGCTTCAAGTGAATACTGTCTCCAGATAAGTGATATACTGTTGGTGGGATGATAAACCCAACAAACAACTTTGGATGAGTCAAATTGGCTCATATTTTACAATGTACAAGTAACATACAGGGTCAATATCTACATGGAAGGCTCTGTGTTTAGTTTGTTGTTGTTTTTGCTAGTTCAATTGCAATAATAATAAATTTTTTGACCAATGATAATAAAAAACCAGCCTATTTACAGGGAGGTTTACTACAAATGACCACTCATCACTACCATCAATGTTTGAGAACTTAACTATTCTGCAACAGGGACATAAAACTGCCACTCCATATGTACTGATATACTGATATAATACATGTGCATGTTTGTCACAGGTATTCTGCTTATATGGAGTTGTCAAAGAAAAAATTGATTTTATTTTTAAAAACATTGCAGCAACTAATATTGGTCATTATAGCAACGTCCAGCTATTTTGGTAGAGAAAGACCCCAGACAAATATCTGGGTAGAACCACTGGCACACCTCAGGTCAGCTGAATGACCTTTCCACAGTAAGTCCTTTGCCCTGAAAAGGACGCGAATCCACATGCTGAGAGGCTAAGGAATCCTTATAAAAGAAGGTGTTTGATTTTTTTTAAGATCCAGAATGCTTAGAGACCAATGCATGCATATTCAATATAACCTTCTCATGTATGCTATTTTTTGTTGTAAAAAAAACTCAAAAACATTTAGTTAATACAGCAAGTTGAATAATTTTTCTCTTGGTTTAGCTAGTCAGTTGCACAGAACAACTTACTTTGTAAAATCAGATTAAACAATAGCTTAATGTCAACAAAAAGAGCACATTTAAGTCTTAAACACAATGAAAGCATTATAAGATCATTATCCAAGTAATGCTCAATTTCCAACATATAACTTGCTCATTTATACTAAATAACTAGTTCATTTGGATCATTCTGACTTGACCTGGTTACATAGTATTTACCCGAGTCTAGGCAGACAATTTGTATAAAATATATTACTTATATTATTACAAAAAATAACCAACTTTCTAAGGAAGTTAGTCCATTTTTGCATTCTTTCATGTGAAAAACAACATGAGGACATTAAAATGGTTTCACATCATGGCTGATGAGCCTAAAAATGTATTACAAAATCGACTTACACCTGAAATGATATTCCTAAATTATCTAATACAATTAATATTGACGTAACTCTGTAGTGATTTGCCTCATGCATGATGTGTACTGAAATATCAACAGATTGTCTAACAAATGTCTAACCTCTGTCTAACAATGCAATGAACTATGCAACCACATGAAAATTCAAAGAAACACGAAGGGTCCCCAGGAATTTCTGCACCAAATGAAGTGATGTGAAGTGATGAAAACCATTTATAAACAAGACAACGGCAAGTAAGAGTCTTTAAAGGCCGAAGGAAACTTTTACTTTTTACTGAGTAAAATTCTTTAAGCCCTAAAGTTTTTAACACAGGGCTAAATAATTTCTGAATAGTTAAAAGTTTTTTGGTAGGCTGGTACCTTCATCTCCCCAGCTGAGTCCACTCCAGGAGGGGGTTCATCTCCTGGTGGTGCATCATCAGCCACTGTAGCCATCAGAGGGGTACCTGCAGCATCCTTCACTACCTCAAGACGCAATTTAATGAACTCATCCAGGCTCAGGATCTGCTTCGGATGGTGGTTGTTTACATGCTTCTTAAAGCTGGAGGTGAAATAGAAAACATAGTCTGTATGGACTCATTTTTACATACAATTACCTTTTTATTCACAGTCTTTTGCTAAAATTAACAACTTCTTGGTAACAAATTCAGATGCAAGACTAATATCCTTCAGCTAGGTCTGAACTTTATGCATGTGAGAATGTCAATAAATGGTAGCTTTAGAATGACCAGCTTACTGCTGGTCAGCCCTAAGATCTCCCCTCATGAAGTTATTGCTCCAACCAGGACTCGTGGGGCACACAGCAAGAGTTTGCTTTCATAATAATAATGGTTATAATTAATTATCATTAACAATTATGTTTGTATAAATGACGTCAAGCTAATTACTGGTACGAAAGACCCCAGACTAATGTCTGTGTACGACAGGTAAGCTGGAAAAACACACCCCAACTCACGAACTCACGCGGCCAGGGGATGAGGAGTTTATACTTACTTATCAAAGTGATGACTGTACAGCTGTGTTGGGATTTTGAAGAGTCTGTCAAATAGGCATGTGACCTGTTTCAAGTCTCTCTCCTTCTCCCAGCTGATGTAACTGTCCCAGAGTTTGTCCGAGCGGAAATCCAAACCAGCTGCAGCCACAGCTCTCTCGTATAGTCTGTTGAGTAAATACAGCAGCCCATTATAAAGAGGCACAAATGGTTTTAGTTCGAGCTTATTCTGTATTTCTGTTTAACAAACCGGTGTATCTGCCCAAGGTAAAAAGTGTAGGTATGTAAAAAAAAAAAAAAACCTTTATGGACAGAAAAAAACTATTCACATTTCTAAACAAGTGAGAAAAGGCCATAGCTAAGGCTTAGTGCAAATAAGAAGTAAATTGCTAATGGACATAATGTTATAGGATATATTTGCTTATATATTTGATATATAATGCTTTTCAAAATCCATAAAAATTTATAAACTATTCTCAATTTTCAAAATGAAATTAATGTATTAGGTATCTACCTTGAGAGTAGGTATTTTCATGCACTTAATGTAAAAAGTATCCTTAATTTTATTTTGAATATTACTACTTTCATCATATTGATCAAATCACTCTCACTTATTAATACAAACTAAACAAGATGCAATTTTATGTATGTGACAGTTTGAAGCATCCTCAGTAAAGGGAAGTGGGAAATGATTATTTTTCAGCAGTACCTATACACCAAATACCTAATGACTAGGAGAGTAACACAATCTAATCTGAATAGTAAGAGTAACATTCCCTTATAGGTGAAAAGATGGACTAAGACATAGGACACAAAGTAGCAGTTTTGCTTTAAATATGAGGAGAAAACCTACTTCCTTGTCTCTTCCTCAATGATGAACTCTTTAATGTGGAAGGCTATATAGTGCAGCCAGAGATCTGCACTAAGGGGGATAGCCTTTACCCCTCTCTCAAATACCTGGCAAAAAAAAACTGATGTGGTTCAAACATTTTAATAGGACTGGTCAACAGATCAAGTCAGAATCAGCACTGCACAATTCACAAGAGTAGAATCCAGTACAGTAGATGGGACTATATTTCAGAACAAACATGTGACATAATCAAACATTCGAGGTAAATTCAACAATCGCCACCGCGGATTTGCAGTTACTCTACCCTCCAGTCTTGTTGAGTGAACCGTCAGTCTGTGTGGACGTAACCCGGACTGGCCATATATTTAATTTTTGATAAGTGACCAATTTGATTGGCTATTGTATTTATTAGAACCAAAATCCATTCATAGCATAATCTCATTCATTTGAAAAAGGCCAGTTTTTGTCTGCAAGAAAAATAATGAAAATATAACACCATTTGCTCTAGAAATGATCACATGCAAAATATACAAAATACACACACATAAATATAACACATACAGATATTATCAAACAAATACAAAGTTGGGTTTTAACAATTATAGCAATATTTGTGACATTTTTTTAAATAACACTTAAGTGATGATGCAATACTATTAAGGTGCTTATCAGCATATACAAACTTTTTATAACATTGTCCTGACTTACACTCCTGATTAAGAAAAACATTATTTACTGCCATTTGTGGATGATAAACAAGCAAATGACTGGACGAGTTGTTCGATTTAATATCAGCTCTTTACTGCTGATCAAATGATCACTGGTATGTTTATTTACCTCTACTGCCTTTGTGAGATCATTGTGGCGACGTTCCAGGTCAGCATACTTCTTCCAGTAACCATAGCAATAAGAATACACCCCAAGGAAGGCGTCATAGGCTTCTCTAGCATTCTCAATGTTATCCTGCATAATAGGAACATAAAACATCTTTCCACATGTCACAGATTCCACTTAAGTGGTAGAGTTCTTTGCTTGCTAAAACAAAGTATTATTTCTGCTTCAAACCAATTAGTGCTCTTGATCATGAAAATCATCATTTGTTGACAAGTAATAGTTGAACCTTCACTTTCATGTACAAGCATTAGAGTAACCTCAGTAGTGCAGCCCATTTGACCATCGCCAAGAGATACTTGCCAAATATCCACACGAAGCTTCAAGTAGATGAGACATAAAAGAGGAAGAATTCTTATCAAGGAAAAATGTCTCCATTTTCCATATTTAGGTCTCTCTTTTTTAAAACAAAAAATTAATAACCATTCAAACTAAACATACCTTCTAAAGGCAAAGAGTAAAAAATTATTCAGTTTACTCTCATTTTTCTATTAAATTCAAATGTTCTGTTCTGTATCCAATGATTAAGTCCACAGTGTGGCACATACCTCTTGCTCCACATACTGCAGAAGGTAGGTCCAGCCAGTAAAGTCAGATGGGTTCTCTTTCACTGGCCTCCAGTACTTGTCCAACTCGGTCTCTTTCTTGAGTTCCTCATCTGTTTTGCTTGGTGTGGCTTCTGTTGGCTCTGTCTTATCTAGAAAATATATATCAAAACATATACTTTAGTGCACAGGACTTGTCCATCTAAGTAAGGGTCTAGAAATCTTTATCACATACTTAAAATAAATTTAATAGTTTAACTTAAAGGGTACTCATTTCTTTTTAATTTTCTTCAAAATTGGAAAAATGACATTTACTTACATAATGACTGTGAAAAACACTGATGGGGGAATTTTTTAAAACTTTCTGAATTCAAAAATTAAACAGTTAATGTATTATACAATGTTCACGTTTTATTTTATATTTATTCACCATTAATCCCTGTAACATCTAAGCAACAATTAAAACAAATAAACCTAGGCAAGAGATCATCCCATTTGTCTTTTTTCAGAATTATTACTCATTAACTGCCAAATTTATTTATTTATTTCCATAGTAAGGACTTAGGGCTTCCTATGTAGTTTCAGGTAGAATAACCAGCCAGCTTAAACAGAACCTATTACATGTTTGGATATATATGTAATGACTTCACTCTTAAATCAACTCTAGTAACTCTCGCCCATTATAGAGATCAATGTTTTTATTAGTCTTATGTTTTTATGTGTCAACTGTTAAACTGTTAAGCCATTTGTTGGCCATCTAGTTGATGAATTTAATTGAATGCAAAAAATATAAGAGAAGAAAAAAAAAAAGGTACAGCCTACATCAATTATATACAGTGCAAATATGTCAGCCAAAACAATGTGCTGTATAATTTTTCTTATATTTGGTTTATACGGTCACATGATCATCCCTGGTGATTTACAAATGTATAGTTTTGTTAATATTTGGTTTATATGGTCACATGATCATCCCTGGTGATTAACAAATGGTTAAATGACATAAACAAAGTCCAGCTGTGGACCAGGAGAATACAAGTCAATTGAGGAAAAGCATTTCTATACCAATTTGGCACTAGGTGTGTCAACTATTTATGTTCATACTGTTGTTGATAAATTTTTCATTTAAGCATATCAACCATTTAACAGAAGTTACATTGACCTATATCTTAAAACTGCTGCTCAAACAGTATGTAACATTTGACAGTCAAGGTGCTGCAATTATAAGTCAAAGGATTGTGATACAATTCTTTTCACTTAACATGTTTTTCAAAAGGTCACATCCAAATTAGGTCTAAAGGCTCCCCATATTCATGATTTTGCAAAACCCATGCTCGAGATATGTGACACCATGTAATATAAAAATATAATTTCCAATATATAACACTATTACTTAATTTAAGTAATAGCCACAGAAGATTAAATTTATCTGGCATCAAGTAATTAAGAGTTATTTAAAGATCTTTGGTGAAGATTGGACCATTTGTGTGGCCACTGGGTTGATTACATTTTCTAGAATTTTACCTAATAACCTACTGAATCCACATGACCCACTTTAAAACATCTGTAAGATTTCATACTGGCAAACATTCTGGCCAAGTTTTGTGAAGATTGGGCCAGTAATGTGGCCCTAAGTGTTTTCACAAGGTTTTTCTAAAATTTTACCTAGTGACCTACTTTTTGACCCCATGTGACCCAATAATGAACTCATCCAAATTTTCATGCAGATAAACATTCTGACCAAGTTTTGTGAAGATTGGACTATAAATTTGGTCTCTAGTGTATTCACAAGCTTTTTCTAAGATTTAACCTAGTAACCTATTTATTGACCTCACGTGACCCAGTTATGAAATGATATAAGACTTTATGCAGGCAAACATTCTGATCAAATTTGGTGAAGATTGGGCCATAAATGGGGCATTTAAGGCATTCACAAGCTTTTTCTAAAATTTGACCTAGTGACCTAATAAGGAACTCATCCAAGACTTCATGCAGTCAAACATTCTGACCAAGTCTGATGAAGATTGGCCTATAAATATGGCTGCTAGTGTATTCAAAAGCTTTTTTGAAGATTTGACCTGGTGACCTATTTTTTGACCCCATGTGACCCAGTTATGAACTCATCCAACATTTCATGCAGACAAACATTCTGACCAAGTTTGATGAAGATTGGATAAAATCTTTGGCCTCTAGCACGTTCTCAAGCTAAAATGATAGACGAAGCTGTATCAGAAAAGCTCACCTTAAGCATGTTGTGCTCAGGTGAGCTAAAAAGAAGGGCCTCTCTCAACTTTGAGAACAATTTCGCACCTGCATAAAGTCTCTTATAGTCGCAGACTATGGATCAAGAAGAAGACAAAATCCCAGAAACATCCTGCTTTCATCCCCAAGACGTGTCAGTTTACAAGAAAACTGCTGGGTCAGGATCAATCGAGGAAACATCAGAGCAACCAGAACAAGGTTGAAGACTTTCTACGACAGGCTCATAATGACCCCATGGAGGAGGAATCGCCAGGTGACTGCAACAGAATTGTACTGGTACCTGCTCCAAAGAAACCCCAAGACATGAAGGAACTGACATTCAAGGTGATTCAGGAAACAATCATGAAACCCAGGACAAGTTCAGCACCAGGACCTAGCAGCATTCCATACAAAAAAAGCATCCATGGCTACTAAGGCAATAGTGAACTTCATACTACCAGATCTGCAAGGAGGGAACCATCGCAGAATGTTGGAGAATAGCAGAGGATTGCTTCATGCCCAGGGAGAAAAATTCTATGGACATCAACCAGTTTGGAACCATATCCCTGCTGAGTGTGGAGGGCAAGATCTTTTTCTCAGTACTAACTAGGTGGCTGACAACCTACATGGTGTAGAATGAATTCCTTGATACATCAGTCCAGAAAGGAGGCGTTCTGGGCTTCTCAAGCTGCTTTGAGCACACAAGCGCCTCGACACAGCTATTTATGAAGCAGGAATCAACCAGAAGGACTTGTGTGGCTTGACCATGCAAAAGCCTATAGTTCTATACAACACCAGCTTATCCAGGTTGCTTTCAAGCACTATCATGTTTCTGTGGAAGCCAGACGACTGATTGAGAATTACCTCAGCAATGTGCACATTTGATTCTCCCGCCAGCAGTTTACAACTACTTGATTGCCAATGCAGAAAGGAAATCTAACAGGCTGTAACATCTCAGTAGTCCTGTTTGTCATGGGCATGAATATGATCATAAGCTGGAAGCAAGACAAGAGGACCACTGACAGACTCGGAAATATATCTGCCATCCAACAGTGGATTTATGGACAACATGACCATAAGTTGCATAACTACCTGAACACACATCCAAGCTAGATGGATCCTGCAAGCACTTGATAAGACAGTAAACTGGATAAGAATCACTGTGGAAAATGTTTGGTGCCCTAGGAATACAGAGTAAGACAAGAAAGTCCTTGGTTCAAGGCCTAGCCGAGGAAGCTGAAAGTGCATGAAGCTGGATATAAGTGTAGGTCCTATGGTTTACAATTTAGTTTTTTTGTAAAATGGATACTTAAGTTTTTTGGGTTTTATGGCACACCGACACTTAACAGGTCATACGGCACCGAATACAAAGAAGTTTAAGGTAAATAGAGCATAGTCAAGTTAAAACTAAGCTTTATGAGTAAAATACATATAAATATAAAAAAAACACTATCCAGGGTTGTCACTAGAAATATTTTGAGCAGGCTCAATTAACTTTTGAGGAGGCTAGGCTATGCGAGCACCGAAGGTGCCAAGCGTTGCTAGGGGGGTCCGGGGCATGCTCTTGACTGATTCTCATTTTTTTCAAATTTTAGGCGGCCCGATTTTCATTTGAGGCGGTCAAATCGGCCGCCAGCCACCTCCTAATGACAACCCTGACTATCAGGTTAAAATAATGCAAACTATAATTGAAAACAGGTTAATATATAAAACGGTTTAAAAATGTATAATGTTCGCTTAATAAACAGTTTAAAAATTTACAACTTATTAAGAATATTTATCTTGTTCAAAAAGCAAACAAGTCCGACACTGTCTTAAACAGTTCGTACATGTCACTGACATTAAAAGTATTCAAAGTATTTTAATGTCAATGACTGTGTCGATACACTGTAATAAAATATTGATAGTCAGTGGTTTTTGGCAAGGAACACATACAGGTTGAATTTCTCTTTTTAAAAGATATGAATGAGTTTATCTTGTATGATATGAATTTAATTATATACTGCAAAGAAAGTTTCTGTTGATGCAAGTATAATGATGGTTGTTGGCTTCAATGTAAAGGCTCTGCACTGGTGAGGTCCTGAACGCTCCATAGACTATGCTTCCGTAATCTAATTAAGACCAAATAAGGGAACGATACAGAAGTAACAATGTTTCCCTATTGGCTCCCCAGTCTGTATGGGATAAATATTTAAGCAAGTTAAGAACCTTGAGACATTTCTTCTTGCTTTAATTGATATGTGGAAGAAAAGACAGTTTCCTGTCAAAAATAACTCCAAGAAACTTAGTTTCCTTGACGACAGCAAGCAAAGGGACTGTAAATTTCTCAGCCTCCGATGTTGATGAAGCAGGCTTTTCTTTCTGCTTCGCGACTCCACCACAAAAATAATTCTCCAGTGTTAAGCCGTTGTCCGTGGACTTGTCCGTGAACATGTTTTTCACTTTTTGCATGTGATTTCAACCCTGTTTCGCCCATATTTCCAATGTCAATTGTTTTCTCGCACATTCGACAATTCGTTATTCTTTTGTTGTCGCAATCTACGACCTAGGGATAGGTAATCAACCATTTTTTATTGAAAAAACATTTTCCTGACGCCATTTTGTTGTTTACAAAGGGGCGCAACTCCGATGTATTCGTACCCAAACTAGTTCGAACCGCTTGAAATTCGTCCCCTTACTATTACGTTTCGCAAACAATTTATATATTTTGATACTAAATTCGATTGTCTGTTTAAAAGCTTCGAAATTTTTCCAAGATCTTAGTCATTTATTCATTTTTAAGCACGTTTTTAGAAAAAATTAAGCACTTTTTAAGAGAGTAATTAAAATCAAGGACTTTTAAGGACTTTTTTTCCTTTTTAAGCACTTTTTAAGAAAGGGGCTCAAATTTAAATACTTTTTAAGACTGTGCGAACACTGTGGACCAACTGGTCATGTTCTAAATTGGACAAAGTTCACCGAAAATCTGCCTATGAATGAATCAAAAGTCAAAAAAAATTTATAATGGTTAAACTCGGTCGCTACTGACACCTATCACCGCTCACTACTTTTGTTGCATCATATACTGTGGAATAAAGCAGGTTGACAATTAATCATGTGAGTCTAGACTGTTCAGTTGTGTGAAAACCTCTAGTCATATAGGTATGGTCATACTTAACTTTCTAGTCATATAATTACCATTATATTTACATTATGATACCTATATTAGACTTGAAAATTAAGTATAATCATACCTAAGTTGCATTATTAGAAAGTTAAGTATAATCATACCTAAGTTGCATTATTAGAAAGTTAAGTGTCATACTAGTTTTCTAGTCATAAATGTCTCATGCTTAGTTATATTGGTATGTTACTGCAACACAATGCTTGAACTCATATAACAATTTGATTTAGGTATGACTTGTATGTGTATTATGCGTTTTCCATTTTGGTCTAGTCCAGTTTAGGTCAGGTCTAGTAAGTTTTCTAAGTTACTGGACCACTGGTCCAGCTCTCAAAAAAGTTAACGTCGAACGCTGCACAAGTGACAACTCAGAAACAAAGTAGTGACTAGTGTGTTGGTCAGGGTCAACTTATGTGCCAATATCCTGACAAGCCAACAAAGACCTCAACCATCAGGATACCCTCGCCGTACAGATACCAGGTCGCCACCGACGGCCAACAGGTGGGCTACCTTTGAAAGGTTCTCACCCCGCTACAGGATACGGCAGCCGGAGAATAATATGTACCTACCGGCAGGGCCGAAAATGGGTACAAATGGATCATATGCTCATAAGAAATTGGCAAATTTAATCAAATAAAAGCTGTGCAAAATTAAAATTAGAAACTATACATTTCTTTATTAATCTGGTAGAGTGATGCAGAAATAATTGTCCAAGTACCTTTGGAAATTGTTAAGTCGTCCATCGACGCGCCGTTGGAAGACATTTTGACCGGAAACAGTATGAAGTGTGCAAAGCGAGAAAAATGTGTAAATGCCGGCCCCGTACTAGGGGCCCCACGGCCCCAAATAAGTGGTGTGGTAGTTTTAACTACCCTATTTTTTATGTTTAATCTACACTTATTTGAATGTTTTATATATGTATTTGTGGATAGAACAAAGAAACACTTTCCAACAACAACAAATGGCCGAATAAAGTAGCCAACTCACAAAAAGTCACTTTCTGTACTCACAAAATGTGCATTGATATTTTTAATCTTTAAATTTTTCATTTAAAATTCCACTTCTCCAAACTCAGTTGTGACCAAAAATTTAACACCTACAGCTATAAGGAAAAGGCACAAATAGTCAGGGTCAAATGAGCTGGTATCCTTGCCCCTTACAAAACATGTCATTTTTTTAAGATGGAGTATTGGCTAAAAATGGGCTATGTGTAAACATTTATATATTTTGTTTTCTTTTTTATAATATATGTATGTCCATGATTTGTGACAAGGCATGTTATAAAAACCTACATACATAATGCCAAAATAGTCAAATGACTTTTATGCACATTAATTATACCTGTTTGTTTTTGTGTTTTCATAAGTCAGAAAAGAATCAAAGAACTTAAAAAAACAGGGACACCAGTTTATCTTTAGAATCCTCAAATATGCCTTACTTGAATAAAACTATCTCTTAATTTGTCTCGAATTAGATCTATATCCTGGTATCAGAAAGACATCTACATTTTTTATTTGTTTTTTACTCTTTTATCAGAAGTCCTTTGCACATGAACACTTAATAGTTTATGAAAGTTAAGTATGACAGACCCATGTCCATACATAAGAGTTACACTATCCTTAAAGTTCTTTAGTTGTATATGGTTTAGAATAAATCATTTTTATAAAACTTGATTTTTTTTTTTCAAGTTGTAAGGTAATCTCATAAATAATAGTTATTAAAGCAACATATATTTTGTAATAATTACATTATGTCACATGTTAAGGCCATTAACACGTCACTTTCATATAGATAAGGTCGCTTCTTATGCCTCTTGGTATATATCGACCTTAACACGCTATATCACATTGGTGTTAAATGTTTGGGTATAAACTATTAACAACATTATTTTACTGCTAATTTAATTGGCAAAGAAACTCAATTCACTGTAGTTATATCAGAGTCAAAAGCTTTAAGAGCAAAAAGAGTCTAAATAAAGGATGACTAATTATTCAGAAAAAGTGTTATTTAAACAATAATGATAAATCATATACCTTTGAATTAATACAAATTTGTACATCGTTGATCAAACTGATTCAATTCTAGTAGAATTGGCTGACAGACAATTTACATGTATAAAAAAAGTTACAGCTTTCTTGTAAACACAGTCTCAGTTATCTTTTAAATAGTCATAAGCACACAGGTTATAATTTGCTTGGAAAATAATGGCAGGGATTGTTAGCCCTTGAAAAATTCACGGGAGCATTCCTCTCAGTCATAGAAAACACCAACAGGTTCTGTCCACCTATGCCAAAATTAGTTGCTAGGAGCTGTCTGATTAGAATCTGCACTATTATTTGTCTTAAGCCATATATCTAGTTAAAACTGCATATAACTCTAAACAAATTTCTAACATCATAATAAGCATGGTTGAAAAACAAATTCAGCACAAAAGGTATAATTTCATGCATTAATACTGTTGTTGTTCAACTGCATTTTTTATGTATTGATCACAATGAGATGGCTAACGACTGAGCGTACTAGTATGTATTGAAATAAAAATAACACATATTGACGGAAAAGGGCATTTATTATTCATGCCATATAGCAATTGTTTAAACACAAAAAAGGATTGTAATTTTTTTGAAATACATATCTGTGTGGCAAACAACGCCACTAACATGAATATAAGCAAAGAAAACGATGGATTTCAGTACAATGAGAAACAAAAACAAACAAAAAACAAAAAAAAAAATTGTAACAATATCAGTAAAAAAGTATATCAAATAGACAAGAAACTAAATAGTTTCTAAAATACAGAAAATAAGGTATTGAAATTGTTTAAGAAGTGGTGGAGGTGTGGTTGGTGGTGGATCTCGAAAAATAATTGTGTTTCTGAGAAACGTGTCTCGTCTTGTTGAGTTTCTGGTAAGAAAGACTGTAAGACTGTATAGAATTTGATAGGCCAAGACGATCACGTGGTACAAATCTAACCAATCATTGGTTACTTAATATGCAAATTATTGTTGACGTAATTGATTGTAATTTCCGTTTATGATAGTACTGCTCAATGACATAAAAAACTTTATGTTGGCATAAACTTTAATTTATGTATTGATCACAATGAGATGGCTAACGACTGAGCGTACTAGTATGTATTGAAATAAAAATAACACATATTGACGGAAAAGGGCATTTATTATTCATGCCATATAGCAATTGTTTAAACACAAAAAAGGATTGTAATTTTTTTGAAATACATATCTGTGTGGCAAACAACGCCAAAAGAGAAACGCCGCCACACAGAGGAGCGAAGGAAAGAGGGAAACAACTTGAAAATTGATCTACTTAATTATCAATTAATGAGATCCATATAATTAAATGGATATGACAAAAAGAAGATTTAAAACATATCAAACAAAAATGATAAAATGAACAAAGAGACTATGTACACGCATGACTAAGCATTCTAAAAACATAGCTTGAAAAACATTAAGTTGCAGCCTATAACTGTCAACTTAGAGCATGCAAGATACCAAACATTTCATGAGAAAATTTCAAAAATGCAAAATAAAAGAAACCATTGACAGTACAGCTGTTAAAATGCCGTATCAGAAATCTTCTTAGTTGCTGCCTATAAGTGTCAAAATGCATCATATGAAAAAACCAGCAGTTGCAGCCTGTGATTGTCAAACTACTTCTCGTGCAACGCAATCGATTGCAGCCTATAACTGTCAACCTTGAAGCGTTAATTAGCTAATGTGTAAAGCATCTGCAAACTTTGTATAGGAGTCAGGAAATGGTATACAAATTATTCACATAAAAGAGGTTTGTACCCATAAAACTGAGTTGTCACATCCTATTGCTGCCAATGATACGTAAACACAAACATATGTACAAACATGAGCATAATTTGTCTTGAAATACTGCAGCCTAAACTGTCAGCAACGCAAAGTTTTTGGCACACACAATGCAGCGAGACTGGCGATGACTAGCTTCAAGCTTATAATACTGCAGCCTAAACTGTCAGTAAATCCCTAAGGCGTCATGATTTCAGTTGCCAAGAGAGAGAGCAGGGGGGCGAATATATTTAAGAAAAGCAGAAGAGCGCCACCGACCTAACTGCTGTATTTGCACAGGAGACATATTTGATAAGTGTGCATGGGTGGCGCCACCTATGCGAAAAGAGTGGGCTTTGTATCGTGTTGTGTCCAAATGGCAAAAAACAAGGCATGAATGTAAAGTTGTGCGGAAAAATGAAGTTGTGACCGGGTGACCAGACAAATGTTGAAAAAGTGGACCTTGCCGGGATGTACAGACTCTCAAGTATTTTATCAATGATCTGATTGGACAAACACGTTTGTCGGACATGCGTTGGATTGGAATGTTAGCTACCTGACCATTTGAATGTTTATATTGATTGAATTGAATCAAGCATGAAGTAACCTTGTTTTGTTCTGTCGTGAATTTGAGATGTCTATGTTGTATGACATTTTGCTGTCCTTGGGGAGATATAGCTAGTTCCCCAACCCTAAACAGCCCAAAAAAGGCTATAAGAAACATGGCTCGCATGAGGACAATGGTGTATGTATCTTGTAAGACATGTGATAGTGCATGTGTAATGTCCTGCAAATTACGTATAGTAAATGGCAAGCGGGAGTCCGATACTGATTTGCGACGAAGAGCATGGAGAAGCTTTTTTATGAGGAATGCGTCCGATGGATTCGGAAATTGGTTCATTTTATGAACGTATGCAATGGCAGAGACAAAAGATGTAATTGTTGTGGCTTGATATTTTTTGTTGTTACAAACTGTAATGAATTGCGCGAGTTGAGTAACTGAAACTGGAAGCACGGGTGATGATGGATAATATGTAGCATGAAAAGAGCGGTAATGTTGTAATGCATTTTTATAGCTAGTCCTGGTTGAAGGAGCAAGGGAGGAGTCTAACAGGCGTGACACGTCCCTGTTTAAAGTAGCGTGAGAAGGTGTGCTGGAACAGTGGTTGGTTCTCTGT
This sequence comes from Sinonovacula constricta, assembly GCA_007844125.1. Lineage (NCBI taxonomy): Eukaryota > Metazoa > Mollusca > Bivalvia > Cardiida > Solecurtidae > Sinonovacula > Sinonovacula constricta. The sequence continues at coordinate 16,156,494 of CM017557.1, forward strand.
CCATATGAGCGGCTCTGGTCCGGAAAGCCTTGATCTGCAATCGAGATAAAAGATCTGGTAAAATGTTCAATTTACCTGGGATGTGTTCTGCACGCACCAAGATATTGTGTTTCATGCATGTCAAAACCATAAGGCGGACCAAGACCATAATAGAAGGAACCTTCGATGTTTGTTTGTTGATTATGTGAACTACTGCCACATTGTCCGTGTGCAAAATGATACACTGATTTTTTAAATGACAACCCCAAATTTCTAAAGCAAAAGCTATGGGCGCTAGTTCTTTGACTGTGATGTTGTGTGTTGCCCATGAGGATGGCCAAGGTCCAAAGAACCAATGTGATGAGAAAACCGCTCCATAGCCTAGCGAGCCTGAAGCATCTGTGTGCAAGTGTATTGTATCAGACGTACGTCACCGTTGTGAGCGAAGAATTTGTTTACCATTGAAATGTTCAACAAAAACTTCCCATGCATGCAAATCTCGCCTACTCTCTCTGTTTAAAGTGATACGATGGTTAGGTTTTGTTACCTTCTTGGTAAGATCAGTGAGCCGTCTCAGAAAGCAACGACCTGGTTCTAACTGACAACAAAAATTTAGCAAACCTAAAAGCGACTGAAGGTTTTTTAATGTTATTTTCCTTGATTTAGAAGCTTGAGTAAGTTGCAGACGCAATTTTTCCAATTTGTCATGAGGTAACCTAGCCTCCATTGTATTTGAATCTAGCTCTAAACCCATGAAAGTAATGACCTGTGTTGCATTTTGTGTCTTCTCCTGTTTAATTGGAACTCCTAGCTTTTGGCACATTTCTAAGAACTTTTCTAGATTGTTTTGACATATATGGGAGTTAGCTGGACCGAGGAATAAAAAGTCATCCAGAATGTGAACAACATCTTTTATGCCTAGCTTTTGCAAAGCAATAAATTCAAGAGCAGAACTGAAACGTTCAAAGATCGCACAAGAGGAAGAAGCGCCCATAGGAAGACAAGAATCATAGTAATACTGACCTTGAAATTTAAAACCTAGCAAGTCGTGATCACTTGGATGAATGGGGATAAGGCGGAAAGCAGACTCTATGTCCGTCTTTGCAAAAAGAGCACCTTGACCTAATCGTAGTAGTTTGAGCACGGCATCATCAAAAGAAGCATACTTGACCCTAGCAAAATTCGTATCTATGTAATCATTAACTGATGAGCCTGAAGGGTAACTTAAATGCTGTATGAGGCGAAATTCTCCTGATTTTTTTGGAACCAAACCAATTGGACTTATGCGTAAATTTGGGAGAGGTAAATGAGAGAAAGGACCCTTAATTCTACCAATGTGAATGTCTGTTTGTAGCTTTTGAATGACAATATCAGGATGATCCGAGCAAGACTTTAAATTAGGAGATTCAGAGTGCACGCGAGGACCTATGTAACCTAACTTGAAACCTGTTGTAAAACCTTGAACTAAATATTGGGCTAGATGGTAATTGGATAAGAACTGTGCAAGTATATCCGCCTTAATTGGTGTCACAACGGAACACTTATTTGGTTGACTTTGTGGTAGAGGTGGGCAAACTTGTTGCTGACTTGATGGTGTTGGATGTGGAGTTGGAAGTGCATTGATAGGCAGGATGGGAGCCTCTGCAGTATCCACAGACATGAGGGTGTGTGCATCTTGGATTTCTACATTGAGTGTGTTTGTTGAAGTTCCAGCAAGTGTTGATAAGAAACCTTCGCTGACCTTGGGATTGATTGAAGCGGGAGGGACGGGAGGAACGAAAACGATGGGTGGGTGGGGCGGAGATTTGGTGAGCAGTTGAAGCCATGAGCCAGAATTCGGTGTGTATCCTGTCCCATGGTAAGGCAACAGTTTGCCTTAGCATCCGAAATTGCTGATCGTAGGCAAGAAAGTTGTCGGGACAGCGGCATGCTAAGTCACGGACAATCTCCATGTATTTGCATTTTTTATTGCAAATTTTTGTTTTATGTTAATGTAAGATTATACCTACATCTTTAAACTATTTTATGCTATATTCATGTTGTAAAGCTTATTTTGCCATTTAGTGGTACCTATTGTCAGGCTGTTAATAGCATGGATTTCAGTCTATTTTTTTAACGAAAACTTGCATCTTGAACTCAAATCATTAATTTTCATACTAGCAAGTGCCTTTCTTTGATGTGATTTACTCTCAAAGCTCAGATTGAGCATCATCAAAAATTTCAAACATGTGTCTCGAAATAGATTGGAGGTTGTTTTTTTCGGAAATCCATGACATAAGCAATTCTAACAAATGGTTGGAGAATACAGGTCTGGCAGAATTTAATAGACATTGGTTTTGTTTCATATCTGGGAGTTATAATGGCTATTTGGTCACAATGAAAATACCATCTTACAAGTTATTGCAAGTTGGGAGTTTAATAAAAGAATTTCCAAACATGCATAGGTTTTCAAGCAAACATAGTGTTTATTTTTATTTTTGAAAAAAAAAAAAACGTTTCCAGGTGATAAAATAAGCAAATATTATTCAATAAACTTTGCAAGAAGATAAACATTTCAAGTCAGGTTAAAAACTGGAAATAAATGGCATTGTTACAGGTAAAACTCTGGAAAACTGTTTGACTGTTGGCACATTTACCTTTTCATGTTACTTGGTGCTTTAATTCACAACAGTCAACTTTTTAAGAACTTATAACAAACAATAACAAACTTTAAAATTTATTGCTGTTAACAAAGATTTGCACAGACTTTTTTTTTCTTGGTTTACAAAACAAATCAAACAACTTTTGAATTGAACATAAACTGATTTGTTTTTATTAGAGCAAAAATACTTAGTGATAAATGTATATACAACATGCGTTATCAAATGTTTATAATACAAAAAACTAACATTAACATACTCATCTATAAAATATAAAATAATCTACTTAAACAAGAAATACAGAGATAAAAAATAATTTGACAATTTCAGATTACTCAAGGAAAATAATATTCTATTGTGAAGTATACATTATTTTTCTCAATAGCAAGTAATGTATCAAGCCAGGTTAAAAACCAGAGATAAACCTCATGTGAGGGATGTACCGTAAAAACTCTGAAAAACTGTTCCGCATACACCACTGCTGTTTGCCCTTAACTGTTTCTTAGTGCTTTAATTCATAACATCAACCTTTTAAGAAGATATAACCTAACAATAACAAACTTCGAAAAATTGCTGCTGACAACATGAAATATTGGGTAAAACTAACAGCTGTCCATGAAGAACTAAATGTTCTCCTGTCTAGCCTGTACTCGACTTCTACCATGTGAATGCTAAGCCTCAGTGGCTTGCACCTTGTTTCTACTGACATCAACAGGACATTCTTTCTGAACACAGGATATACACAGGGTATACCTATGAGATAGAAGGAAGAGAATGAAGCTGAAGTAAGCAACATATTCATAGAATCTAGAAGATACATAGTAGTAAGAATAGAGTCCTATCTTTCCAACACTTATTTAATAAATTTACTTGACAGAAAGTCATAACTTTTATAAAATAAGTAAAAGAATAAGTTTGTTTTTAACACATAGTCATTATTTCAATAAATAAAGTCAAGTCAAACAAAAGAACAGCAACTTGATAACAAACCAAGGACCTTAAGGTTGATTTAAGCCCATGTATTTTAACCACTCCACCATCTAGACAGATACCATTCCGATGTACGTTCATACACAAGTTTTGCTGTTTAACGTTACTCATTAGAAATACCTTAACTATTTTCTTTAACACAATCCTAACTATATATATATTTCTAACAACCAGGTACTCTGACATGTAACCTTAACACTATTACAATACATAAATTTTCATGTGAAGTGAACATAAAGGCATACATGTATTTGATAATTATTTAAAAATTTTAAATTAAAATAGCCATTTACCCCAAACAAATTTTTATTTCCAAATGTATCAAGTTAAACCATAAGACTCAAGACAAAGTCTACTTGCAGAAGACAGTTTAGCTGTGTGTGGTATACAAGTACATCAGACAAATGACATGTTCATTCAGAACTCTTGGTACTAAAACATTAAACAGCCAAAAGTATCAGAACCAAAAATTATTTTGAAAAGCACTTCTTCCTAACAATTTATTAGCCAAATGCATCAAAACAAAAATAAATTTGAAAAATGCCATATGCCATGATTTTTGAACTAGGGTGAACCTTAATCCAGGCTCTCAGACACTCTGCCAATCATCAACCATCTGCTGCTACTTTTACCATCATAGTACAATAAGTATGCATCACTGAACCACTGCTGGCCTGAGGAATTAAATACCCATTTTGACAGCAGTGTCAAAGATTGGACAGAACTGAATCATTCAAATAAATGTTCTAACCAATAAAGCATCCTGATGGATGAAAGCATCTGGCAAGCAACTGCCAAGGAAGTGGCTAACCAATGTCTACCTTTGACCAGAAACCTCTGGCGAATGTCTTCTTCTGAAAGGAAGCTTCTGGTAAACATCTGCCTCTGGAAGGAAGCATCTTGTGAATGTCTGCCTCTGGAAGGAAGCTTCTGGTAAACATCTGCCTCTGGAGAGAAGCATCTTGTGAATGTCTGCCTCTGGAAGGAAGCTTCTGGTAAACATCTGCCTCTGGAGGGAAGCATCTTGTGGAAGTCTGCCTCAGGAAGGAAGCTTCTTGTGAATGTCTGCCTCTGGAGGGAAGCATCTTGTAAATGTCTGCCTCAGGAAGGAAGCATCTTGTGAATGTCTGCCTCTTGAGGGAAGCATCTTGTGAATGTCTGCCTCAGGAAGGAAGCATCTTGTGAATGTCTGCCTCAGGAAGGAAGCATCTTGTGAATGTCTGCCTCAGGAAGGAAGCTTCTTGTGAATGTCTGCCTCAGGAAGGAAGCTTCTTGTGAATGTATGCCTCTGGAGGGAAGCATCTTGTGAATGTCTGCCTCTGGAGGAAAGCATCTTGTGAATGTCTGTCTCTGGGAGGAAGCATCTTGTGAATGTCTTCCTCTGGGAGGAAGCATCTTGTGAATGTCTGCCTCAGGAAGGAAGCATCTTGTGAAAGTCTGCCTTTGGAGGGAAGCCTCTTGTGAATGTCTGCCTCTGGGAGGAAGCATCTTGTGAATGTCTGCCTCAGGAAGAAAAAATCTTGTGAATGTCTGCCTCTGGAGGGAAGCTTCTTGTGAATGTCTGCCTCAGGAAGGAAGCTTCTTGTGAATGTCTGCCTCTGGAAGGAAGCATCTTGTGAATGTCTGCCTCTGGAGGGAAGCATCTTGTGAATGTCTGTCTCTGGGAGGAAGCATCTTGTGAATGTCTGCCTCTGGGAGGAAGCATCTTGTGAATGTCTGCCTCAGGAAGGAAGCATCTTGTGAAAGTCTGCCTTTGGAGGGAAGCCTCTTGTGAATGTCTGCCTCTGGGAGGAAGCATCTTGTGAATGTCTGCCTCAGGAAGAAAAAATCTTGTGAATGTCTGCCTCTGGAGGGAAGCATCTTGTGAATGTCTGCCTCTGGGAGGAAGCATCTTGTGAATGTCTGCATCTGGGAGGAAGCATCTTGTGAATGTCTGCCTCTGGGAGGAAGCTTCTTGTGAATGTCTGCCTCTGGAAGGAAGCATCTTGTGAATGTCTGCCTCTGGGAGGAAGCATCTTGTGAATGTCTGCCTCAGGAAGGAAGTATCTTGTGAATGTCTGCCTCTGGGAGGAAGCATCTTGTGAATGACTGCCTCTGGGAGGAAGCTTCTTGTGAATGTCTGCCTCAGGAAAGAAGCTTTTTGTGAATGTCTGCCTCAGGAAGAAGGCATCTTGTGAATGTCTGCCTCTGGAGGGAAACATCTTGTGAATGTCTGCCTCTGGGAGGAAGCATCTTGTGAATGTCTGCTTCTGGGAGGAAGCATCTTGTGAATGTCTGCCTCTGGAAGGAAGCATCTTGTGAATGTCTGCCTTAGGGAGGAAGCATCTTGTGAATGTCTGCCTCTGGGAGGAAGCATCTTGTGAATGTCTGCCTCTGTGAGGAAGCATCTTGTGAATGTCTGCCTCTGGGAGGAAGCATCATGTGAATGTCTGCTTCAGGAAAGAAGCTTTTTGTGAATGTCTGCCTCAGGAAGGAAGCTTCTTGTGAATGTCTGCCTCAGGAAGGAAGCATCTTGTGAATGTCTGCCTCAGGAAGGAAGCATCTTGTGAATGTCTGCCTCTGGAAGGAAGCATCTTGTGAATGTCTGCCTCTGGGAGGAAGCATCTTGTGAATGTCTGCCTCTGGGAGGAAGCATCTTGTGAATGTCTGCCTCTGGAAGGAAGCATCTTGTGAATGTCTGCCTCAGGAAGGAAGCATCTTGTGAATGTCTGCCTCTGGGAGGAAGCACCTTGTGAATACCTGCCTCTGGGAGGAAGCATCTTGTGAATGTCTGCCTCTGGGAGGAAGCATCTTGTGAATGTTTGCCTCTGGAGGGAAGCATCTTGTGAATGTCTGCCTCTGGGAGGAAGCATCTTGTGAATGTCTGCCTCTGGAGGGAAGCATCTTGTGAATGTCTGCCTCTGGGAGGAAGCATCTTGTGAATGTCTGCCTCTGGGAGGAAGCATCTTGTGAATGTCTGCCTCTGGGAGGAAGCATCTTGTGAATGTCTGCCTCAGGAAGGAAGCTTCTTGTGAATGTCTGCCTCTGGGAGGAAGCTTCTTGTGAATGTCTGCCTCTGGAAGGAAGCATCTTGTGAATGTCTACCTCTGGGAGGAAGCATCTTGTGAATGTCTGCCTCTGGGAGGATGCATCTTGTGAATGTCTGCCTCTGGGAGGAAGCATCTTGTGAATGTCTGCCTCAGGAAAGAAGCTTCTTGTGAATGTCTGCCTCAGGAAGGAAGCTTCTTGTGAATGTATTCCTCAGGAAGGAAGCATCTTGTGAATGTCTGCCTCAGGAAGGAAGCATCTTGTGAATGTCTGCCTCTGGAAGGAAGCATCTTGTGAATGTCTGCTTCTGGGAGGAAGCATCTTGTGAATGTCTGCCTCAGGAAGGAAGCATCTTGTGAATGTCTGCCTCTGGGAGGAAGCATCTTGTGAATGTCTGCCTCAGGAAGGAAGCATCTTGTGAATGTCTGCCTCAGGAAGGAAGCATCTTGTGAATGTCTGCTTCTGGGAGGAAGCATCTTGTGAATGTCTGCCTCTGGGAGGAAGCATCTTGTGAATGTCTGCCTCAGGAAGGAAGCTTCTTGTGAATGTATTCCTCAGGAAGGAAGCATCTTGTGAATGTCTGCCTCAGGAAGGAAGCATCTTGTGAATGTCTGCCTCAGGAAGGAAGCATCTTGTGAATGTCTGCCTCTGGGAGGAAGCATCTTGTGAATGTCTGCCTCTGGGAGGAAGCATCTTGTAAATGTCTGCCTCTGGGAGGAAGCCTCTTGTGAATGTCTGCCTCTGGGAGGAAGCATCTTGTGAATGTCTGCCTCTGGGAGGAAGCTTCTTGTGAATGTCTGCCTCTGGAGGGAAGCATCTTGTGAATGTCGGCTAAGGAAGGAAGCTTCTTGTGAATGTCTACCTCTGGGAGGAAACTTCTGGTGCATGTCTTCGCTTGGAAGGAGGCATCCAGTGAATGTCTTCCCTGTCCATACTGGACTGACACATTGTCTGTAGTTTATGCTGAATCAACTCGTCACCTCACTGGACAACTTTTGAAGCAACACTGGGTAGGTATCTTATTGTCTTCCAGGGCCACTCTGGTAGTCCATACTGGTGAGACAGTGACATTGTGGTGTGGGGGTAACACTGTCTTATTGAGTCACTGAGAACTGGATGTCCTGGTTTTAGCCACTTGGTTGACGATTAAGGATAGTTCACAGTCTCAACTACCTGTATATTGACCCTGCTCAAACTACATCCCTCACTTCAGTGACCCCTGTTGCCTGATCCTCCTTTCAATTTCCCCTAACTTAAACTTAACTTAAGGTTTCTAGTCACTGAATGGCCTTGTCCTTAAAACCAGCTCTTAAAGATTGAGTGTTGTTGTTTGTGGCCAGGCCACTCATTGGCTAGAGAATAAAATTTCTCACAACTCTTCACCAACTCCACAATCGCCTGCCTCCTGCTTCAATCTATTGTTGCTTCATCCAGTCTCTACAGCACCTACATCAGTCAGACTGTGAATGGACAATCAACATTCCTGAACTTTTCTGCCAATCTTTCACAGCACCTACATTAATCAGACTGTGAATGGACAATCAACATTCCTGAACTTTTCTGCCAAACTTTCACAGCACCTACATCAATCAGACTGTGAATGGACAATCAACATTCCTGAACTTTTCTGCCAATCTTTCACCACCGCCAACTTCCCTATGCATGCCTTGTTAATCCTCTACCTTTTTATTTGCCCTTTCTTACTCATTCTCAACAAACATGATGCCAGAGATTTTTGATTACCCAAGAGATACAATTGCTTGCAATTATTTACTTTATAAATCTCAAAAGTATGCAGAAAGGGAATTTTAGCCTAAGAATTATTATTAACCTAACAGTCCAAATATCTCTAATATGCTTCCCTTCTGCAGTGCAGCATGATAAATCTGACTAGAAAAAAACACCTCATTAAGAAGGGACCTACTCAAGCTTTTTTTCCTAACTGTATTATCCTAAAATATCATCCTACAATTAAACACCTACACTACAGTGTCAACAGGGCAATCTACCCTACAAATGAATGCTGTGCGCACAGCCTTTGTCCTTAAATGAACGCGAAAGGCATGCCGTCGCCACAATCCTGCCAGGTGTGCATACAATGTGTGCATATAATATCGATCCTGAGGATGAATGTATCACTGGCAAGATTTAAGGAAAGGCCTGAGACACAGTAGATGAAGTATTTTGACACTTGAGCAGAATGCAAACCCTCAAGAAGCCCATAATGCAAGCAATAGCACTCTATAAGTAATCAAACTTCTCTGACAACTGTTTGTTAATTGTGAGCCAGAATGACAAATAAACAAGTAGTGAATGACAGTAACTATGTGCACAACAAAGCCATGTTGGATCAAAATTGACTGAACAGGCCAGACAATGAAAACTGGACATTCCAAGAATAATAGAAGTTGATGTGGCAGAAGAAAAATCAAGTAGCAAACCAAGGAAGCAAGAATAAGGTAAGTATATTGTTGGTAAAGATTTACCAAGAAAATAAGTAGATTAAGGGTTTAAGAGCAGTAAGCTTATAACTGAAGATAGTCAGACACACTATGGTAAGAGATTTGAATGGAGATAATAAATTTAAGTAAAGCTTTTGAATGCTTGTGAAGCTTGGGACATAAAATGATCATGGTATAATCTTTGTAGGAGCAACACTCAGCTGCTGCTGCTGGAAGCAACACTGCCATATGGTGTGTGTGTGTGTGTGGGGGGTGATCACTAGGTGATATGGGAAGGTGGGTAACACTGTCACTTTGTGGTGGTGGGGGCAACACTGTCACCTGGTGGTGGTGGGGGCAACACTGTCACCTGGTGGTGGTGGGAACAACACTGTCACCTGATGGTGGTGGGGGCAACACTGTCACCTGGTGGTGGTGGGAACAACACTGTCACCTGATGGTGGTGGGGGCAAAACTGTCACCTGGTGGTGGTGGGGGTAACACTGTCACTTGGTGGTGGTGAGAATAACAGTCATCTTGTGGTGGGCGCAACACTCTCACCTGGTGGTAGTGGGGGCAACACTGTCACCTCTGATGGTGGTGGTGGGGGCAACAGTGTCATCTGGTGGTGGTTGGGGCAACACTGTCACTTGGTAGTGGTGGTGGCAACAGTGTCATCTGGTGGTGGTGGGGGCAACACTGTCACTTGGTGGTGGTGGGGGCAACAGTGTCATCTGGTAGTGGTGGGGGCAACACTGTCCCCTGGTGCTGGTGGGGGTAACACTGTCACTTGGTGGTGGGGGCTACACTGTCACTTAGTGGTGTTGGGCGCAACACTGTCACTTGGTGGTGGTGGGTGCAACACTGTCACTTTGTGGTGGTGGGGGCAACACTGTCACCTGGTGGTGTGGGGGCAACACTGTCACCTGGTGGTGGTGGGCGCAACACTGTCACCTGATGGTGGTGGGGGCAACACTGTCACCTGGTGGTGGTGGGCACAACACTGTCACCTGATGGTGGGGGGGGCAACACTGTCACCTGGTGGTGGTGGGCACAACACTGTCACCTGGTGGTGGTGGGGGCAACACTGTTACCTGGTGTTGGTGGGCACAACACTGTCACCTGGTGGTGGTGGGGGCAACACTGTCACCTGGTGGTGGTGGGCGCAACACTGTCACCTGATGGTGGTGGGGGCAACACTGTCACCTGGTGGTGGTGGGCGCAACACTGTCACCTGATGGTGGTGGGGGCAACACTGTCACCTGGTGGTGGTGGGGGAAACACTGTCACCTGGTGGTGGTGGGGGCAACACTGTCACCTGGTGGTGTGGGGGCAACACTGACACCTGGTGGTGGTGGGGGCAACACTGACATCTGGTGGTGGTGGGGGCAACACTGACACCTGGTGCCGGTCGGGGCAACATTGTCACCTGGTGGTGGTGGGCTAAACACTGACACCTGGTGGCGGTGGGGGCAACACTGACACCTGGTGGTGGTGGGCGCAACACTGTCACCTGATAGTGGTGGGGGTAACACTGTCACTTGGTGGTGAGGGGGGGCAACACTGTCACCTGGCGGTGTGGGGGCAACAGAGTCATCTGGTGGTATGGGGGTAACACTGTCACCTGGTGGTGGTGGCAACACTGTCACCTGGTGGCGGTGGGGGCAACACTGTCACCTGATGGTGGTGGAGGCAACACTGTCACCTCGTGGTGGTGGAGGCAACACTGTCACCTGGTGGTAGTGGGCACAACACTGTCACCTGATGGTGGTGGGGGTTACACTGTCACCTGGTGGTGGAGGGGGTAGCACTGTCACCTGGTGGTGGAGGGGGTAGCACTGTCACCTGGTGGTGGTGGGGGCAGCAGTGTCATCTGGTGGTGTGGGGGCAACACTGTCACCTGGTGGTGTGGGGGCAACACTGTCACCTGATGGTGGTGGGGGTTACACTGTCACCTGGTGGTGGAGGGGGTAGCACTGTCACCTGGTGGTGGTGGGGGCAGCAGTGTCATCTGGTATTGTGGGGGCAACACTGTCACCTGGTGGTGTGGGGGCAACACTGTCACCTGATGGTGGTGGGGGTTACACTGTCACCTGGTGGTGGAGGGGGTAGCACTGTCACCTGGTGGTGGTGGGGGCAGCAGTGTCATCTGGTGGTGGTGAGAGTAACATTCATCTTGTGGTGGTGGGCACAACACTGTCACCTGGTGGTGGTGGGGGCAACACTGTCACCTGATGGTGGTGGTTGGGGCAACACTGTCACCTGATGTTGGTGGTGGGGGTAACACTGTCATCTGGTGGTAGTGGGGGCAGCAGTGTCATCTGGTGGTGTGGGGGCAACACTGTCACCCGGTGGTGTGGGGGCAACACTGTCACCTGATGGTGGTGGGGGTTACACTGTCACCTGGTGGTGGAGGGGGTAGCACTGTCACCTGGTGGTGGTGGGGGCAGCAGTGTCATCTGGTGGTGTGGGGGCAACACTGTCACCTGGTGGTGTGGGGGCAACACTGTCACCTGATGGTGGTGGGGGTTACACTGTCACCTGATGGTGGTGGAGGGGGTAGCACTGTCACCTGGTGGTGGTAAGGGGCAGCAGTGTCATCTGGTGGTGTGGGGGCAACACTGTCACCTGATGGTGGTGGGGGTTACACTGTCACCTGATGGTGGTGGAGGGGGTAGCACTGTCACCTGGTAGTGGTGGGGGCAGCAGTGTCATCTGGTGGTGTGGGGGCAACACTGTCACCTGGTGGTGTGGGGGCAACACTGTCACCTGATGGTGGTGGGGGTTACACTGTCACCTGGTGGTGGAGGGGGTAGCACTGTCACCTGGTGGTGGTGGGGGCAGCAGTGTCATCTGGTGGTGGTGAGAGTAACATTCATCTTGTGGTGGTGGGCACAACACTGTCACCTGGTGGTGGTGGGGGCAACACTGTCACCTGATGGTGGTGGTGGGGGTAACACTGTCATCTGGTGGTAGTGGGGGCAACACTCTGTAGGTGTTTTGGCAATTCTCTGATGGCCGCCTTGCTTCTTACTCATTCTAGGCAAAAATGAGAACAAAAAAACAATTCATCTAAAGATATATCATGCAATTCATAGAAATTGATTAAGTTTTATTCTTTGTTCACAGCACTGATAACTGCATACAGACTCTAGAAAGGTAAAAAAGTTTTGTACATTGTATTTTGTATTTTGGGTTTTACGGCACACCGACACTTGACAGGTCATACGGCGCCGAATACATTAAAGTTTAACGACATTAGAATATAATCAGGTTAAAACTAAAATACGTGAGTAGAAATAAAAATCTATCAGGTTAAAAATGTGAATTATAAGTGAAAACGGGTCAATATATTAAACAGGTAAAATATATAACGTTAGCATAATATACAGTTTAAAAATTTATAACTTACTAAGAATACCAATCTCGGTAAGGAAGCAAACAAGCTTAGCATCTGATACTGTCGTAAATAATTTGTATATGTTATTGACATTAAAATATTTAGACCGAATATGGTCTGTGTCAATTAATACAATGTAGTAAAATATGATTAACTGTAAGAGGTTCCTGGCAAGGAACACATTCAGGTTGAACTTCTCGTTTTAGAAGATATGAGTGAGTTAATTTAGTATGTCCGATGCGACGGTGGGTAAGAGCTACGTCTTCCCGCCTACTTTCTCTGCAAGTATTGTAAATTTTATCGAACTGCGCGACAAGAAATACTCTAACTACTTTGAAATATATACTGATGGCTCAAAAGCAGATTCATATGTAGGCTGTGCTTCCGTAAGCAAAATTCATTGTTTTAAACAAAAATTACCACCCGACTCATCCATTTTTACAGCCGAAATTCAGGCTGTTTACCTTTCTCTTGACTTTTTTTCTGATCATCCTGGCGATAAATTTGTAATATTTACGGACTCTTTGTTGGTATTACAGTCTATTAAAAATCTTAATTTTTCCAACCCCCTCATTAGAGAATTACTTTTAAAACTTAGTGATGTTTGTCTTAATAAAAATATCATTTTCTGTTGGCTACCTAGTCATGTAGGCATCTGGGGAAACGAGGATGCAGATAAGAGTGCAAAATCTGCCTCAGCCCTTACTGGGACAAATCTTTGCATCCTCCACACAGATTTTGAACCACTTATCAATCGATATATTTTAACCAAATGGCAAGCAAGTTGGAATAATACTGTTTATAACAAATTACATGCCATTAAACCTAACGTCGGTGCCAATATCTCTACTTGCAGAGAAAGTAGGCGGGAAGACCTAAAAAAGTTTACCACAGTGTGGCTGTTTATGTTTTTAAACAAACCACTAAAAATAACAATAGAGCTGGTCAACATCTCAACTCTACTCAAGCAAAAAATAAAAAATTTAATTAACACTACAATACTTCATTGTCATAAATGCTCTAATTAATTTGATCTTCCACATTACCCATAATTGAAAACAATTTTAAGAACCTTAGGGTTTAAAATACTATGTAAACAGATTCACAATACACAATCTTATAAGTGTGTTATTGAAATTTACTTATTTACTTATTCTATTTTGTGTCATATTAAGCTGCACTCTCTACCATCGGCTCATACATTCACCTCTGTTATTGGCTCACTTAATATCGGGACTACTTTCGATCCACGTGACTGCCTCGTGGATCACGTCCATGTTTATTTACAAATGCGCATAAATATCACTATGTTATTCTTCCAAAAATAGTGCGCTTGAATTAATTAAATATCTTTAATTATTTACTTCAATATATGTCTTTTTTAGTAGATGTTTATTCATTCTATGTAGAAGTAATATTTTAATTTGAAAATATCCTTAAAATAACACTTTAAAATTTCCGTCAAAAATCTTGACGTGAGCCCATTGCAGAGGTGTCTGAGAGAGGAACGAACGACAAATCTGCATGGGAGATTGATTAAGCTGGTCATACTAAAGAATATAAAACCATGAGCTAATAAGACACTTTTCTAAGATTGATATTATCTTCAAAGAAAGAATTAAATTAACACCACCTTCAATTCCATCTATATATTGTCAGGATTGTTCAGATCCCATCAACCCTGTATGAGCATATTTATCAGTTAAACTTGCAATGTTAAAAGACCCAGACAAGTGAAATTGTTAGTGATAATGGTATAGAGCATCTGGTAATTAGTTAATCTCACTGATTTGTCAGTGGCTCGTTCAAAGGCAGGCACACCATCAGGTTTATCTGAATCCCTTATTCATTGTTTTTCAGAGCAATAATTTAAACACAAGTACCACAAGGCAGAGCGTTATATTCTCTAGGGTCAAGCCATAAGTGCACCTATACAAAATCCGGAAATATGGAATTTATCAGGCTTAAGAAAAAAAGCATGTTCCAGTCTCAAGATCAAGCATTTAGCTCCTGCTAAAAGTTGTCTGATCAGAAACTGAATTATTTGCTGCCAAGTCTCTAGAAATATGACTATATGTAGTTTCCTGTACCAGAAGTTGTAATAAAGGCAGAAACATTCTTAAGTGGCATAAAAAATTGTAAACAAAACAATATCTTAGCAGATTAGGAATGCATGAAAAGCCTTCTCTATTAAGAACATGGGTGCATGTAAACGACATCCTTCATCAGGGTAGGTAAAACTGCCTCTACAACAACAGAAAAACAATTAATGAATTATATTTTTTCATAAAATGATTCAACTAAAAGAAAGTTTCATTATATGTCTATAGTTCAGTTGTTTAAAAATGATATTGTTACTGCTTGCAATCAGCAACTGACTGGTGCTGCAGTAAAGAGAATTATACACTGTCCAATTAACAAGATAAAACAGATGCACACATTTAATCTTAGGGTATCAGGAATTGTTTTTGTCTAGCATATGATAGCATGAAAATCTTAATTCTGAGGCTAAAAATATATCAACATGCAATACGTACAGCTTGTTGTCTGTATAAAATCGGTAACAAGAAATTAAAACTCAGTCCTAAGGGTTTGATAACTAGCACAGAACCACAAGAATATCAAGGCATTGGCAAGTGCAGTTTGGGCAGAGTAAGTTTAAACCAGTAAATTTGCAGAAGGTAGTGAGGATGCCATGACCTAGTATATAATGAATGGTCTATGGAACACTTGTATTTATACATTCTTCTCCCTCATTTTGCCACTTTCCCTAAATCACTGAGTGATATGCATGCGATGTGTTGTTCTTTCATAAAAAATATTAATTACGTCTAAAGAAATATTACACAATATAATCTCTTGAACACCTAGTTTAAACAGATCACAATATTATGGTAAAAATATGAAGCATGCCTGGACACAATTAATACATCTCGAACCCTTGGCATATATATATGTTTCTACACACATTTTTTTATGCTAGTCACAAGGACTGGCCATGGGTAATCAATGTCATGCAGGGTAATCCTTTGTGCTTCCAAAACATCGCCAAGAACTCAATATTGGTCTGGTAAGGTACAAGCTCTGTGGTAGAACAAGCTCAACTATGCAAGTGCTTGATTGCATGATATAAGTTTGATAGTACTTGCAAAACATTAACATGCATGTATATGCACCAATATTTTCAAAGTCCAAAAACATTTAGGCTGTGATTCTGAATAAATTCAAATCAAAGGAAAGAAGTCTTGTTTAGAATAGTAGGTTTAAGGAATGGGAACATGTGTTTGAAGTTTAATCCAATATGTTGCCTGTTTTTTGTTTTGTTGCTTTTTCAACAATCTTGTAGCATCGGCAGCACACAACAGGTCAGTTAGCTGTTGACAGTATCTTGCAAGCAAATCTTTGACAACTTGCTAACTGTTGGTCAAATTCATTTTTCTTAATGATGTTTATTTTCACAGGAATTTGTTAAACTATGTAGGTTTTGTCTGACAAGTCTGAGTGTAGAAAGCTGTACTGAATGCAAAGGATCCCATTAACCATTTCAAAGTATCATGGAAATAAATAAAAACTAAGGAAAACTTATAATAGCATGGCAACTGAACACATCCCTTTTTGTTGGGTTTGTGATAAAGGTGGTGGGCCCTTTCACAAGGGGAAAATTTTCAGATAGGGGAAATTTTACTAATGATGATAGTATTAACAAAAAAAAATGAAACCTCTGTTGCAAGACACTTCAGGCCACCATGTCTTTCGCTTATCCTATTACATTACATGAAAATGTCTCGTCTGTGAGGATGGCCCATTTAGAACGAAATACTGCTTGTGTTTCATTTTTATTTTTTTGAAACTAAAATCAGTTTTTGACAGGGAAATTATGACATAAAATTGGGGGAAAATCTATACTTTTTCATTTGGAGAATGGGTCCGAATTGGGACCAACAAAAATGGCATAAAGAAAAGCATGGAACATGTCCTAATTCAGAAAAGTAACATTCACAAAGTGATGAACAATAAGGTTGAGTGGAAGTATAAAAAGGGTGAGGGTTGTTTTGGGGTTTTTTTTGGTGGGGGGGGGGAAAGTTTTAAACCCTGGGCTCCTGAAATGTTATCAGTAAATTGTTCGAATAAGTCTGATATACTCCCTCTTTATTCTGAAATTGATTTAATAGGGACATATCAGTACCTTGGAGTGAATATTTCACAACAGATTATCTCACAAGTAGATTTTCGTGTCATCCACCAATTAAGCAAGAGAACTCTCCTTTACAGTTACTACACATTTGTTTGAAATCCCACTTTACGATCCTCTGAAGGCTTTAGAGCCATGCAGTGACATAATCAGGATCATGAAGGCCATGTTTTCAGTTGTAAACGTATACATTTTCCTTTTGTTTCATTTTTAAACATTGCACAGAAACTAGGTCATGTATAGCGGAACAAATCTTAAACTGCTGGTCATGCAGAGTAATTTTGCATGTGCTTCACAATACAAGGAGAAATGAAAACAGTCTAGTGTTCCCATACATTCAAGGGAAAATAAAACGAGGGTAAATTATTTTATGACATCACCATGTGGACGTGTGCCTTTGTAGAGAGGTGAAAGTTGGTTTATTTTTGTCAGTTTTATGGTCTTGTCAATATTATATACTTTTTAGAAGAAAAAAACAACAGATGTCCATTTTCTAAATTTACACATATATCATCATTGATGTGAGCATGCTATTTTGAATATTTGCAATAAAATTTGTTCAGATTCAGTAACTCGTCAAGGCACCCGTGTATACTTGCATATTTAAAAGCTATGTAGAGTAAAGGTATTTCTCTAACGTATGCTGATTCAAGGATTAACACTTTAGACGTCTGTGGTTCAACAAAGTTTTGTTCTTAACAAACAAAAATGCAAAATTAATCCCGTTTCATGGGCCTTTATCATTTGATGTTGAAAGAGTTAATTTAAAAAGAAAATGGCGGCTAAAACACAGCACCCAAATGTTAAGAACTTTCAAATTGGCCTTAGGACCTACAAAGATCTAGATTTCTGTGTCAAGTAAAATATTCAAAGTTACTCACCCTTATTGCTACTTTAACCACAGCAACATCTCTGTTAACAAAAGGTTAGCGGCAAAAACACATCTTGGTCCAGCGTAACATCATCACTAGACCAACGTCTCGGTGAAAATGACCCTTTTTTTTAAAAAAAATACATTTGCTTCTCGTGGTTATTCGTCAATCTCCGTTTCATATAGACGTATCGGATTACCTCGGATATAATCCTAAAACTTATTAAGCATTTCGGATCCGACGACACAGTCGAATCACGATATGATTTTCCGACTACCTATAGTGTGAACAGTTTTGATCACGTGACCAGAAGCACGTGCATCATGCGAAACATGCTGTATGATGTGAACTCATTATTAGGGCATTATTAGGCTTAGTTCTTTGTGTAATTTTCGACAGGAAGTTGCAACAAAGGCTGTTGACCGACTGGAATTCCATTTCAATACTTCTTTTGTATAATTGTATGTACATAGCATTCACGTTTTCAATTATCTGTTGGAACGTCACTCAACTACTAGCGAGTCTTGTTTACACACTCAACAAGTATCTAAAGGCGCAATATTTTTCAATTAACGTCTTGAAAGTCTTAGCAGTCAATGCATCCTCATGCTCATTTCTAGTTTCATTATTTTGCACAGCTACGTCTGTATTCAAAGCGTGTTTTTTTTATTGTTACAATAAAACTAGATTATTATGTGGTGTTTTTCCCCAGTATATCTGCTTACTGTAAAGGGGTGGTTGCCTGAACTTCAGTGTCGATTAAGCGTTAGAAGCGTGTTTGCCGTCCACAATGCAACAGCGGGAAATGCCACCTTTTTGATGCATAAGAAAATGCACGTACAAAAATGATCTTGACAAATTCTCGTATTTAAAATGGTCAATGAGTTATTATAGTGTATTTATCCTTGTGAATTCCAGGTCGTTTCCGACAATTGCAGCGTAAATTCAAAATCTTACTCCACACGTTTTCAAAGCTGACCATACACATTACTTAACAAAGACTATACACATATGTATACATTTTCATATGGATCACTGAAGGGACACTAGCTATATTGTTATTTTACCATTAAAATCACCATTTATGCTCACGGGCGGAACCTTTACCATTAGGGTGAACTTTCTAGCAAATGTTAGACCTGTATGCAAAGAGAGCATGTTTTAAAGATTTCACTTTGTTTCGTTTCCCACCATTTGCGCAATTTATTTTACATAAAATAGATTAAATTTATTCTACGAATCCAGACATGAAAGCTGATGTTGTATATCTGTACATCTTTATTTCTAGCAGGATCCAGGTGGAATGCCTCCTCCCGGAAAATGTGGTTTCAAGAATGCCGGAGATGCTGTCTGTTGTGAACAAAGCGAATACTAGTTTACAAGTTAAACTGAATTCATCGACATGTTCTCTTTTATTTCAAGCATGTCCCGGTACATTTGGGGAGGGTGAACGCCCATGCGCCCATGTTTGTTAAGAAACCATGTTGACAAAATAGAAATAAAATACAACAACAGTACCCTAGCATGGGGATGACATAAAGAAATCAGCGATAAAAAATAACAACTCGCAGACGCCATGTACAATTACACAAAAGAAAGCTACACTGGGCGTTGGGTATATTATACAGGGGTCTGTGCGTAAGACATAAAAGAGTTATGTGACGTAAAAAAATAATCAGGGAGTCCCTAGGACGGTTCCAGGATTTTTTCAGGGGTGGGTAGTCATTTAATAACTAAAAAGGTATCAAACAGTTACTTTTCAAAGATGATTAAATCTATTTTTGATTCTGACATTTTCCCATCTATTTGGAATAAATGTACCATTTTCACTATACTTAACAAACAAAGGCGATATCAATGATTCCGATAATTACGGTGTTATTTAGAATTTAAGTTGCTTTTTGGGCGGTGTCGCTTGCGAGCGTCCAGAGTTATGAGAAAGCTGGATATCGGAAGCTCGCAGGATTGACCCTGCCTGGGAAGAGGTAGTGCATGTACAGAAAAAAATAATATTGATGTCTTACAGGGCTAGACGCGTCACTTGTTTCAAACTCAGTTTGTTTTGGTCAAATCCGTTAGTATGTGTGATCATTTTTTAAGACCTAACTTAAGTTAAATTTTACAATCATATAGAAAGCTAGAATGTTTTAAATGGTTTCTGTTATTGGATGTTAGTGACTACATGGTGTAACTTTTGTCCCAGTGTATAATCTATACTTTAGAAGATGTGTTTATTTGCAGCTGAAGACTTGCCTGCTTTCCTATTTCCAATGCGTTCTATATTTTATTTACTACAGACTCATTTTAACCTTTGTTTTCACACCTGCAATCACTTACACGGTCAAACATACAGCCCTAAAGCAACGCTTCTAAGCGCTTTGATTTGCATCGGAGCTGAACTTGATTAGATTTGAATAATAATTTAGTGTCTGAAAGTAAACTTTGTGAAGAGTAAGTCGGCTTCAAGAAATTTTAAAGTCAATGTTATTATATTTTCTCTTTGCGATTAATAAGTGACAACTCCGGTAAAACAAAAATAAAGGTTTTTTTTACTTGGCAAATAAAAAAACTTATTTTCGTTTTATTAGCCATATTATCAACTTTATAACAGTGTTGTCCTTACGGTAAAGCTGTTAGTCTGTATTATCGATATATTGCAAATGTTTAACACTCATTCAAAACATGTATCAAGAAGCAAAATATTGTGTAAAATATGTAGGTGACAAAAGATCTCAGTTTTGATACTTACTAAACCACGAATATTTCGGTATTTACGACGATGGTTAAATGTGTCAGTCATTATTCGGGCAATCTATTATCCATTTAGAAATTTGGGTAATATTTACATCGACACCGTGTGAATACAAGATGGTGGATTTCTGGCAAGCACAATAATTGTGTAATTGCAAAAGGTTTGTTTTTGGCGACTGCAGAGTAACTAAAGTGTCTTTTAAGCATATACGGAATTATTGCTTTATAATCTTTTTGATGATGGGTTAATTATTTCCAAATGAATCTTGGTTTCAGTGTGATGGCGGCGTTTGCTAGTAATTAGTTCATAGTTGGCATCTGTATTTGCTTGACCTAAATTCTAAACACTCACAAATCATTTTATTCTGTATCAGACAAGTATAATAATATAACATGAACTTGGACACTGCCAGGCTGAAATCGTAATAAATTATTGTTGTATCTATGTATGCAACTTAGATCTGTTGTTTTATGTATGTGCAAAGTTACACTTTCTGCTTGTCCTAAATTAGGTATAGGAACGACTTTTTGAAAATAAAATAATTTCATTGATCTTATAGCATTTATTTGTAGCTATGGATGTGAGAAACTCAATAAAAAAAATTTCATCAAATTCCATCAATAAATGGCAAAGTTATGGTCACTTCTGTACCATCATAAAAGCAAGCCGTTGTCAACGTTTTTTTAAAAAAGTAAGAAAATTTGGTTCCCAACATTTAAATTGATACATTTTTATGAGGAAGGGCTGTTTTGTGTTGAAAACTTTGCATATTCATAATTTCAGTTGAAATAACACATTTTTTGTGAAAACAATATGAAATTTTAAGAAAAAAATGTGAAACAAGTATCATTATCATTCACAAAATAAGCAAAAATATGACCACCAAGACAATCAGAAACATTTCTTTCTCAAAAATTTATGTTATTTGCTATTTTTTGTAGCATGTTTGTGATAACACAAAATATGAACCATTTTATTCCTATTAATCCAATTTTATTGTGTAATATTATCACCTACAATATATATATATATATATTTATAATATATTAAATATATATAATAATGTATGATATATCACGACATGAAACAAGGCTCTGGTCAGCAAAGTATTAGCTACTTAAGTGAAGTTTTGTTAAACTTATTAACTGCTTAACTCTTCTAAATCTTCACAAGGGGAAAGTATATTTTCAACAAGGATTTCAAAACTCAACACAAAGTTCACTGTTTACAGGTATACTTAAGCCCAAGATTCAAACTATCAAGATTCAAGTACACAAGTTTATTAATCTCACTAACAGTTTAACTCTTTTTCATTTAACTAGTTATGTCAAAGATGCAAACTGTCAATAGTTGTCATCTGCTTCAAGGAAAAGCCTAAGTCAACACATATTCTTCAATGATCAATGGTTTACTTAAGTCCACCATCCAAACTGATCTAAACTGATCCAACCACTTAAGTGTTTGTTTTACTATAGTCAAAATACAAACCATGTCAATATTCTCAAACACTCCTCAGCACAAGTTCATTGGTTATTAGTAATTTCTTAATACTAATAATTATTTCAACAAGTTTTTTTAATAATGGTCATGTTTTATTGGTTTACACAAGCCAATGATCCAATCTGATTCAATTCTTACTAAAGTCAAAGATGCAAACTATTTCAGAAGTACATTTTTGTTAATTTCCTCTACACTGACAAGTTAACCTTTTACTGGTTTGCAAACTTGTGATGTAAGGAAATGTCTTATTTATCTTGCTGACTTGCCTCTTCCTTCTAATGGCCTTTAAATACATATGTAAATCAATCCACTGAAATTTGTTTAAAGCAGTTTAGCAATTTAAAATGTAACATTAATTATTCAAATGTATTTATTTACAAATAAAAGCATTTTTTTACTAACTAAAAACCTGATACCAAATAAAATACTGCAATACTTATTATTTCTAAATCTCCATTCACATATTCTTCCAAAAGATTATATGTGTACACATTTTCATCATTTGCACTGTCAGAAATCTGATTAAAAAAAAAACTAAATAAGCTAAAAGGAGGGGAACAGGTGAGAGGGGGTTGTCGAGATGATGCTTTGTAAGACTAAGTTTGAAATTAATCAAACAGGTTATTGACAAAGAGCTGTGGTGAAAAAAATCACCAAAATCAACATTTTACATATTCCATGTAACAGTTTGTTGATTGACACAATAGATATTAATAATCAGGAAGAGTAGTTCGTTTTTTTTATTTCGGGATAAATTTCACGGGAAAAAGTTACCTAGACACCGGTAAAATAATCATATGTTTTTGCATAATATCATTTGTTTGCATCTTCAATACTCAAATATGTTCTATATAAATCAGTAAAGAATTCACTCATAACCATTGTTTCCACTAGGAATCCTTTTGAATATGCAATGTGAGGCACATACGCACATAAAATTAAAATCTTTGCAAAATCACCGGGTAAAAAGTTATGGCTACACCGGCGGACGAAAACAAATATAAGAGTCTACAGTGTGGTTGAAATTAATTAGCATACGGATTGGCGGTATCGAAAATAGTTGCAAATACAACTGATAATAGTTTAAAAGGGTACTGAGCATAGGAATATGACCGTTTTTTGAGAAAAACGCCATTAAATCAGTTTTTATTTATTTTGAGAAAAATTTACTTATAGTTTTAATTAAGTGGCAATGATCCGTTCTCCCTCAAAATTTTTGGTCATGTCCTCGGAACATTCCTTAAACTGGTTTAGTAAGTTTTTTTGCTAAAGCAGACCATTTTCATAGCGAAAAACAGCGTAATCCAAACACACTATTTCGGAACCAAAAAATGCGCCGTGACAAGGGCAACAGGAAGAGTTACCTCCCCTGCCGTTCCTATCGCTACCTAAATGTTATTTGTTGGTCAGACATTTATAATAAAGAAGATTGAAAAGAATGATATCTTGGCTAGTTCCTGTTTGAAAAGAATGATATCTTGGCTAGTTCCTGTGTATTTTTATGTAAACAAAACCAAAATTTTATTATTTTATACTATTATTGAAAATAGATCTTGAATGTCTTAAGAAGAGGTTATATATAGAAGATTATTGACCTTAATTAATACCCCTCTTGAGGATAGAGGTGATCTTGGGAAGTAATGTGACTTAGTCTTATAGACATCCCATTATAATTTTGTGACTGCAAACAATAAAATACCTTTCCTTCAGGAAATGTGTATGCTAGAATGTTAAGCCAAAGTGTTCTTTTTATTATTATCCAGTAAATGACAACATGTTTTGACATATTGTGAAATAAAGACAGTGACCCCTTTTCACAGAAATGACCCACAGTGAGTAGCATGTCAACATTAGCTTTAGACATCCTCATTAACTCTTCATTTCAGGTCTTCAATTTTACAATGAGTGATTACAACCATCTTCGACAGCCAGGCCATACTCAGACTGGCCTTGTTGACCATGTGTCTTCACTATCCAACAACCTTGGAGAACTTGTGGAGAATGCCAACTATAGTGACATCACTCTTGTTGTGGAAAATAGAAAGTTCCCCGCACACAAGGTTATCCTCGCTGCCAGATCAGAATACTTCAGGTTTGTTGAGCTTTTATAAGGAGAGCTGTTTTAAACCAGCATATGATTGTTTCTAGAAATAAATATTGACTGCTGATGAAGCAAGAAACAAGGAACATACAGTTGTTGTTTTTTTACAATATTTTGTATAATTTGGATGCTGCTACCCTTTTGTGCATCCAAATTCAACGATGCTCCTATTTATGAAAAGCAATCACTGATAATAGTGGAATTCATTCTAAACAGCCCAGGAACTGTGCCATACTCAATTTGCATTGGAGATATTCCTTACAATATTTTTTTTTATAACTATTGACTTTTAATTTGACAATTTAATTTCTATTTAAAAAAAACAACATTTGTTTTTGGACATAAAATTTATTACAATTATGTGGGTCCCTATTGGGTGAACTTGGGTCAACAAAGAAAATTGTTAAAGGTGCCACATTTTGTCAACATTTTGATGCGCTTATAAGATACAGTGGAGAAACAAACAATCTAAACTCACTAGTCGAAACATGACACTGTGCAGTCACCAATTGCAGGTGGTTTATTGTTTGACTGTGCTTTGTGATCTTCTAGTCCTACTACTTCTTATTCCTGTGTTTACCTCTTAAAAAGAAATTAAAGCTATGCCATATTTTATTAATTCATTTGTTGATCATTCTGCTCATTGTTTTGAGTGCAATAGCTCGTTGTTGTAGTTCGATCAAATATGGCAATATATTGTTGTACTTATTGTAATATGTTCTAAATGTATATATATATTGTTGTAGGCTTCAAATTTATCGCTACAGCCCTACTATAAATATTTAATTTTTGAAGTTCTAAGGGTTGTTTTGGGGAGCCTTTCTACAAATGTATATTCCAATATATTTACTATTGGTGGGCCATAAAACCCAGATAAATAACTAAGAATGGTGTATTTTCTCTAACACTCAGTCTGCAAAGTTAACATTCTATAATTGTGTGCCATTCGGATGTTTAACATGTGGAGATTCATTGACCCAGAACACATTTTAAATGACTGAAACTTGGTTTTAGAAACAACAAAATCAAGGTCTGTTTTAAGGTTTATTGTTTGTTATTTTACTGCAATTAAAGGCATCATCTGTGCCCATTTCTTTTTTAACTCACTTTCAAGATCCAGAAAAAACCCGCCTACCCGTTGGGCGACAAATTTTATAAAATTCACACATCCGCTTTTAAATTTAGCCACCATGGACAATCAGGCATGTGCTATTTCGATGACCTTATTTTATTTGTGTTTTTTCTTTACTCTGCCATTACACTCAATATGACAGTTTTAAAAAGTACCCCTTAATCTGTTTGGTTCAATGTTGAAATGAAAATATATTGCTATAGTCCTTAACTTGGCTTTCTTTCCCTATCTGTGTGACAGGTGCATGATCATTTGTATGCCTGGCCTGTATGTTTTGCTGTTTTTGCAGGGCGATGTTGTTTGGTGGATTGCTGGAGTCCCAGCCGGGCATCCAAGAAATTAACCTCCAGGACACATCTGCCAAGGCCTTTGAGGCCCTGCTCAAGTACATGTACACTGGCAAGATGAACCTGCTGGAAGTCAAGGTACAATACACGAACAGCAAATATATCCAGGTTTAGAGTTATCGAGTTGTAACTTCTTATCCCCTCACCGCATGGGTTCAGGAAGAGAACTTTCATGTGGGGAGTTGTCCACCTGATCTGCAGTGTGCTGGTGGTTCTACCCAGACAAAAGTGCACACATAATTTACTGGAGGTCATTAATCTGACCATAAATGTGTCATGTAAATAAAACAACTATCAACTAATGAAGCAAGTAAAATAATACATGATATCATGATGTAACTGAATATAGTAATTTTCCTGGAAGTGAATAGTAGTAAACTATTTAGTTGAGGACCGGCAAGAAGTGGCCTTAATTTAAAGTTTGGCCTTAATAGCGAGTTTTGATATAAGCTGTAACAAGTTATGCCCCTTTGACATAATGAACTACATGTGTGTTTATATTCTTTTTATATATGTGTTGTATACTTTATAATTGTGTTTAAACCAATGTCATATTTTGTTTTGTTAGTATAATAGTAGTAGTTTAAATCAATTATAAAATATGCATTATGATTCATAAAATGAAGAACACTTTCATTTTTTTTTCAGTATTATTTATTTTAGTTGATTTTGTACACTTTTAAACTACAATCTATTAACCTGTAAATCAATAAAAATAAAACAACAAACAATGTCCTTATTTAGACAGAGGTTTGTGTTAGTATTTACTTAAAAAACTGAGTGATTGTGCTCTGTTTGGCAGCTGCCATCACTTTGATCTGCTGAGACTCAATGTCGTCCTGGATGTCTCTTAATTGTCATCCAGGCTTTGGCGTTGAATGTCCATGTGACAGGTAGTGAAGCTTATGCCTATGATGTCTGTTAATCCTTTGTGAAATGCAGTCTAAACAAAAGGTGTCAAAATGTCAGCCGCCACTAAGTAAACACAGACTGGTGTACGATATGCTGATGGATTTCTATGAACAGGGTGCGCTGCATGGTAGTAAAATTCACGCACCCAGTCTGGCAACAGTCGATAAGAGTTATTTCCCTTGGCCACATTAGTCAGTTTCGTTTATCGCTTAGACGCCAGTTCGGGACCGAAACTCATGGCCGTAATTCGCAATAGCCAGTTGCCCGCATTTTTGAGTTTCAAGTATATAGAATCAAATAGTAAACTGTTCGGGACCGAGAAAAATGGCCGTATTATCGAGTTGCCCGCATTGTGAGTTTCTACTGTACACACTAATTTCAGGAGGAACATTTGTTAGACATCTTGGGCATGGCACACCGCTATGGTTTCGTGGAGCTGGAGTCGTCCATCTCGGACTACTTGAAAGCCATACTGAACATCAAGAATGTTTGCCTAATCTATGACCTTGCCAACATCTATAGTCTCGACTCGCTGTGTACCGTGTGTAAAGATTTTATGGACAGAAATGCTTCACTTATCCTACACAGTGATGCTTTCCTTCAGCTCTCACAGGTATTGTATAATGCCATTGACCTCTGAGAATTGCAAAAAACAGTTTATATACCGTACTTTCTCACTTATAAGACTATTTGCTTATAAGACGACCCCCTACTTCACCTGTGAAATTGCGGGTTTCTACTTCGACCCGCTTATAAGATGAGGCAAAAAAATAAAGGTGCATTGACCAGTCATGCTGTCTCAACAAAAGGGTTAATTGGTAAACAATGGCTGTAATTTTCACACATTGCGGGATGTATCTAGTCTCAGCTGCACTGCTATCCTGTAGCGCGTGGCGGCATGACATTCATTACTTTGATCTACGTCACCAAGTCTGGTATGAAAGTACACAATATATCGGGGAACAGTGCACTGTCCTTGTGTACATGCCGCCAATCAATAATTTCATGGAGAACTGTAATCGGCAGCTGCTTACAAAAACACATCATTCACTTCCTCACTGTCAAACTGCTTCGATCGATATCACCTTGACAACAACTTATCTCAGAGTCAGTCACGTGTTTACTGAAGGATAATAAGTCGCGTTTCATGCAGAACAAAGGGATATGTATGTGAGACAGTTAATTGTTGACCGACAGAATTCAAAGTTCAATGAAGGTAAATTATCGGCGGTCGATAATGATGGCACGTCAGGTCATTGCATAACTAACAAGTTTATGTGGTATGTTTTCGCCCTAAAACAACATGAAAACTATTTGCAAGTTCGCTAGACCCCACCTATAAGATGAGCCCCACACTTTGAACATGAAATTTAAAGGAAAAATCCCTGTATTATAAGTGAGAAAATACGGTAATATTTCTTTATTTTGTATGCCTGTTATATTACTTTAGACATACAGTAACTATTGCAGAATGGTAAGGCAGTAGTGTCATTTTGTATTAAGAAATGATAAGAAACATGTAACAAAACATATAAACACACTCTTTTGTTAAGGCTGACCAGTGTCAGTAAGGGTTACCTTGAACAAGTACTCAGCAGTTGTCTTAATTGAATACACATGTTTTTATTTTTTGGCAAACACATCATTAATTTTTATAAGAACAACTTTTCAATATTTTGGGAATATTGAGGAATTGATTAATATTTAGAGAAAATATTAATGCACATTTATCTGATTCCATTATCATTTCAAATATCTAACCTTTTATTTATCTACCTTAATTCCTACTTTAGTCATCAGTACGAGAGTTGATCTCGCGGGACTCTTTTTGTGCCCCCGAGATTGAGATCTTCAGCTCAGTGCAGGCATGGGCAAGAGAGAATGATGGGGATGATCCTGGACCCATCCTTGAGGCTGTGCGCCTGCCCTTGATGACCATGCATGAGCTGCTGAATGTTGTACGCGATACCACCCTAGTCTCGGCTGACTCTATCCTGGATGCAATCAAACTGCAAACAGAGAGTAGGGACATGCAGCTACAGTACAGAGGCTTCCTATGTAAGTAGTATTGTCATTGTTCATTTGGATAGTTAACAGTCGATGCTTTTAGTTGCTACATTGTTTACTATTGTTGAAATTCTTTATAAAAACAGTGTGTAATAAAAGGGTTATATATATATATATATTGAAAAGCAAAGTATCTTGTGCAGTGTGATTTCGTCATTCTAAATTTAAAAAAAAAATAATAAGCTTATATTACATAAAAATTAACATCTGGTTGTTGTAAAATGGTTCTCATAGAACAAAAGCTATAGTTAAGAGTGTTAACAGTGTCTACATTAAGTTATGTTAACAGAATCACAGAATTGGTGTGTTTTGCTATCACTTTTGAAACATTTTAGTTATTTTATTATAATGTTATTCAAGCATGGTTTCTTTAACCAGGTTTGTTACCCAATTATTCTTGGTTCAGGTATAGGTAGTGTCTTCAGCAGTTTTTTTGAAACATTGTATATTCAGTCACTTTTTATTGTTGGATTTTCTGAATGTCCTCATAATGAGATGACTTATTAATACACCAGTTGAATAAATGAAAAATTAATCTTTGTTTAATTAGCTTCACTTTGTGTTATTTTGTTGTTCCTAGTGCCTGAGGAGAATGTGGCTACAACACAGCATGGTGCACAGGTGATCCGTGGGGAGATGAAGGCAGCTCTGTTAGATGGAGACACTATCAACTATGACCTGGACCGAGGCTTCACTCGCCACCTCATCGACGACAACCATGGTCAGGGCATTGTCATCAAGTTGGGACAGCCATACATTCTCAACACCTTCAAAATGCTCCTCTGGGACAGAGACCAGAGGTCTGTCAAAGTTATTTGTTATGAGGATTCTGCACATTTCAAACTTGTGTTAAAGTTTTCGACTATCTTTGGTGGATGAACTTTTGTTTCTTGATTTGTTCTTGCATGTGGGATTTGACTTTCAGTCTACATTTTTATTTCATCATTTGTTGTTGGTAGTTCAATTGTAGATCATTTGCTTCATTTGATTTTCTACAGACTTTTCTAAAGGTATTTTTTCCTTTTAGGTAACATGGTGACCCATAATTTTCTACTTACATGTTCTGTGCAATCTACTGTGATTATTGTGAATAATTTTTCTGCAGGTCTTACTCCTACTACATTGAAGTGTCAATGGATGACAAAGACTACGAGAGGGCCATAGATCACACACGGTACTGGTGCCGATCAGAACAAACGCTGCATTTTAGACCAAAAGTGGTCAGGTAAGAATCATCATGAAATTTTGCTTTTTAGTTTGTCTGTATTTGTTAGCTTTATTTACTTGATCTGCTGTTAAACCAATAAATCAGGTTAAATGACATGAGTTGTTGCAAATGATTGTAAATATAAATAGGACAAAAAAGATGTAAGACACATGTGTGCACATTTGCAGATAGGGTTTATTCACTTGGGGATAGCTTCCTTCATAACTAAGCAATAATTTAATTTAAATGTTCATTAAATATATAAACTATATGACTTTGTTGTATGTGCATTGTCATTTTATAAAAAAATCTAAAATTTCAATACCATTTGCATCAGCATGTTTATCATTTTGACCATTTCTCTATTACAGATATATCCGAATCGTGGGAACCCATAACACACAGAATAGAGTGTTCCATCTTGTATCTTTTGAAACATTTTATACCATGCAGGAATTTCATCTGGAACAAGGGCTGATAGGTATAACATAACATTGGTTTGAATCATCTTTCAGTCTTTTGTGTTTTCTTTTTGATTTCTTGTTTTTACTGAAAAAATGTGAATGGATTAAAAACATATTGAAAATAATGAATTTTGTTTCAAGTCAGTTTTGAAAGCACTCTTTTTTTAAGTAAAATCTAAAAGAATGGATTGTACTCTTAATGTGTATGCAGTGGTTGTATTTTGCCAAAAAAACAGGTACCTTTTCAGCAGAATTGCTTATGAAAGACATGCAACTTATGTTATAAAATGATAAATGGAAACAGTAAAGGACCATAACGGATGCTATCAAAGACCCAATTACAGTATGCATGTTAATACATCGTGAGACAGATTAATCCCCGGACCATGTTATTGTTTCCATAATGTGTCTGTCCCATGTTTGTCTTTTAAAACAAACTTATTCCATGATTTGGGTGTGTTTTCCAGTTCCTTCAGACAATGTTGCCACTATAGCACGGAAGGCATGTGTGATTGAAGGAGTGAGTCGTAGCCGCAATGCTCTGATCAATGGAGATACCCGTCAGTATGATTGGGACTCTGGCTACACCTGCCACCAGCTGGGGAGTGGATGTATTGTGGTACAGCTGCCTCAGCCATACATGTTGGATTCCATGAGGTACATGTGGTTTATACAGATAGAAATATGTCATATTAATGTTAGTTCAATCCTTATCTGTTGTTTTTTTTCAGCTGTGTCAACTTACTGATGAATATCCTTCTATACATGTATTTGTTAAAGCTATAAAAACTCCTGTGCAACAATGTAATCCATAGAGAACTATTTCTAACATGAAGTGCATAGTACAAATCATAACACAGGTTATGTTGATTGTTGTTTGTAAACATTGTGTCATTTATAACATATAACCAAATACAAAGAAAAATTTGCAATGTGTCAAAATCAGTAGTGGAGTAGTAGAGCATTGAATTGCCAAACACTCTATACCAGGCACTAATCATATAATAACCAGACATCTATTATTTTTGTTTCTATTGCATTCTTGCCTATTTCTTTTTCAATTGCTAGCATATAACTATATCATAAATTGTATTGGCCAACAATTTTTTATGCAGGTACCATTTAAAAATTGTAATGTAGGTAGAAAAGCAATGTGTCAGCACAGGTAATTATTGCTTAAATATCTTGTACAAATTCTTAAGTATCACTAAATCCTGTCAGCAAAGGTTGCTAGACATATTGCTTAAGACTGCAGCAAATAGTGCAGAGCTTGTCAATCTGCAGTTCTGGCACTACATTAGTTATTAGCCTAGGCATTATCTTGATTGGCACTTTAGGAGATGCTTGAGTGGTCTTGTTTTGTTTAGTGGAGGAAGACCCCAGGCAAATGTCTGGGTAGAATTACTGGCACATCAAATGTCAACTGGAAACCTTCCCATATTGAGTCCTTCACCCCAAACCAGACTTGAACCCACACAGTGAAAAGCTCAGCAGTCTGAGGAGTTACCAATTGGAGACTCTAGCACTACGTGACAGGCACTCCATTATTAGAGTGGTTTTAATGATGATGTGAAGTGGACTTAAACTGTCATGTTTTACCTGTTTTAGTTATCTTATGTTATACCTGTTCTATATATTGTGATTTATGAAAAATGTCACACATTCAGGCCTACTGTCACGTGTGTGTACTATGTTGTGTAGGCTGTGATAGATTTATGAAATATTTCACACATTCAGGTCAATTGTCACACGTGTGTACGATGTTGTTTAGACTGTAATAGATTTATGAAATGTTTAACACATTCAGGCCAATTGTCACATGTGTGTACGATGTTGTTTAGACTGTGATAGATTTATGAAACATTTCACGCATTCAGGCCAATTGTCACATGTGTGTACGATGTTGTTTAGACTGATTTACGAAAATTTCACACATTTAGGCCAATTGTCACATGTGTGTACTATGTTCTTTAGACTGTGATAGATTCATGAAATAATTTACACATTCAGGTCAATTGTCACATGTGTGTACAAAGTTGTGTAGGTTGTGATAGATTTTTAAAACATTTCTCACATTCAGGCCAATTGTCACATGTATGTACTATACTTATGTAGACTACTTCTGTGGGACTGTGACGATCGCAGATACTGCTACTATATCGAGACCTCTTGCGATAACACCAACTGGACAATGGTCTGTGACAAGAGGAAAGACCCCTCCCAGTAAGTTAATAAACTAAACAATGGATTATATGACAAAATGCTTGGATTGGTATTGGGGATTATTCATTACCTGCTATTGTGAACCATGTAATTGGTTCACAGTTTTTATTGGGGTTTCTACAATAAAGTGGATGCACTGACCTTCATGTAGTTTCCCAACAGTCATTCTAAATGTTTTCATAAGACTTAGTCCAAATACCTATCAACAAATATGTATCATAAGTCCATTCTGAATAATAGAATATGGTATTTTTGTTGTTGATTTATAAAAAGAAAATATCAAAATGCACAATAGTTAACATTTCTATTTGTATTTAAATTTTGTGACTCTGTTTTTATTTTCCTGTAAAAAGCTCTTTAGTAACATTTATCAACAAAAAATAAATATTTTATCTCTGTAAAACTTTCAGCAAAAATTGGTATGGGACTTTTATTTTATATAAACAATTTTTTATTCTTGTAGGTCTTGGCAGATAGTAAAATTCCCACGCCGACCAGTTACCTTTGTGAAGATTGTTGGGACTCTCAATACTGCAAATGAGGTAATGTGTTATTACACTTCTTTAATTGGGTTGAAGATTTCTTTGCTCATCATTATAAGCTTATTCTTGAAACAATTCACCTTTGAACCTTTTACAGTTAATAGCTGTATCATAAACTTTAAAGGTTATGTCTGCAATTTGCCTCATATGATTTCTCAACAACAAACAACAACCCAACAACAACAAAACAATGAATAAAGTACAGAACCTTGTACCACTGTAACTCCTGCATTAAGGTCAATTTACAATTTATACTTGATTTTTAACTATATAAACATTTGTCTCGCATAGTTTTCATATCTTCTTCAAGATGAAATCTACTCCTTCAAGTAAAACAGTAAAACCATCTTGGACGGATCTTTGAGCAAAATTGATTGAGGTTTATTGATAAAATCAAGTTAAATATCAAGTTAAACAGACACTATTTATGTGCCACTGAGCCATAGCATCTGTTTAGGTGGTCATGTGGATAGTTGCTAACATCAAAAGATAGCATGTTGATGTTCTAACCAGGTCTTTCTCTACTATTTATAGCTAACAGTTCTTGTTGTGACAATAGTGGTTTTGTGCACCTGAACTAAACAAACACAAAAGATGCCTTACTTGTTTGCTGTAGGTGTTCCACTGTGTACATTTTGAGACCCCATCTCAAGATGCGCGTCCTGTCCCAGTGTCCTCTGGCAGCCTGAGCGAAAGCTCCAGTAGCCCCTCCCTCTCAGTTGTATCCCCGCCTCCAAGCACAGCCTCCCCATCCTGCAGCCGGCCCACCAGTGCAAGCCGCACCCACCAGATGGTGCCCAGCCTCATGAGTGCCAACAACCCGGGTGTCAGTGCTGTCCTTAATAGGGGATTGTCTGCCAGCATGGATGTGAATCTGAGTCGCAATTTGGATGTGAATCAGGACCTGCAAGATACCCCAGAGTCTGAAAGGGCTGAAAGAGACAATTCATCAGACTCTTCAGAGAATGAGAAAAGATAATAGAGGCTGATGGCCAGATCTCCGGATAAGGGAAGTTGGTCTGATTTTACATAGCAGTGATGCCTTTTAATCCAAAAATTATCATCTAAACCCTATTTTGTTGCTTAGCATTAAATTGATCACTTGGAGATAGTCCTTAAGGTTACTAACAATTCAGCATGTGTTGAAGAGCTGCAGGAGTTTAAATCAGAAATACTGCCATTATCTGTAGGTCTGTTTGATTGTCATCAGCTTGGTTTCATCCATATTTATTCATGTGCAATCTTTCAGGACTATTAGGGCAGTGAGACAGTTCTGTTTCCTATTTTCCATTTCCCTAAGAGACTAGAGGCTAAGTACCAGTAGTTTTAGGTCATCTGTATAATGATCATATTGTATTCTACTGCCCTCCTAATCACATACATGTTTATAAAACTCTTTATCTTTTAATTCCATGAAAAATCAGAAGTACCAGTGATTTCATCACCTGTCTAGTTGAGGCCATAATATCACTAATCAATAGTGTTTTGGTATTTTCTATATACTTTAAGAAAGTATGTTGGAACAGATTATATTTATATCACATGAACAAAAAAAGCAAAACCTGAGCATACCATTCTCTCTGGATAGAAGTGTTAAACACACAATTTAAATGTGCCAATCAAATGCTGTCAACATTATTGGTATAATTGGTTTCTGATTTTGAAAAATACTATGTGGGCAACAATGTTCTCTCAGCTGATTTGGACATTGTAGAGGAGACAGATTTACATTTACTCATTGTAAGTATCACCCATATATTTAATTACATGTAAAACTGATGCTGAAGCTGCAATATGTCAGTGTGGCTGTGTTATCCTAGGCATGTCTTTCTAGGAAAAGGTATATAAATATACCAACATTGTATTTAACATTGATCTCTGGAGCAGAGATGGTAGTTTGTGATATTTGCCAGATGTGATATCTTGTGTGTTAACTTGTGTGAAATGTG
Organism: Sinonovacula constricta; assembly: GCA_007844125.1. Lineage (NCBI taxonomy): Eukaryota > Metazoa > Mollusca > Bivalvia > Cardiida > Solecurtidae > Sinonovacula > Sinonovacula constricta. The sequence continues at coordinate 16,191,230 of CM017557.1, forward strand.
TGTTGTTTAACTCTCAGTCATTGTAGCCCAAAGAATTTTCATTGTTTCACAAGTCTTACTTAATATGCTTCATGTTACATTATCTTTGACAAAGGTATGCTGCTTGTATTTTTGCTATCACTGAAAAGATGTAGTGAAAACTTGTTGTTTAATCAAAAATTGGAATCGTGACATACCATCCTGATGCCCAGCCTTCTCGGCCTGACCCCTGCTATCGGATGATAGTGTGTGAGTCAACATTCACCATGGACTTAATTACTTCAGAATAACTTTTCTATTCTTTGTACTCATTTTATAATTTGTTTGGCTTGTTAAAGACACTTTTCAGGATTGCATGTATTTACATATACATGTATATTCTTCTTCTTATCTTTGATAGATGTGTATGCAGCATGTTCATACATGTGTTTCTATGACAGTTGCTTATTTTAAACATGTATACGCAATTGCACCTTATAGTTTGACTCATAGTTTTATACAAAAAGACAGTATAATAAATACTAAAAAATGTGTTCATCTAAACATAAAAATGTGTGTATCCATAAAATTAAGCAAATATATTTATGACCACAGTTGTTATTTTTATTCATTTTTAAAGTGTTCATTATAGTGATTTAAATGGTGATTCCCTAGAATTGATGTTGTTTTTATGTTTTCCAAGGAGATAGCATTTAGCTGCTGCTTTAAACACCCATTCTGACCATTATCAACATTTTTTCTAGAAGCTTCATAGCTCCAGATCTATTAATTAGGAATTAATCTGATTTTGTCAAATAATCCTTAAGTCTTAAATTATCCCTTTATACCTGCTACTTGTTACTGAGATTTATGTTTTGACTTGTTACTAAGGCCCAGTAAGGGTTTGGAGAAGAAATAAAGAAGTGATCCGGAGCTTTACTGCTCTTATCTGAGTCTCTGGAGACCAAAGCTATTTGACAGACTTCAAACTTAGTGATAGAGCTTGATAAGTAGAAATGTGGCATCAAAAGTATGATTCTACTAACCTTGTTGTTATTAGTTTTCTCTCTTAAGTTAAATTTTCTTGTCCAGAAAACAGCTTAAAATTTACTGAATGAGTCAACTTCAAACTTGGTATATAGGTACAGGGTAGTGCACTAAAATGATAATTATGCATGCATTTATTGTGTGATTAAATTAGTTTAAGAACATGTAAGATATGTGGGATTGTTGTTTTTTTCAACTGTATCCACTTGTTTGTTTATTCATGCGGTGAAAAGGCAATTGTGTATATACCTTTTTAGTTTTAAATTAAAAAATAGTATTTTGTTTCTCATTGAAACTTTGTATATACTGAGAAATGTGTTCATAAATCACCATATGTTAATGTTTGATTAACTACAAAGTATTAATATGTACTGTTGTGTTGTTATTTAAATGTTTGAAGTGTCTTCATTTAGTAATTACCTTTTTAGTCATCTCAAACAGGTGCAATATTTGCACACAATTTTGTTTTAAATGTGTACAGAATGCTAATTCAAGCATAAAATTCAATGACAAACTTGTCAATTGATGTATTGTCATTATTCTTCATAACACATAGGTACATGTATGTGCCTTTGTTTTGTTTTAATGGAAAAAACAACAACAAATATTTTGCTTTTTTGCCATGTACAAGAATACACATTTAAAAAGGTCATGTTCACAGAAGTTAAACTGATCAATGTTAAAACATAAGATATGCTGCCCTGCTAAATAAAAATGTCTTGAGTAAATGTCCTCAGTTTTTTTAATCAATTATTTATTTCTTAAAATTGAAGATTTGAAAAATATATGTTCTTGCAAGGTATATGTATGTATTTAGAAAAAGATGACTTTTTCCAGTACTGCTCTAGAATAAAAGTGATGAAGTAGACAACCTTTAACTAAGAAGCAAAAAAGAAATTAGAAGCTACATTTAGGTTACTGATGTCCCATTATCCAGTGTCTGTTCTCAGTGATGTGTGCTTTAATATCTCAAATGTTATTCATGCATTCTTTTGTATGTAGTTCATGAACAACTTTAAATTAACTTATATAATTGAACTAATAGCAATCCTGTTCCAGTGTTGCATCCATATTTATATCCCCAGATACGAACCATTCAGGGGTTATATTGGAGTCATCATTTGTTTATAAAAACTTTGTAGGACTAGCAAGTACCAAGCCCTGTTATGCATATCTTTGGTACAACATGATTGACTTGATTTTAAATAAGTTATGACCCTTTGTTAGTTTACTAAATGTTTTTTGTCCATACGATTCCCAGCTACTTGGGATTTTGAATTAATTTCACAGTATTTATGAGTTCCAAGTTTAGTTGTGCATATTATTGGCAACTCTTGGCCAACCTTTTTTTCTGCTCTATTTCTCACCTACAATTGGTAAAAAAAACATAATATGATTATAAGAACCAAAGCTTGTTCACATGTTATTGGCTTAATTTTAAGTGAGTTGTAGCCTTCTCTTAGATTTATTTGTCTAGTGTTAATAAAATGAATGGAATGTGATCATTTGGTCACAGTTACTATAGCAAAGAGTATCTAGGGTTTTTCATCCTCTTCAATAATAGTTCTTGTTTTGCTTGTTATCTACTGCAGTGTGTTGATCATTTTTACATTACTGAAATTGTGTAAAGAATAAAGTATTTGTTAAATGTAACATATTCTTGTTTTTGTTCTTTGTAAAAGGACCAGCATGAAGTTGTTGCTTTGTTCCTCAGGCACCTGTCTGTCCATCCAGTAAGTGATATAGATTTTGATTAAGCTGTATCTCTTGATTGATGATTTTTGGCAGGAAAATTTATCTTCTTTAGGTAAAGAGAAGAGACATTTTAACTAGATAAACTTCAAACATGTAAGGTGGGTTTATTTCAATGCGAAGTAGTAGTAGTATTTGAATTACCGGCATCTATAACTGATATTTATTGTCAGGAAATTTACCTTTGTATATTTTTTGCCCCGAAAATAACTTAAAATGTACTTATTTGAAATACTGCATACATGATGTTTTTTTACAATGTCTAGAAATGAACTGCTTTATGCCATAAATCTTCTACCTGCATTAGTTTGGCGTGACCTCCTTAAGTTGATTTTTCTTGTCTAGATAATAAATCTCATTTAAATTCTGTTGCCCAATTAATACACTGTAACTTTGTAACTACTGGTTGGATTTAGGTGGTATCTGACAGTTTGGAGCCCATTTTTTCTCTCAAACATTCAAATAAATTAGAACTCACTTTTGACCACCTTATATCATATCCGGTAATACGCTGTTACATTGATATCTATTTTAGCAGAAATCCCCGTCACTCTTATTTATAGACTTTGATGGAAGTGACATTTAGAGCGATTCGTTCTGCCAAACATTTATGGGAATAGTAACAAATGCCCCCCAAACAGGCACAGTATACTGTAACATGTACTTTATATAGGAAGACTGACGGATACCTCCTTTAATTCTGAGTAAGCCGGTACCATATGGTGTGTACAAGTGCAATGCAATGTGAATCATGAATCTACATGCATTATTTTTATTATCATTGTTTATGTTTTAGAATGGAAAATAACTTAAAATGTCCAGTTTTGTGCAGAATGCATTAAACAGCAGACAAATCTTCAGCTGCAAAAAAAAAAAAAAAAAAAAAACACCCACGCAAAAACTCTTCTAAAAAGGTAGATTATTCATTGGGACAAAAGTTACAGCTTAGTCACTAACTTCCGATAATATACACTATTTTATTAAACATACACGGTGTCAGGATAATGTGACTGGGTGTGGTATCATGCCAGGTGTTCACGGCATTCTATATCTGTTTAAAGTGGACATCGTATCCAGATAACTGAGATACTGTTGGTGGGACGATAAACCCAATAAATCTAAACATTAAACACACAATACTTTCTATATGATTGCATAAAATTAGATTTAAAATAAATGTGACTAAAATACACGAAGATTAGGTAACACCCAGTCATTCATTTTTTCGTCCAAGCTACCCCCATATAATCTAAATCTAAGAATTCTGAAAGCGCTATTCTGTTCTTTAACAAATGCGGTTGCTTTTAAGACTGAGATGCTGAAGTAATACGAATGAACTCTATCATACATAACGTGTTACCGAGTGGCAAAAGGAATTAAGGCCCTGCGAGGGATATTGCAAATATCTTGGCCTAGAAGATAATACATAGTCAGTGTAACACCTGTTCTAATAACAGCTGGTTCCCCATTCAGACCCATTCCTCTAGCCACTAACTGATAGTCCTGTATAGCATTGTTCATTCACAAATCTGCATTTTATGTATACCAGTATTACACAATATAATCACTTTACCTTCTACTTTAAACAGTTAACAATATAAATTCTGAAAAGGTCTTTCAAAATGCTGTTTATTGATGCCCTAGATCTGTGTGAACAGCAAAGCATAAATCCTATCTGGTCATTGCAAACAGAAAATTCCTATCCAAGCCACGCTGCACAGTTAACTATTTTAAAACTAAGAAAATCACTTGAAAACTTGCTTTTGAGATCATTTTTACATGAGCATCCGGGTGATCAGCTCTGACGTCAATATCTGTTTTAAGCTGAAATCCCCATCGTACCTATCAATAGATTTGGCAATAATGGACATTTTATATTGCACAATTTGTACTGTCTTACAATTATTTGTGGAACATCCTTTACTTATACTAAGGTATCAGTTTATGCAGCAATAGTGCAAATATTCTCCACAACAGGGGTAAGATGTTGTTATGTGTATTAGATATTAGCAAACTGTCGAACACTACCTTTAAGCTATCTTTGATAAGAGAGTAATTTATATGTTTTAACTTTTATGTAAATCAAGGCGATTCTGTCTTTGATCATTTTATTATTTTATAACGAGTACTGTACTTGCTTCTTGTAAAGTGACACCTTAATATTATATAACATAGATTTATAAATAAATAAACTTAACCCTGCTTGAATCTGACAACACCCGCATGTATATGTCAACCAATTTTAATTACCACGGGTTTCTAGACTGTCGATTGCCTTTAGAGTATTATTTATTTGTATATATTATACAGTCAAACTTGTATTAAAAGATTACCGTACTCATGTGACAGGACTGAAATGGTTTCTTAGGACATGGTTTCTCTTAATGAAGGATGTTAATTATGTTTGTGTGGTAACAAAAACTAAAATCTGCAAATTATGTTTGCATAATAATTACCTTTACATTATCATGATGCAGTGATGATGGTGAAAATGATTATTAATGTTAGTTGAATGCTTATGAATCAAATCCAGCGAGTTTTCTCCAGACGACCAGTGATAGACAGATTTTGCCTTTAATATTATTTCGACCAACAAAGGCCGATGAACAGTTTTCACCTTTTATGTTATTTCTGACAGCCCAGATGAAGACAAAATGCTGAAAACAACAATAGACCAACTGTATGGCACATGAAAATATTCGCAACAGCCAGGGACAGGGACTTGGACTAACAAACCAACCCAACAATATACATCTATACTTGTACGGTATATGTATTGTGTGGCATTCACAATCAGTGGATGCTACAACCCGTGAGTAAAAACTTAGGTAAAATACCACGTCTTCCATGTAAACTTAATTGTTTCATATGGGTGCTCTAGCATAAATTGCACTGTATGTTAGGGTGTGGAATGTGCCCCCGATCCATTGATGGGCCAGTATTCTAAGGGCAGCGAAATGCACTACGGCAACGTCTTCCATGGGTGTTATTCGAGTTGTTACTGACATTTCAAACTGGTCACTTCCTCATGTGCATTGATTGTAACTGACTGGGTTTGAATATTTGTGGGGGTGAAGGGAGTTTGTAATGGGATAATGGATGTGTTGTCTATTTGTTGCATCCTTTTTAATTGATTGATAGGCAATAATGATTCCCATTCAGGTCTACTAAATCTCTCACATGTGGCTCCAAGCGCCATACCCAGTACACCGTTTCAGCAAACAGGCAAAACCATGTGAGGGGAAGATGGTATGTTTTACTACTGATATGTGTAAGTATCCATTGCTTATTTACCCAATTTTACATAAAAACTGCTTTTTAAAATTGAATATAATATATAAACTGATCTTCCAAAATACTAGTAGGTTTAAGTTGAATTAAATCATCAACACTTAGCCTCAAGCATATTAAAGAGTGTAGATCCATATTAATGAGATTCCTGATGGCAGATCAACATCTACAGTATTTTCTGCTTTTAATAACTAGCAATATTTCTTTTGCATGTAGATAGTTTTAAGTAATGTTTAGTAACAAATGTAGCAATCTTTAAGTAATTTTATACTATTCAATACATGCTTGTAAAATTCTCCTGGCAGGGATTCGCCTCTTGAATTCACAGTTCACACAGCTATAGAATTGTAGCAAAAAATTCCATGTGAGGTCTTCCAGCTGTCTTGCAGTGATTCAATGTTGCCACCCAAGATTTGTAAGCCATTCTTTACAAATAGTTGTTCTCATGATGGGTACAATTGTCTCAACTGCATTTGAACTACAATAAAACTAGCAGATTTTCAAGTTCTCTTTTTAAAATAATTTTAGTCAGAAGTTTATTTTATCTTATCATTTTTTTTTTCATATTTCTCTATTTGTGTTAGAAAAAGATAAATATCTTTAAATTACAATCTTAAATAGATTTTATTTAATGTGTTCAAGAATATTACCTAACCTATCTTACCTAAACAATATTTACAACTGCCATGGCAAAGTGATTCCAGTCCCATTTGAAGTGAAAAACTTTCAGGCAAAACCTTCCAGTCTACCTGCCAGGCATAAGACATTTTAATACAGCCAAAACAATAATTGAAAGCTTGCATAGCAGGCCATTTTTCTTAAAATCAGATGTGGGAATGAGGTTGCTGTTTTTTATTTGAAGAAATGCTTGTTAAGGTCTTACATCATCAAATATATCAAGCTTTGTTACTTTATTGCATTTAAAAGGGTTATACAGCTCACCTAATGCTTTTACAAGAATGCAATCTAATTTAGTTTTATTTGATGTTAAAGAATTTTAGGGTAAAAGAGTTCTTATGCGGGCAATAAATAATGCTTATGTTTTTATTGGCTTGATGAAAAAATAACAAAATCAAAAGAATCATGCACATCTTGTTGGTTTTCTATGTAGATAAAGTGCCCTATGGCAAAAAAAACTGTTACTTTTTTTATTCCTTTATAAAGGATAGACAGTGTGTTTTTTAAGAAATGTGGCAAACATATTTGTTATATGAAAGTCTACTGAAACTTAGCTTTTGCAGTCGGGTTTATTATTAGAATCAGGTAGAACAAGTGTAATGCAGCCCCTCACTGTATGTAAACTTGACCTACTCTGAAATTGGGTGTTATGGTTTTGAATATAAAGATGGGCTGGAAGGAATATTTCTGTTTCATTCTACTTTTTTGACCATTATTTCTGTATCACTCATACAAGATTTAAGAAAATCATTATTTTTTTTAATTCAATATATCTTTATGGGATAAATTATGCTAAATTTGATAACAAATTCAGTACCTTGTATATATTTATATATAATATGGTATAGAATGATCAAGCACATGCGGCCAACATATTTTTATTTGGCTATAACAATCAAAATACTATATAAAAAGATTTGGGAAACTTTCAAGTAAATTACATGGATATCTGGATCCACATGACTATTCTTATTTAAGAATACTATGCAGACAAAAATTCGGAAAATCAAGTCTTAAATGGGCTGGCTGTGTTCATGATTTATTACTATTTCAGGTTGTTTTCAAGTTGTTTTGAGTCACATCAAATTTTCTGTAAGAAAAATATTCATGAATTCAAAACCAGATGGTGAATATTATTCAGATTATGCATACCATTAGGTAATTGTCCATTAACTTATATTGTCTAATAAACTTATGTCTTTGTCTGCCTTAATTGAATAAATTATAAATAATTACTTCTAATGATGTGTGGCATGATTATATGATTATGTTATTTAGAAATAATTCTTCTTAAAGGAAGGGACTTTTAAGGATATTTGGGTATTAGATAGCAATTTAGTTTTCATTTTGTTTGAATTCAGATGCAGTGCAGAGGTAGATAAAGATATATTTTTGCCCATGAGATAATAAGACTGCTCAACTTGGACACATGGACTTTCTTTTCTGATCTTGGTTTACCTGTGTTTTTATGTAGCAATGTCGTAAATAAAGTCGCTTACTCTTTGAATGTGCAAGAACACTTTGAAAATGACCTTGTCAACCCAAGCCTAAATCTCTGCATTGTTTATATTATTCTTGTAGTTTGGTTGGGAAAAGCAGAATGAGATGTGTTGTTTCTTTTAAGTGAAAGTAGTTGTTTTTTGTGTGTTTTGTTATGTCTTTGGGGATTTATGCCTAATTTGGTATAACATTTACAAAGGATTAAGTACAGCACTTAGAGTTCATCACATTACTTAGCCTAGTGGAGAATGAATTTCTTAGTATGTACTTATTCTACATATACACAGTAAAATCACCGTGTTTTAGCCAATTCTATAGTATGACACAACAGCACAAACCAGTTTTAGGGATTTTTGTTTCCGCATTGTAAATAGTTTTTGTGTTTGTGTAAAGATAATATTTATTCTACTTTTTACAAATACTTTTTAATATCGAGGCAGTATTAATACAAATATATAACACTATACATGTTAAAGACAATATTTAATATTAATATATTTATGTTATGCTTTAATATTCATCTCCATTTACCCATACTGACTGGAAATATTAAAAGCTGATGTCAGTTGAATCTGACTGCAACCACTGGTGGGAACAGCGGTCAGTCCTCTGTAAGTCTTTTTGCTGCCAGTGGCTGTATATTTTACAGTTTGTTAGGTTATTGTTTAGTAATTGTAAGGTGGTCGTTAGGTTATTGTTTAGTAATTGTAAGGTGGTCGTAAAGTTATTGTTTAGTAATTGTAAGGTGGTCGTTAGGTTATTGTTTAGTAATTGTAAGGTGGTCGTTAGGTTATTGTTTAGTAATTGTAAGGTGGTCGTAAAGTTATTGTTTAGTAATTGTAAGGTGGTCGTAAGGTTATTGTTTAGTAATTGTAGGGTTGTTGTAAAGTTATTGTTTAGTAATTGTAAGGTTGGCATTAGTTTGTTGTTTAGTAATTGTAGGGTTGTATCGATAGGTTATTATTTACTAAGTTTAGTAATTGTAGGGTTGTCGTTAGGTTATTATTTACTAAGTTTAGTAATTGTAAGGTTGCTTGTCAGGTTATTGTTTAGTAATTGTAAGGTTGTCGTTATGGTATTGTTTCTTAAAAGGTTGACCATTATAAATACAAGCATTAAGAAACATATATAAAAAGGAGCAAGGATGTATCAGGTAGTTTTCCAGAGGGTTTTCACGTTTATAAAAATATGGTTTATCTCGGATTTTTAATCTGACTATGATACATAACATGTTATTGAAATTTAAAGTCTATTTTTACAGTAGAATACCTATAGAAATCATAAAATGTTACATGTTTCAACCCTCTTGTTTATTGAAAGCCCTGTTAGATAGCAATATGCTTTTCTTAATAGAAACATGTGAGTGTTATACCTAAACTGACATTGCAAAATGTGTGTTGTATTATTATTGTGTTAAAGACAAAAAATGTTTGAAGTTCTGCTTTATATATTTTTGTAAATAAATGCTTGACATCTTATTTGAGTACTGAAATGAAAAGTTAAAAGTTTTTATTTAATGTGTGCTGATTTATTGTATGCTTCCATAAATTATAGAATGTACAACTTAATAAAATAAAAGTGATGTTTAATATAATATACAATATTAGACTAATTATATATTAAAACATTTACTTATAATATATACAATTCTACATAATTATGTATCATGAAGGTTGAACTACATTGTCTTTATGAAAGCTTACATGTAGCATCACACTAGTTGAATTTTGTAATACTCCAGTATTCACTTTAGTCTTAAACATCATGTGAATATTCTGTAGATCATGCTTTTATACATCAGTATTGGTGTTGATGTGTAAATAAATACAATTTTCTTTAAAATTTAAACATACAAGACTACAATTTAAATAAAACTATGGCCCTTTTTCTTCATTGCTGACAGATGTTACTCTGATCTGAAAGGCATGTGAATTCTGAAGTGTAAATTGGTCAAAAATATTATAAAATTTTATTCTAAAAACATATCCATACTGATGTTGATTTTTTTATATAAACACGGTGTCTGTATACAGTTAAAACAGGATTTGAGACAACAGTAATCTGAAAAAGATTCAAGAAAATGTCCCTTTAAGAATCTTCAACTATGCAACGACCAATTTGCACACTTGGGGGCTTTGTGCATAATAACATGACAATATACACCACAAACCCTGCAGTTACACAACAGCAGGCGTGCCAAGCAACGTCTGTGGTAAGTTTGCAAGGAGTGGTGTTTGGGATGGCGACATACCTGGGCATATGGGACCCAATTATCTGCCCTCGGTTGGTAACAGTGAGTATAATAAAAAGAGTGTCTATATTTTATGGTTAACTTTACAGAAAAGGCAGTAAAACAGATCATTACAGCCATCTGAAATTTAAGAGATGTAAGGAAAGAAAGTTCAATTTGTAACAAACCCTTTTACATAAGGTTAATACTAAATACTTAATATGGCCTTGTAAGTTATAATTATTTTATTTCATTTAAATTGGGCAGTAGAGAAAGATTACTACAAATTTAAAGAATGTTTGTCCAAATGAATATAAACAAACAATTCAAAGGTGGAATCCGACAGTTTGGTCCAATTTTATTTTCATCAAACAACCAAAATAAAATTATTGTTTCTTGAACAGATCTCGCAAAACGCCGTTTATTGGTGTCCTTCACCTGTGTGAAAAGTGAACCATGGATAAAGACACAATCGTCATTAGAAAAATGTACTTCCTATCTGAGCCACGCTGCACAGTGGGCTATTTTTAAATTAAGAAAACCACGTGACCCCTCATGCTTGATCTCATTCACGTCCTCCGCTTAGACGTCTGTGTCTATTTTAGCTAGCAGGAATCCCAAGAGTTCTTAAAATTGAGATACTACTGAAAATCGACTAAGCTTAGACTAAAGTACAACCTTTCGGCAGAAACTGTGCACAAATACGCCAAACAGAAGTCAGATATTGTTACATAATATTTGACACCGGCAAACTCTCGGATACCACCTGTAAAGGGAGACAACTACGACTGACCTATTTGCTTTAAAGCATGCTTTGAGACGGTCCCTAGTTAAAATAGTATGTTTACAGCATAGCGGTGTACCGAATGAGCAGAGGACAGCTTCTGTAGCGGTGTGTTGCGCATCTATAACAGAGATCGTGTCGGATTTTATATTGAATAACCGTCAAACTTAATAGGTTAACGTATACAACACGCACACAGTAGAATAAGATGGATTTCAATGAATCAAATACGCGATCCCGTCATGTGCCCAAACCACAGTGAGACAATAACCAGTGATTTTATCGACTGGATAATATTGAACGTTTAATCCGGAATAAATCACATGATCATGTTGTAGGCGTGCTTAGCATCGACATATCATAACTTGGACTCAGCTTCTTGTGCACGGCAAATGTCGTCAGAAACATATCGACCGGACATCATGTGCGTGTGGGAACTGCCGCAGGTGAATGTGTATAAACGGTTGTCCCTCCGCCTTCGTACATCCTAAAATAGGCAACATCCCTGGCATGTGACTATCACGCTTGTTTTCAACAGCCATTAGACCGTAGGCACTTAAGTGTTGTGACCACAGAAACAAGACAGATGTGGTGAAGTTGGATTACTGACAAATCCAAAGGTATTCTTAATTGAAATGACTTTTTTCTTTGTTTTACTGCGAGTGCTTCTCAATTTCTTTTGATTTCGCGTTGACCACATTGTGTGCTAGCAATGCTTTCTGCACGCAATACATTGTTTGTGCAATTATTATTTTGTATTCACGTTTAGTTTAGTAAGAATTTTCACTCCTCAGCCCCTCACCGCGTGTGTTCGAGTCTTGGTCGGGTCGAGAACTTTCATGTGTCGAGGTTTTCCAGCTAACCGGCCAATAATTAGCTGGACGTAGTCAATATGACTATAATTGTGTCGGTACGATGTACCAAACAAACAAAACAAAACAACAAAAACATTTTAATTTTCCACCCACGTTTAAGCGTATGACACGGGCTTCTTGTTTCATAGCCCCCGTTGTTTGATCTGGCGACAATCATACATGTATACAGCGCCCATGCTTCACTAACCTTTAGTCTGCTTTGATAAAACAGTGTCATTGATATGTAAATGTCCGTCTGTTGACTGCACCATCTTGCATTCAAAATGTGATGTGATGACAACTTATTTTGATGTATTTGAGTTTTTGATATATTCGAGTATCTAGTGAAAGACATTAAAACTGTGCCCGGGTAGAACCACCTATGTAATTTTGCCTGGAGGTCACTTTACAAGTTGCGTCTGGGGTAGCCTGCCTTTGTAACATGCCAGTGTGTTGAGAAGCAACGGTCAATTTTCTATGCAACTACTCCAGATTAAAATAAGCTTAACTGAGCAATGCTGAAAAGGTTTATAGAGCTGACATTTTGTCTATTCCAACTATTATGCCAGTTGCGGTGGAAGGGGAGGGGTTCCTAGGCATAATGTCACTGTAGACTCATACTGAAGTCTAATCAAATACGATTTTGACCATTACCTCTATTGTTAGCAAGGTCCAGTCACGAGAACGTCACTCTATTTTCAAAATTTTCATTCTTTTTAAATCTGTAAATAAGCACGATGGGGACTTGCGCAAATTGTTTGTTTGCTGTGATTATCGTCCCATCAACAATATTTCAGTTATCTGGTGTCCACTTATAAAAAGAGCAGGCTTGCTATGTGAATTTAATATATCGTGCCTAACAGATAGATACATTTCAATACTAAAAATATCCACCGAATGCTGTTGTATTCGATGTCCTAGCATTATAATATTACCATCCCAGGTGACATTGTTTATGTGGTAATAAATAAAATGATATGTTTTTAGACGTGGTTTAATAAAACTGGCGTGAAGCAGACCTATTCAGGTTCATAATAATGGAAAGAACACATGGCGGCTTTGTCGTAGTAATGATTACGTGTTTACCTTAACAAATACGCCGTGCGGATTAGATGTTCAGCCAAATGTACCTATGCTGCATACAACCTTGAGTGACATCCTGTCCTTCGAAAGGCTATTGACTCGGGTGAAGGCACTCTTACACTGTCCTGTGTCAATCGGAACACCTCGGATAATTAACGAATCATCTCTCGGATGTATGTAGGTAGTCAGATCGCCTCGGCCATTTATCTAAATGGGACTTCTTTCGAGACAGACGTCAAAACAAAGATGGCAGCTCTGGTGACAACTCACTACAGTACGATGCCAGTAAAACTTCAATTTGTGGTGGCTTCAAATTTAAATCGTCCGATTTTAATTTACCCAGCGCAGCAGACACGCAGCTGTCAAACGATGGCAGTGTTTATGTTTTGTGCGAACTACTTAGGCATATTCTTCTTCCGACTTCCGGCGAACAAAACGATCGTGATTTCAGTATTATTGCACCAGATACATCCGAGGGATGATTGTCCGAGGACGGAATTACCCGAGGAGTTCCGATTGTGTCATGTGTCACAAGATTAGAGTAATCTTCACGATTGTTTTGTTCGCCGGAAGTCGGAAGAATATGCCTAAAATGTAGTTCGCACATGTTATCTACGTATCTAATGTGATGTTTAATTCACTGTTTATTAAGGCTTGACAAAGTCTGCTTTCTTTAAAAAAAAATCGCAAAATGCAAAATTTACCAAGGATGTCCATTTTACTTTTATAAAATAATGTTCTGTTATCTTCTGTTCGATCTACGCTTGCGTGATCATATGCATTGTGTATACGCCACTTATAAACAATCCACTGATTGACTCGATTGTTACGTAACCATTTATGTAAATACGAAGTTAGGATTGTTCAGTTCAATAAAATGACATTAGTAAAGAACACGTAGTTTTAAAAAATGATGGCTCGTCGATTATATTTAGGCAGTTGCCCGTGGCCTTCCCCTGGCAGTTATACGTGTAGCTAGTAGCAACGTACAACACACATTTGAAAAAAAAAACAATAAATTATGCTGATGAATGTTGACGTTTTGTGCTTAGACGCTCCAAAGTTCGTGTTACCCTTTATGGACACATGCCGTGGCAGAAAGGAGCGTGCTTTTTCCTTTGTTACGTAGCTGTATGTCTCCCGGCGGCATTAAAGTATAACGATTACTATTCACATAACGTTACACCGCGGCATTGCATGTTTGACATCTTTTATATAAAACATACATCGAAAAAGGCATTAAGACCTTTAAAGGTCCTGTCCGACAGTTTGAACCAAAATTTTCTTCCCAGTTATCAATTATAAGTCATTGTTACATGAAAAGATTTGTTGATGCCCCAGATCTGTGTGAACTGTGAAGAATACATTCACACACTCGAGAGAGAAAGAGAGAGAGAGAGAGAGAGAGAGAGAGGGAGGGAGATAGAGAGAGCACGAGATTTGCCGGCATTTTTGCCGATACTGTGCAGCGACATGTCTATCATTTAGGGGCAATTATGGGGTACCCAGGGACTGAACCCGGCCGGTCCATTATACTGACACCGACGAGTCAGGCGTAATGCTGTCCCCTTAGACCCGAGCGTTAGGACCCACGACCTCCCGATCCGCAAGTCGACGCTCTACCACCTGAGCACCTGAGCTATTGCGGCCGGGTTTTCCCTATTTGAACTACGATGCAGAGTTAGCTATTTTTAAACTGAAAAAAACACCCACAAACAACAACAAAAACACACACAAAAAAAAAACACGTGACAATTTACTTAAAAGATCACGTTATATCGTCATCGTGGTCATTCACTTTGACGTCGATATCTACGACGTATTTTTAGCAGAGATCACTATCGTTCTTATTTATAGATTTGGAAAGGATGAACATTTTTGTTCGATGTGTCTTTTGTCAATCAATATGGATAGTGTTCAAAATCGTTTTTACGTAGACTGAAATATGAGCGGATGCAGAAATTATGACCATTATTACATGTGTTGGATTTAGGAAAACTGTCAGATACCACAGTTTACTGTATCTAAATTAGAAGATTGAACCTTCCTGTTATTTTGTAACAAGAAACTTACTTGTTAACAAGAAAGCACGTTTAAAAAGATGTTCGGCTTTAGTAAGTGTAAGATCATATGTTTTCTTGTACTATTGGGATTGTTTGAATATCATGCATACACTGGAGAAAGCATTCACATGGACGTTTTGCAAACATTAAAAACATGTTTTAGAATTAAATGCAAAAAATCTTTTAATACTTGTTAAGCTTCCCGTAATAAAATGTAAGACTAGCAGGTAGTTAGGTAAAAGCTACTGCGTATTTCGTTGAGGGCTTACCCTCTCCTCTCCCAGTGTAAAGTGTGCGCTGATGATGAGTGCATAGAGTACCCCTAGGCGACTATCAGCGCAGGTACATTCATCAAACAATGAACTACACTTGACGAAAACTCCTAATTACCCTACGTGTTTGCGCATATGGCAAGCCTGGTTTAAACACGCCACTATTCAGCGATGCTGTGATAACGGTATAAACGGAATCTCTTTGTTTCTTTTTCTTCGTACCTCTTATGTTAATGTCTGGGTAAAACGATTGGCGCACTGCAGGTTAGCTCAAACAACAACAACAACAACACCTCTCTGCTAACTTGTTAAAGAGAAAAATGAAGTTTCAATTCGTCCAAGAGAGCGGTCTTCCTTATAGTAACACCAGGACGTTTTGGAATCCCACCCGGGCGATATCTAGTAAAGTGAACAACATTTGTCTACTAACCTCGGAGGAATAATCTGCGTCTGCATTATAAAACAGTTCATAACAATGTGACTGATGTAAGTTTCATGTCGCTATTTGATGTTTTATGTCACATGGATATGATGATGACAGTGATGATGGAAATGAATTAATGATGTTTATGATTATGATTGTTATTATTATATTTGTAAATGATGATGATGATGATGTTGTTGTTGATGATGATGATGATGATGATGATGATATTAATGATAATGCTGATTAGATGATAATGATCATGACAGGGTAGCGTATCGCGACGAAGCATAATTCACAGGCACGATTCATATTCGTGACAATACATTTACTATGCGACGTGAACTTCTATTATCTTACAACACTCCAATGAACATAGTACAACAGATGAAAATTGAATTGCAAAACTATTGACATCGGCGGACTGAAAAAAAGTGTCGATGTTTTATCATTTCTTTTCGATACTTTTATCTAATGTCGCTGCAGGCCTATTGCACTAGTTTATTTAAAGGTCGCCACATCCGTGGGGATTTTATTGTAATCCCCGTGTGTTGCATATCATGGTCTAAAGGTAAACAATACCTTATGTGTTCAAAAGTGGGCTACGTATATGTACCAGGTACGAATGTTGGATACCTACATAGTAACTTACGAATTTCCTAGTTTCCTTTTTTTGTAATGTGAACATTATTATTATGGGCGAATTTCACATCCTAGAAAGTTGCATTCAGACAAAAGTTCATCTTATGTTTTTATGGTGTTGCACGTAATTGTTTAATAAAAAAAGTCGTCAAGCATTAAAGGCGACGCAAAAAATGGAAGAGGTAAAGAGATTAAAGTAATAGGGGAGCAATTAACTAAGACATTTGAAATGTGATGATTTTTATTTGAAAGTTTTCAGTATACTACTTATCTCGAGAAAATGTATGTAAAACCTATATTCCTGAGACCACAAAATGGCTTAAAACAAAATAAATAAAACTAAAGTGAACAAGCAGAAATTGCACATGTGCAGCAGCCTCAAATTACACAAAAAAGTATTGTTCAGATAGTATTTTTTTCAAACGTAGTATGTGTTTTCTTGCTCAGTATCTTATTGTTTATTTTCAAAGATATTTTGACATTAACAGACACCGAAAAAAATAGAACGCCGTTTACCGCATTTGGACCCGTATTTTATCACGTTATGAAAGTTCGGAAAACAAACATCCTTATGTGCAAATTTCAGTGAGCATTCCATATATAGGCGACGCACTAGATCGCCAATCATTATCCCGTGGTCGGCCGCCTCTATTTCCTTTTGGTACATATTGTACATATACGGTGGTGCCGTAGATTTTCAAGTTGTTTTTGCTACTTATAAATGACCAATAAAAAATATGTTAATCATGTTTAGTCTTACCGACGCTGCTTATTAATTTGTCACTAAATATGCTTCTTGTTTTTTCACCTGGCTGTAGACGCAGCAAGGATATTCGTTGTCTATAGAGAAATGTTGAATTTAATTGTGACCATGAGGTGCCAGTCACTGTCAATTGATTCTTAACAAATAACTTATTAGGAGCCTTATACATAAACATGATTCAGCCACTGGAAATTAGAGTTTTGATGTAAATAACAACTCCCACACAAATCCCGGTTACTTATCAGCCCCTTTCCGCAGCCCCTTTCCGCGGGAATTTGAGTCCCAGTAGTGGTGAGTGCCCTCATGTGGTGAAGTTTTCTAACTAGTCTGCGATGCGCTGGTGGTTCTGCCCTGACATAAAACTGGGGTTTACCAATAATTAGGTGGACATCACCTAATATTTTTGTCTTTATACCTCAACCGGATCAAGGTGCAATTTCTTGGCTGCCCTTCATCCGTCGTGCTGCCTCAACAGTTTGTGAACACTCGAGAGAATAATTTTTATTCAACCTTAACTAAACCTTGTTAGAATTGTGTCTACATGAAACCTTGAAAGAGTTCGAATCTGGGGCTGTGGGATCAAAAAGTTGGTTACTAAGATAAATTTTTGCACTCTTCACTTAACTTTGTTAGAATGTTGGCTTGTTTAAAAATCTTGTATTCGCTTGGAAGTAGAATCCACTTGAGATTATATTTTTAAAGTATACTGAAAGCCGGGGCCCTCAGGCAGGCCAGCCTAGCCTTCGTGTTATGTTTAAGTTGTGTCACAAATTGATGGATAACACATTTAGTTCTGGTTTTGTCACTGTGTTTTCCCTGAACTTGTTAAAGAGCCATCTTCTGTATCCAGGAGAAGTTAAAGATGAACACACACGACTCCCTCTGGCAAAAATAAATGTCCATCGGTCGATGAAAGAGTCTGTAATTGAATTTTCTAGTTGCTGGCTGCTATAAGAATTGTGGATGGTAAAGTGTCCATGGCGACACGATTATCGACCAATCAGAACGAGTATTACAGAGTCGGTCAACTCGAGAGAGATAGCATATCGATGTTCATTAAAAGGTGTAGACTTGCAATTATTGAACCACGGCTTTCAAGTTTGCATTAAATCCCTCAATAGAAGTACACCACCATCATCATCATCATCATCATCATCATCATCATCATCATCATGTAAATGTTTCGTAAATTGTCTTTACTTATGTCCGCCTTCTTTCTTTCATTCTCACCTCTAACTCCTTCTCACCATCATTATCATCTTCTTCCAACATCGTCATCATCATCATTATTATCATCATCATCTTCATTTTCTTCTTTTTCTTCTTCTTAAAGTCCAACTCAGTGGGAAAGCTTCTTGTTCAGTATTTATTATAGGTCGGTTTTAAAGCTGCTTGTAAGATTATTTCTGGTTTCTGAATATGTTTTAACAATATACCTTATTGATAAAGACGCCATATCAGCAATGGGCTTATTTAAAGGGCGAATATTTATTACGTTGCCTAGTGACCACATCGTTTTATACTTAAAAAATATAAGTTACATCCAAGCTTTGGCAGAGTGGAATACGATCTCCCCCACATGTACACTTTCAAACCTTCAGCCATTTTAACATGGTCTAACATGGGCCGACGGAACATAGAGCTGTTGTAAAATACAACTGCTCCCCTCAACATTTAGTGCTGTGCTCATGTTTGTATTCTTTACATAAGAACTTTAAATATGAAGACCCCGGCTGTGCATGAAGCTGGTACAATCCCATTAGTGTAATTAACAGTGGTGTTTCAAAGGTGTTAGCCGACAATTTGCCTATACCAAATATGTGTACCAGTATCTTACCACTTCTTTGGTGTGTGTGTCGGGTGGGGGGATTGAGGCACAGTTTCTGCATAATAGTCTTAGTAAAGATGGTTTTGAACACTACCTATTTTGTTAGCCAGCACAAATTACGAAAAAACACCTATTTAAAGCCCATTCTATTCAAATCTTTAAATAAGAATGATAATGATCTCTGCATAAATAGATGTAGACTTCAGAGCGGATTGACCGGATGACGAAATAACGTGATCTCAAAAGTAAGTTGTAACGTGGTTTTCTTAGTTAAAAAAATATGTGTAGCTTGATTCAGATAGGAAATCTGTTCATTGACGAGTGGGGATTTATGCTTCACACAAATAAAGGGCATCAATGAACAGCAATTCGCAGGACCTTTTATGTCACAATGACCTTATTTTGGTATTTGAGAGAAAGCATGCCAGATATCACCTTTAACTTAACTGATCGTTAAGGAGAAGCAGTTGCCAAGTCGACCATAAACAACGCCATCCATCTACTTATTCATATTGTATAAATTTATCACATTGTGACATTTACTGTGCATCGCAGTCTTGTTTCGTGTCAAACCCCCATACATGTTTATAATGCACTACATTTATTTTAGTTAGCACATGATTACACACATCAAACAACAATGGAATATCAGACCGTTGGTTTCGGCCTTTGTTATATGCACGTTCTTTGTTAATGTAAACACTGCATCCGGTTGACTCAGATATTGGTAGTGATACGTTAAAGGTTGTTACCGAAAGTTTGGCCCATTTCTTTCTGTCATGCAACCTCATCAATTATTGTAACCTGAAAAGATCCCGCGAAATGCTTTTTATTCGCGCCTTATATCTATGTGAAACGTGAAGCAAAACACCCCACTTGTCATTACAAATATGTATTTTTTATCTGAGCGAAGGTGCAGAGTTATCTATTTTTAAACTAAGAAAAACCCCTGACCACGTGTTTTTAAGATCCCGTTACATGATTATCCGGGTAATAAGCTCTGACGTCAATATCTGTTTTAGCAGAAATCCCCATCGTGCTTATTTATAGATTTAGAAATACATGTATTGGACATTTAAAAGTGGTTTCCGACAGTTTGGACCAAAATATTGATTTTCCTTCATAACCAAAGTTTTTGTTACATGAACAGATATTGCAAATTGCTGCTCAATGATGCCTTAAATCAACTTAAACAGTAAAACATAAATCACCATTCCTCATTGCAAACAGGTATTTTCTATCTGAGCCACGCTCTGACGTCGGTATCTATTTTTAGCAGATATCACTATCGTGCTTATTTATAGATTTGGAATTATTGAACTTTTAGGGTGTTTTTACCGCAATCTATACTGTTTAACATTGTAGGCAGTGTTTAAAGCCGTCTTTAGATTTACATAAGTATGAGTTTATGCAGAAATTATGCTCTAATTCCCCAAAACAGTGATACGGTATTGTTATGAGTTTAATTTAGGCAAACTGTTGGATACCACATTTAAAGCCATATATTTCACGGTTTGTACACTCTTCAATTACTGAGGCTTGTTATAGACAGCCACAACTAAAATATAAATTTTTGTAGGATCATGCAAAAATTCCCCCAGAACAGGGATAGGGTGATGTTACTCCCAGGCATGACCAAACTGTTGGATACCACTAAAACGACAAGAAACCCCAACGCAACTTAATGACTTGGTTGATCAATCAAATCCAAATATTAAACAAGACAAATGGTAAATAGAATATTTACTGTAGCTAAATATAGCTTGGGAAATCCCTATTGGTTTTGTGGATATATCAAGTGCGAGACTGATAAGAAAACAAAGTATGAACAAACGGTGAACAAATACTCCGAGATTCGTGTTTATTTTTTTGTTTGGAGGAAAGGTTTTGGCAGAAAAAAAATCTACAGGGGTCTGATAGACTGGACGCGACTGTAGTTTTATCTTAATACGAAGGTCGGTACGGCATTGTAGATAAGGAAAATAGAAAATGTATTTAGTTTAATAAGACTGGAATAGAGTGAGTATCATTTTGTTCTAGTTTGTCCATTCTGTCATGAGTTTAGACTTAAAGTAATGTTATGTTATGCAAAATACACAAGCAAGTATTGTTAAAAGATTAGCAAAATCATCTTGCTTTTACAGAGAGGGAGGTAGTGATAGAGAGAGAGAGAGAGAGAGAGAGAGAGAGAGAGAGAGAGAGAGAGAGAGGAGGGAGAAAGTAAATCATGTTTATCAGTTGACCTTGTACATCTGTTGACCTTGTACACTGGTTGACTTTGTACATCAGTTGACCTTGTACACTAGTTGACCTTGTACATCTGTTGACCTTGTACATCAGTTGACCTTGTACATCAATTGACCTTGTACGTCAGTTCACCTTGTACATCAGTCCACCTTGTACATCAGTTGACCTTGTACAAAAGCTTACATGCAGTAAAATATATGACATATATTACGTGTTTTTTGTATAATGTTGTGTATGTGACGCCATATGTTTTGGGGCAATGGAATTTAATGTTAATTGCTATAAGACCTGTATTGCTATAAGACCTGTCTTGCTGTAAGACCTGTATTGCTGTTAGACCTCTGTTGCTTCATGCATTGTACACAATTGTTTGATGAAGATTACCCCTCGAACCAATTAAATATTAATCTGCATTCTCAATCCTTTGGAACATATCACTTTATCAGGCTATTGATGATTCTCAAAAATGATTTGTAAACAAAGTGAGCATATTATAGTGTATACTCACTGAGTATAAAACATCATACATGTTTCGTACACACTTGTATAATAGCTTTAATGTGCACAGCTGAATGGCTTTTTTATATTTATATTAAAGATTGGTTTGTTCATTGTAGATGCGACAAAGCTTGCTTGAACTTTAAAGGAGGTATCCGACAGTTCGGTCCAAAATATTTTTCTAAAATAACAAAATAAGATATTGGTACCTGAAAAGGTCTTGCAAAATGCTGTTCATTGATGTCAAATATCTGTGTGAACCATCAAGGATAAATCCTCACTCGTCATTGTTAACATGTTTCCTATCCGAGCTTCGCTGCAGAGATAGCTATTTTTAAAGTTAGAAAACCACGTGACCACCTACTTTTATTTACGAGTAGTCATCCGGGAAATCCGCTCTGACGTCGATATCTATTTATAGCAAAGATCACTAAAGCGCTTTTTATAGAGTTGTAAAAATTGAACATTTTGAGTAATTCTTTTTTGGGGATTAGTACAGTTTGACAATAAAGTTACTGTTCAAAATCGTCATTATACTGACTAAAGTATGGGTTTATGCAATAAGTATGACCAAATTTCCCAAAGCGGTGCATAGATATGGGTACATGTATTTAATATAGGCAAACTATGGGATACCACCTTTAACACCAGTAAGTCACGCTTTTATTAACATCGCCACTATGAGTCCCAGTTTATTTTTGTTCACAACCCAATGCCTACTGTACTATCCAAGACACAAGAAGGGATCCTACTCGGAACTCCCAGTGGTTAACGTGAATTCTCTACGACTTTGAATTTCACTTGTTTGACCGAACTTAACATAGAAATATATAATACAAATTGTACAGATCCTCATTTTGTACATGTATGTACATGAGTGTTAATAAAGTATTTGTCTCTCTGTCTGTCTGTCTGTCTGTCTGTCTGTCTGTCTGTCTGTCTGTCTGTCTGTCTGTTAATTCATATATATGATGTTAATTTGTACGTTAATAAGTTGTAATCAGTTTGTTGTCAATTAGTACATATATATGATGTTAATATGTACATTAATTAATTGTTAATTTTTAAATCAGTGTAACTAACATTTCTATAAAAGCCAAATAACAAATTGAAAATAATCATCTACATGATAAAATGAATGAAGGTCTTCTTGCTGACCTGCAGTGGCCTAGTGTGCACCCAAGAAATGTGCGTGGGCTGTACGTCGCTATAATAAACATACATTGCGAAACAAAAACATAAAGCAACTTACTTTCAATTACAAAATGTACTTCCGAAGCCCATTTCAGGAGGACAATCATGTGTTTCAAGACCTTAAATGAAATGTAATCTTTATCATACTTAAAATTAAATACTAGTACTTGTTTTTAAATGATGTTTGGTGTCACTGTAGTGTGTATCATCTAACTCGCCACTTCAGTCGTTGTTGTCCTTAATAGGGTTAATCGGTATAGAAATAATTAAAGCTTCTGCTATCGCTGTCCTCTTTCATGAATTAAACGACCTACACATAAGTTAATTTTAAAAATATTAAAAAAACACATAACAACTTTACATAATTAGTTGTAAAGGACTAAATGGGGAAAGTAGAAAGTCTAGTTGAGATCACCAAGGCTTCGGACCAAAGGCTCGAGGTATTACTGGGAGTTATCTGTAAGCTTGTGGTAATCTGTTATTGATTGCATGGAGCCCGGTTAGCAATACAGGAATGCTGGATCGGGCTACCAAACGTGTTCGCTTTTAGTCAGTAGAAATAGTTCAGATTGGAGTTGGACGCAGCTGTAAAGTTTCGGTTTGTACTCGGGACTACTTGTTTTATACTGTTTTAAATTTATTTAATTATACATCATACCAACAATTTATGTTTATAGCATATAAACATAATGTACGTAGGCATGATATGATATGTGACGTATGTCTAATATTACAATTACATATTATGGGTGCACATTCCCGCGTATGTGTTGATGTGAAAATGAGGGGACTTGTCCAAACTGTACGTTCAGTTTCGAAAAGTGTTTGTAGAGGTCGGTATGGGAGGATGGGGGTGAATTTACTGGTGGATAAGTTTATTTTGTAACTCAAACAGATAACTTTATTTTGTAACTCAAACAATAATTTTATTGACATGTCTTCCAAATATGCATTGTTGTTGTCATCAAATATTAATGTAACTGATATCGTGTGGAGTGAGATTTGCGCATACATATAGCCAGCTTTTGATGAATTGAATCACTTGATGTGTGTGTGAAACGCAACAGTTTGCAAACGACTGGAGGAGACATTAGCCGGAATAAAATGTTTATTTAAGTGCCATTATTGTGTGTTATTATAATGGACATGTACAATCGCAACTGCTCGGGCAATGTTAAGATGGTAAGGGAGCAAGTGTCTTCTATGTGACAAAAATGTACACACGTGTCAATTACACTTACATGTTGTAGAAATATTCTAAACTTTGTTAAAGCTCTCCATATTTTAATAATTTGAATGGCTATTGCTGACAGGACAGGCGTTAATCAAAGTTGTAACGAGTATGTATGTATTTTTAGCTTAAGTTCTTAACTGGGCCACGGGGGGTTAAGTAACTAGGTCACTAGGTCAAATCCAGCAAAATAGTGTGATCACGCCAGAGGCCACTTTTATGGCCCAGTCTTCACCAAATATTTCTTAAGTAAATAACTTGACGCCAGATATGGTCCTACTTAAATTGTCTTAAGGTGGGCGATTAAGGGCTATCATGGCCTTCTTGTTTTTAAAATGTTTTGTTCATTACAGCATAACTCAGTGTAAATAAATACACAGTACAGAGAGGGATTTTTTAGGTTCTTAATATGACGCATGCTTTATGTAGGTTCTGTATGTGTTAAAAAAAGCCCCATCATGTTTTATATCTCGAGCGATACTATTGCATGGGCGTGTCAAAGGTAACCGGCAGGTAAAGTAGGTCAGGTTTATTGGAATTGTTTTAAGACAGCCGCTGCGAGATATCAGTTTCTTGACCACTTCTACCATTCCTTCATCGCTCTTCACCTATCATAATGATATTGCTAGTACACATTCGAATCCCATCGACGGGCAAGTTTAGCTGTTTACTAACCACTTACGGTGTAGGGCTTGAATAGCTTGAAATACTCCTATATTTGTACACCCATTAAAATATCTCCACTATCTGCAGGTCCAGTATTTAGAGCCATGGGATTTTCCAGGGATATTCCTTTAGCTCGAGTCTAAGCTGATATCGGAATGATCTCCGACTCAATCTCATCCTCAACCTCTCTCTTGAGAGTGTGTGTTTGTAGCACAATCACAAACTATGTGAAATACTGAACAAGTATGTAAAAATGAACTCTTTGTTTTCTTACATAAGGTAAAAACAAGGGTAAACGCACTTTTATGATACAAAGTAAGACATGTTTAAATATATAATTGTGTAAATGCTATTTTCAAAACGCGCGAACCTTACAATACAGATTCGTGTGTCGAAGCCCTGATTTGAGCTGAAAACTCGCTGTTTTTTTCTTCTTTTTTGTGTGTTGTAGTTTTGAGGTGTTTTTTTATTGGCAACGAGACTTTCTTCATATATTCATGACCTACTTAACGATGAAAGAAGACCGAAACACGTAGCGAGAATCCCGGTGTATCAATGCTGTTACCTTAGAAAGTGTACGGAAAAAACCAAAGATGATGCGAATTATGTCGGACGTCACTGTTAACTATTTTGCCCAGCCGTACTTGTTTCCTAAAACACGGGGAACCGTTGTCGATATACATTTTTGAACGCGGAAAACTTGTCCATTTTTTTAATAAAATCCTGATTTTTTCGGAAAGCGGTGGAAATTGTCGATGTGTCCCGAATATTGCACATTCAGCTCTGGTACACACTAAACAGGATTCCCCTGGCATTCATGCGTCGTCGTCTGTGCACGTATATAAATAGTCGGTATTCATTGGGAAAACTGCTTACGACTGAGTCTTATGAGTGTCATCAGAGTCAAGTATACCACTTTAAAGTCTCTGATTGCCCTGAAAGGAACAGGACAACAACTTACCTCAAAACACTCACAACCAACTAACTTGAAATTATGTTAACATGAAAAGGTCCTGCAAAATACTGTTGATTGATGTCCTAGATCTGATAGCAATCCCTCTCAGCCACATTCATAAATAGAATATATTTCTATCTCTGCCCAGGGCGTATAGATAACTATTTCAAATCAAAAAAGCTTGGCTAATTAAGCGCGACTATCATCGTCTTGTGATATCCATATGTAATACTAACATATTGCCTATGGTAGAAGGCTTGAAAAATGAAGTTTAATGCGATTTTTCACGATTTTTCTGCTCTAGGTATATTTTTAAATCGGTTGAAGTAAAATATGTAAAATGGTTTAAGCAATGTATTTATTTACATGCATTTGATAGCAGTCTGATAGCACCTTTGTTTGATTGTTTTTGTTACATTGCACCGAACGTTCTCGCCCGACCGGGACACAGACCCACAAGGTATGGGACTGACCAGAGCGCCTCTTTTAACTATAACATAAATATGGTTCACCAAAGAAAGCTGAAGGTAGTTAAGATTGTCATAGCTACCACATTTCACAAGTACTGTCTTTATTAACAGCACAAAATAACATATTACCTTTATATTTCATTGCAGAGCAATCCAGGCCTCAGTCAACCCCACCAAAAGAAAAAAATACATGTATTACTGAAAATTTGTCCATCTAACCTTGAGTGTCAACGAAACGTCAAGCCCGCTGGTTACCGGTAGCTTGTAGCACGCATAGAGCCAATTGGGTACCTATACAAGGGCAGTATGGGAACCAGCAGCTCTCCCTTCCGGCTTGTGGCAGTGCTGTCAATCGTGACCATCATCAACATCGGATTCTTCGGCTTTACCAATCACTGGAGCGACCCCAGTTTCGCCTGTTCCGTAGATAGCGTTATTACCGGCGTGGCTAAATACATCCGCCATAACGGCAAGCGGAAACTGGAAGATAGCCTTCCTGAGACGTGTCTTAAGGTCAAACCGAACCAGGATACTAAGGACACGTTAAACTCTGCCTTGCAGTCTCTGATAGATCAGTGTAATAATAAAGCCAGTAAGCCAAAGTTGAAGCCAGATCTGCCAATTATTACTTTGTTTACAACATGGCCGCACGATCCGTCGAAAGAAAAGCTTCATAATATAACAATGCAAAATTGGCTGTCATTCCGTCCAAAGGTAGAAATAGCTGTGTTTTCAAATGATACAAGGGTGGTCAGCGTTTGCGAATCTTTGAACATCCGGGTACTTCCTATATTAAAACATGGTGGAGGAGGATCACCAGTATTAAAGGAAATGTTTCACACAGTGCAACAGTATTTCAACTCGAGCTTATTATATGGTTATGTCAACTCAGATATATTGTTCACAGACAATCTTATTGAAAGTTTAGAAGTTGTATTGAATGAACGTCCCGCTGGAGTGCCCATGATGATGGTTGGCAAGCGGATCAATGTGTTAAATGTGACTGAAGCCGAGGCCTCCACATATGCAGATATAACATCTATTGCCAGTTCTCGCGGCATCCTATTTAGCGCCAATGCAGAGGACTACTTTTTCACGAATAAAGCTTTTCCTTGGGATAGTATTGTCGATGTTGTTGTCGGTCGAGTTGCCTATGACAATTGGTTGGTTGGTCACGTGATATGCAAACTTAAAATAGACGTCATAGAACTAACTGATTCTTTAACAGCAGTTCACCAAACCACATCAAAGGGAGGTAACTTTGAGGGATTTCAGCATAAGCAGGCTCATTATAATGAGGGTATATTCAAATCGGCCGGGATAGTTCCCGTTTATGAGGCAGGGTTTACTATCTGTGCGCAGGAATATACCCATATTAACCTGTGTGGTGACGTAGAGTTGTCTCGAAGGGAGAAGTTTTGGGATAAATGCGCTTGCGCACCAGAACGGCCAAATCACCAAACTAACTCAGGATAACACACTACGGGTACACACATTCACATTGACATTGCCTAATGTCGCGTAGGTAATTATTACTAAAAGCAAGATTGATTTGACGTACACTTAACGTTATCTGTCCGTCCGTGCCGAAATGTGGCTAATAGCGGCAAAGTAGCAGGTTAGTGAGGATATTCTTGATCAGAAACCACTTAAGTTATCTTTGTATCATATCAGTCTTTCTATGTGTGTGTATGTTTATGCTTAGATTTATTTGATTATTTGTGATAATTTTGTATGTCTTAAGATACTTATTTATGTTACATGTTAGAGTGTTAGGTTTACAACCTAGTCGGGCTTTCTTGTAGTTGGAACTGCTGCTAAATGACCTAAGTGTACCTGAGTCGTAATTTATATTGCAGTTTTTAAACAACTATATCAGACATCCTGTTTAGATGTCGATTTTAAATGTCCTTAACTTAATATTTTATACCTTCTTGTGTCCTATTTTTTCATTTACTACCTATGTGTATTTTATTCAAGTTTTTCTTTTGTGCATTTTTTATTGAAAGCGTCTTCTACATTTTTCCTTCAACCTATCTTCTTGTCAGTGCCATTCTCAAGCGTATAAGAATTAATAATGGTATTTGCAATACTACATTTAGACGGCATGTGAAGTAATGCTTAAATAAAGTTAACAGATCTATAAAGTGCATAAAACAACAAACATAAAACGCTAAATATTAACCATATACAACCATTGTGTGATTTTGACTTTATTGTTTGCCATTTGTTCAGTAATTATTTCGGAATGTATAGTGTTTAGTCTTTCTATTTTAGAATTTAATTAAACTATTCTAGTGTCTGTTGTAAATAGCGCTTCGCCCTTCTATTGCCGTATAACAAATCATTCCTGCCGTTACCATATACTGATAAATCTTTGCCACATTTTGCCAAATGATTAGTCAGTATTGTTATAAAGATAGTCATTTTGCCAACTGATATGCCATTATTGTAGAAAGTATATTTCCAAACAGTTCTGGTATGTCCTAAGCCATGGTTCTGGTATATTTTCAGCCATGGTTCTAGTATGTTTTCAGCCATGGTTCTAGTATGTTTTCAGCCATGGTTCGGATAATGTCTCAGCTATGGTTCTTACATGACCTAGGCTCAAGTTCTAATATGTCTTGTCATGGTTCTTGTATCGTCATCTTAGCCATAGTTCGAGAATGTTCTCACCATGATTCTGGTATGGTGTGAGCCATGGTTCTGGTATGTTCTCAGCCATGGTTCTGGTATGGTGTGAGCCATGGTTCTGGTAAGTTCTCAGCCATGGTTTTGGTATGGTGTGAGCCATGGTTCTGGTTTGTTCTCAACCATGGTTCTCGTATGGTGTGAGCCATGGTTCTGGATTGGTCTCAGTCATGGTTCTGGTATGGTGTGAGCAATGGTTCTGATATGGTGTGGGCCATGGTTCTGGTATGTTCTCAACCATGGTTTTGGTATCTTCTCAGCTATGGTTCTTGTTTGGTCTCAGCCATGGTTCTGGTATGTCCTCAGCCATGGTTCTGGTATGTTCTCAGCCATGGTTCTGGTATGTTCTCAGTCATGGTTCTGGTTTAGTCTCAGCCATGGTTCTGGTTTGGTCTCAGCCATAGTTCTGGTATGGTGTGGGCCATGGTTCTGGTATGTTCTCAACCATGGTTTTGGTATCTTCTCAGCCATGGTTCTTGTTTGGACTCAGCCATGGTTCTGGTATGGTGTGAGCCATGGTTCTGATATGGTGTGGGCCATGGTTCTGGTATGTTCTCAACCATGGTTTTGGTATCTTCTCAGCCATGGTTCTTGTTTAGTCTCAGTCATGGTTCTGGTATGTCCTCAGCCATGGTTCTGGTATGTTCTCAGCTATGGTTCTGGTATATCCTATGCCATTGTTCTAGTATGTTCTATGCCATGGTTCAAGTATGCCCCCCACTCCCCTGCCATGGTATCGGTGTGTTGTCAGCCATGATTAAAGTATGTCATCAGCCATGGTTCTAATACGTTTTCGGCAACAGCTCTAGTACGTTCGAGGCCATGGTTTAGTATGTTCCATGCCATGGTTCAAGTATGCCCCCCCCCACTCCCCTGCCATGGTATCGGTGTGTTCTCAGCCATGATTAAAGTATTTCATCAGCCATGGTCCTAATACGTTTTCGGCAATAGCTCTAGTACGTTCGAGGCCATGGTTCTAGTATGTTCCATGCCATGGTTCTAGTATGCCCCCCTGTCATGGTACCGGTGTGTTTAGCCATGGTTATAGTATGTCTTCAGCCATGGTTCTGATATGTTTTCGGCCATGGTTCTGGTATGTCCATATTATTATTATTATATTAATGACCAACTTGTCATAATTTGCTTGTGTTTGTCAGCCATGAATCATCTTGGTCACGCTTTTTACATATTGTCAAAATTGCCATTCGAAGGATCTGCCTTTTGTGCGTGTTCACTTTTTACATTTTGTGCAGGAACATATAGATACGATTTTCTGTAAACTATTGCCTATTAGATAGGGTGTTTAAACTGCATGTTAATTCATATTTATTTATTTGTTGATAAAAGCCATTAGACATGGCCTACTATTTTTCTGGCCTAAAGATGTAACATTTCGGCTGTAAGAAATTATATATATGCATTATTTTTTCCCCCATTTTTCCATGTTTTGTATTGTTGGTATGGTATATGTAGATTTTGGTAGTGAGCAATTTTATGTAAATATATTTTCTCTGAGGTCTACATAAGATTTGTGCATGGGATGTTTATATTTCGAATGTTGTACTTTTATTCCTGACGTGTATTTATATTTTTATATCTGGGTTTTATCTGAGATTATCATTGTATCTCGTGTGTCTACTACTTTTTTATTACTTTTAGTTAAATTCCTAACATGTGTTGATTTCTTAGAAGTTCGTGTTTTTAGTTGCATTTATATTCCTTACTGATTTTTATCTTGTTTAAGAACGTCAGGAATACATGTCTATTTCTACCATACAGACCTTAGTAAGCTTTATTTTCTAACGAAAATCGATGAATTTGCTAAGCGCATTAAAGAAAAATATGTGATTTTTAATTTAGTCTGTATTTTTAAGACAGGGTTGAATTTAGGTGTTTTGCTTACACTTTAAGACTTACTCTTACGCATAATACACCGTGCTTCTCTGCTTTTAACACTTATATACATTTATATATTTATCAATTTACTTTGCATTGGTTGATTTTTACTTGAAATTCCATGTCGGTCTCTTTGTCTAAAACACAAACTTTCTTACGAAAAAATTGTTAACGTGAGTGTCACAGCCGAAGGTACACAGGTCAAGTTAATGCGCCCTAGTCCACGGGTAGCTTAGCATGTGTGTTGCGCACAGCACAGAATAGCGCAAGCACAGTTATCGCGCAGAGCACGTAGGTTGCGCATAGAACATGGGTAGCGCATAGAACATATGTCGCGTATAGAACATAGGTTACGCATAGAACATAGGATGCGCATAGAACATGGGCCGCGGAACATCAATCTCATTAAAATCAGCTCCAGTATTACGTGTAATAGGATCTGATGACTTCCCATTACGGGTCACCTCAAATTGACCTTTTCAGTAGCCAATGAAATTCTCGGCAACAAAATCTTGTGGTATACTGCGAGCAACGTTCTACACGCTATAAAATTTTAATGGTAAAGGGTCGCGTTTAACTCGTGATTGCATGCAATCTACACACATTCTTAAACTTAACTTTACATATTTCAAAAGAGACATATATAACCTCTACAAATATGTATAAACCATCCAACAAAAAGAAGTTTTGAACAAAAAATCCTTATTTTAGTAACACTGGTAAATACATTCACAACTCGCTCTCTGCAATTGTCATGGCGGATAACGAAAGCGTTTTCGCAGTGGGTTGCGTTGAAAATCCTTTCGTATTCTACTTAAAAATGGAATTATGAAATGTTATGGTAGATACCGATAGATAAATTGTTGATTGAACAAAATGTGTAAAAATTAATGCATGCCAATAGAAAGGATGGCTGATTCAGCGGTTTAAAAAGTGGTATGTGTTGACTGCTGTATCGGGAAGGATTCTATAGTAGTTTTGAAAGGAGCGATTGCATTGGTCGAAATACGGGCACTTGTCTATGCATATTCAATTACACAAAGGTCATTTTGACACGACCTCTTATGCGATGTAGTCAGATCCTAATCACGGACAGTAGATGAGGGAAATTAGGATATGATTTTAATGAGATTGGCGGAACATAGGTCGCGCATAGAACATGAATCGCGGCATATAGGTCGTGCGTAGAACATCGGTCCCGCAAAGAAAATAAGTTGCGAGTTGTTTTATTTATGACTGCGCCTATTTATGAACCATTTTGTAGGATTAAACATGTTTGCAGGTTCGCTAGTCACACGATGTATTCTGAATATTTATAACATTTTTGTCTATTTGTAATGTTTTATGCTTGTTATTATTACAGTTATAAAATATATAATTTCTTACATTTGGCAGGTGTAGCTGTGCCTTTTTCTCTCCACATAAAACAATGTTTGCATAAAAAACACAATAAGCTCGATTTTTTGACAGTTTTCTTCGTTCCCAATAAGTCACTATTTCATTCAAAACTTACTTCTATCTCCAGATGGCTGATACTATGAGAAAGTAATAATAAATAAAAAATAATATTTATGATATGCTAAACCACTATGTAAATTAAACACTTTCCATTAACATGCTTTGCAATAACTGCAGCAGGCTTAAAAAAACAACACGTACAAATAATGTCAAATATTAATAAAAATGTGGATTCTGATGGGATTTTTATCCGCTAAATCCATATAAACTTGAAGTAATCAGAGCTCCAAAGCACACGATGTTCTTTATTTGAATGGAAACGAGCCTTTGGGTTCAAACGCACTTAAGGGTCCGATTCAAAAATGGACTCAAAGAGCCTAAAAAAAGCCTAAATAAGTCACTTACTAACGCGCTTTTCTTTACATGAAGGCACGTAAAAACAGTACTGTTGTTGTCTTTAATCTAATCGTTCCTGGAAAAGTCCAATGTATGGCGTCATGCTGTACTATAAACAAGTAAAGTGCGGCGTTTTCATGCGTTGAAGTTTCGGTCTTAATTCACGTTTGACAAATATCAGAATTAAGTGAACTCAAAACAGGTCTATGACAGGAAAATGGAATACTACTGTGTATCACGTACAAACATCAGAATGCACACAGTAAGTTTGACGGCATTCTAAAGCTGTTTACACAACACGGTTTTTGCCTTTTCTCTAGATAAAGTGTTAATTAATGCATTTGGATATTAAAGCGTGTGTAATATTGACTGAGGAAGATTCATTGTAAGATGATGATGATGATGCAAATTATTTTATAAATTATGATAAGAATGGTCAAAACATTAATGATATTGATGAGAACAAGGTATATAAGTTTAAAAATGTGATATAGATAAAGCCATGTTTAACCGGAATTTTCACACATACCAATATGTCACATGTGTGAAGAATTCATACGAATTCCTCGCAACTTGTGTGACAAATACGTACGAATATGTCACACATTTCTGAAAATACAGTTCAGAACTCATACTCTCTTTGAAAAAATACGGATTCCTCACATGTCCAAAAAGGTGGAAAACATATTTGCTAAAAATTTGTTTATACGACATTTTCACACATTCTTAACATCTGTTAAGGGCACTTGTGCTTCTGTAGAAGAGAAGAAGATCTAGTCGCCTGTGCCGTCCGTTCGGGTCTCACTCGGACAATCGGTCAGTCAGTCCGTCCGTCCGCCTGTCCGTCTGCAGGCATTTATCTCCATCGACGCTCATTGAGAGAAATTAAGTTACAAAGAACCATTAATCTGTACGGCCTCACTTTATCCATATCCCTTTATTAAATAAAAAGTATTGAAGTCTGCCTTATGGGTTTATGACCCATCAACAGTTGATCGTGATGCTTTTCCTTTGTTTGCACGACGATGGCTGGGGTTTAAGAGTTTACGAAGGCTTATAGGGAAATCTTGAAAAAAGAACATAGAAGCTCGATCTGTTTCTATATCCATGTCATCGTGTTCTTGCTAATTTGGCTCCAGGGACTCTGTCCTAGGTAAGGTCATTGAGTACCCACCCTTTTGCTTGACAATGCTATTAGCTCATTATGTTTTATACGTTTACGTGTTTTGCATGCAACATTTTCTAGTTGATGTGTGGGTCGTTACTTCACCAAAGCAACTTGTAATTGTGTGTTAATATAATTTTCATTAAATGTTTGTGGTGTCTGTTCTGAAAATGATTATTTTGCAAATCATGCTCTATTTTCCTCTCATATGGCGATAGGGAATGTTTAGTCTATATTTTAATCTCTTGTTGCAAAAAAAGCTTGTCTGAATGATAACTGTAAAGGTACCAGAGATATTGATTGGAAGCTTCACATTAGAGTTTATTGCAGTGTACAGTAATAAAAACATTAACTCTGGCTGGTCGCCTTGTTGATTTTGTAAAAGACACTATCTACAAGAAAAATGCTGCTCTACGGTTTTTTCGTAACATGGTTAATTTCAATTTCAATTTTTTAATCGCCTCTGTTTTTGTTTCGTTTTTGTTTTTATTTTGTGTGCATATTCTTCAGTAACAGTATATGAGCAGTAACAGTATATGAGTACATGACATAATACCGAACAGATCGTATTTCATTCATGGGGGTGATAATGGTAAATGTGTGTAGAACGTTTGAGGTAAACTTGTTTTATGTTGGTAAACGTTAAAAACAGCGAAAGCTTCTTCACGTATTGTATTTGATTTAACAATAACCTGTAACTTATCAGAACAATATCTAATCTTGATACTTTAATGCATTTTCTAAATTCAAATCAGCAGCAAGGGAAACATTAACGTCATATAATATATCTTTTACAACGGTTCATTGCAAACAAGTAACAAAACTAAACACTATTGATAATTTTTATGACACTTTGCACATGTTTTCCCCATTTGCGCTCCCGGTCAAATTGACGTTCGAATTATAGACTTATAAAACTATAATAATATTTACAGGTTACTCCGTCCGGTCTAGAAAACATAACTTGAAAATACACGTTTTTATTATGTGTGGAATATTCGAACGAATTCCTCACAGATTTATGACTAAAGTTGTGAAAAATACGTACGTACTAACAGGTGTCTCCAACAAGGTGTTCGAAACATTCACAACACGTACGCATTCATCATACATGTGACATATTCGTATGTGTGAAAATTCCGGTTCAATAAAGCCACAATAGGGTTAAACAAGTTTAAGAGACAATATACACAATTTGAAAATTAACAAAACTAATGTGTCACATACTTTGATGTTGACTTGTTTGCCAAATTTTGAGAAAATTCTCCATCCAATTTCGAATTTATGGATATTTTTTCTTCCAAAATTGATATTTAAGATGTCTCCAAAATCTATGTTATATGTTTTTGTTTTATTTTAGCTAGTGAGTATCGTTTGGAAACAAGTTATAGCAAACATACAATCGAACCAAACATGATACTTAATTGGTTTGAATCAAACTATCCGAAATATATGTAATTAATTGTTCACAAACTAAACATTTTTCGGATGATTTTCCCATTATTCCGCTGATTGTGTTTTATTTAAAAAATAACCGACCTCTTGATAGCCAAACTTTTTATTTCAGTGTTGCCCAAAATGTTATATAAAGTATTTTAGCTGATGCTGCAAAATATAAAACAATTTCACCATATGGGTTTGATTTAAGCATTACATTTGCTCTTTTTTAACTGGATTTTAACATGATTTTGACTGCTTATTTTATATAATAGCAACGAGCGTTTATTCGTATTTTATTGTTATTAACTCACTTTATATTACACACAGACGTATGATCAAATGGACTAGTTAGTGTCATCATGGAAACACTTACATGTGTAAAGATCTAACCCCAAAGTGTAATAAATTTCATATCATCGCATGTAGTAAGGCAAAAATGCCAACAGACCGTGTGGGTCAAATCTGAATCCAAAATTTTGCAACCAATAAAAACGCGAACATTAACTTCATTCACGTTTTGGGATTCGCTATGGATACTTCGCCTAATTTTATCGCGAATAGGAAAAGAATCTCCTACGAAAATCACAACAAATATCACAACAAATATTGCATCAGGCAAAGAAACTAATATGCTAAATAAATCAAACACTAAACGAGACATAAAATAAAAAGGGAAATCCCATCATTTACCACCTATAACGTCACTACCTTATTTTTACAACTGTATTTAAAATGAGATAGATACATTGTTTAACCATAATACCATTGACAAATATGCATGTTTATATGTTTGTGCATTCATAGGCCTCTGGCAAGATATACTAATAAAAATCTAACTAAATCTAACTAAAATTCATTATCTTGCCGTGCGGCATTTTATATTTAATTCTTGCATTCCCATCCATCCTGAAAAAAAAACAGCAGCAATCGAATGCAGACGTTCCATTGCACAAGTTGGATTTGCAACATGAAAGGTACATTACATGCAGGCGGCAAGTTAATTGCTATTTACTACCCAATCTCTGCGGTTGTTGTGTGTGGTAAAATCCTTTGTGCGTGACTCCCGAGGGCTGGCGTGTACATCGTCTGTTGCTGCAACAGTTGCTGCGCCAAATGGGAGGCCTGGTACAGGCCCTTGTTATGCGATACAGTTGATCACTTACTGTGATATCCTTAATGTTGTGCATTTCATAGAGAACTAGTGAATACTAGATTTAGAACTCTTTTAAAGGTAGCATCCGACAGTTTGGACCATTTTCTCTTCAAATAACTAAATAAGTCAATGTTGAATGAAAATGTTCTGCAAAATGCTGTTCATTGATTTCCTATAAAAATGTATGAACAATCAAGCATAAAATCACCACTCGTCTTTGCAAACAGGCATTTCCTATCAAAGCATAGCCACAGAGAAAATCCACGTGACTAAAGTGTCACGTAAAATACTAAAGTGTGAAATTCTTTTTTGGCAGATATAAAGCATTAACTCCCCAAAAGAGGGATAATAATTATATATTTATACATGAATTGAAATAAAATCAAACTGTTTTATACCACCTTAAAGAAACAAATGTTTATATGTTTTTGCTGAAACTTGGTATAATGATATTGAAACCAGAGGCTAGTTCTATTTGTATACAAATTCAACAAGAGTTCGAGCGTTCTAAATACTTATATAACAATAAAAGTTACAAGAAATATTCTGGCAAGAATTCCCTTTCTTCGATCCACTTATTTTAGACGCTAGAAGATATCATATTTAACAAAGAGGTGATAGAAAGCTTATTTTATGCAAGCAACGAGATTAAGAATGAATACTGGAATAAACATCATATATATACCCATCTGAAACGTAATTTATCTATTTGCGATATTATTATAAAATACCAAGCATATTAAATAATATTGATTTGCTGTCTTCTATCAAGCAATGTAATATTTCAAATAGCTCTGTATCGTAAAACTGTCTTTATTGTTAGAAAATAGGCAACTTCAATCGTCGAATAATAACCGTTTGTAGTTAATTGCATTTTTGAATTGCTATACATGTCTACTGCAATGCCGTGCTGCGTGCTTATTTTGTGATCGATTTCAACGAAGGTAACAAAAGAAATCTAAACGCGCCACCTGAGAAGGGTAAGTCTTTCTCTATGAACACCGTTATTTGCATTGATATTAATCGCTATGTGGATCGTTTGGGCAATGTTACATGACATAAGTACAAACAGCGCTATACATTTTCCTCAAGGCCACGTGCCAATGGTATAGAGAGATCCATTGACGTTCTCTATTTTAGCCAGGAAACATTTTCAAGTTCTCATCAGGTCTAGGCGAAGCGTCGGTAGTATGTTTAGAATGTCCAGGCTCCGATGTCTTGTGACACATGTCTGGTGTCTTCATCCACCAATAATTACATGTAGCAAATATCACAATATTTGTGTCGGCGTGATGCAACAAAAACAAACAACGAAACAAATATGATAGCCGAGCATACTAATCACTCGTTTGATGCTGTTCGTTGTGTTATTAACTGGACTACCTTGACAATTTGTGTTAACAGATCTGTTCAAAAAGTTATTTTTAACGTTAAGTTACTTTCGCGGTATATTGCAGTTGTGAAGAATATACAAACGTTACATGAAAACCGGTTTTCAAGAAGTTATAACCATATCATCCGTAGGCTGCTACTGAACTTCGCTCATTCGTTACGGTGACATGATGAAAACCATTTCATCTGTAAAATTTTATTGAACGTCGTGCATCAGTTACGGTTAAACGTTGATACATACATGTGCATATTTTGGTGGGACGATAAACCCAACAAACATGTGCGTATATATGTTTAAAGGCGCCATGTACAGCGCGACACCTTTAATGTGGAATGCTCACTGCAATTCCCATCATCTTTCGTACAACATCGTTTTTTTAAGCAAAATAGCCGATTCGTTCCAAATGTGAAATTGTGCATGGAGAAAATTGAGTCTATTGTACAGATGTTTAGAACCCTGGTTCTATGGTTCTTATTTCGTAAACGTAATTCTAGTTCAATTTTATTCTCGCAAACATGGCAGAAAACGAGTTTACTTCTTTCCATATTTATGGTCGCGTATTACAGTTATAAACCTCTGAGGTAAATGTCCTTATTAGTTTCTTGGTACGTCATCACTAATAACATGTTTGTACTTATGGCAGTAAATAAGACTGCTGCTCTGCTTGTCTTTGGTACTTTGATAAGTAGTATTAGTTTGTTTATGTTTATCGTCCCACCAACAGCATTTCAGTTATCTTGAGACGGTGTCCACTTGAAGAAGATATAGTGCTACCTTCTCTGTGTATAGCATGCCGTGTACACCTGGCATCATACCAGACAGCCACACAATCCTGACACCGGGCCAACCAGTCGTGGAACTACCCTTATATTTGAGCAAGAGTGCGTTAAATACAGGTATTGGTCCTCGGTCATTAAACTTCAGCTGATCATATGTGGACTACATTGAACGGTTTATCTAACACATTCAGTTTTATACGACTGTTTATCTAAACCGGTGTTCATTGTCTCAAGTGGAGTGCATTCACATACAGTATCTAAATAATTCATGATATTTAATAAAGATACCAAGGCAGATCCAATATTTAATGTTTGGTTCCGAACGTCCGACCTCTCATTTTCATTTATCAACTCAACACGGTTAATGCTTAAACACGTTCTAAATTATAGGTATAATTATTAAAGTATTACAACTTCCATCTTAAACAAGAAACTCGTAGAACCGTATAATGCTTCCGGAAGTGATGTCGGTCAGAGACTTTAAGCCAGACAAAACTAAATTGTTAATCAAATATCTTATTTTGACACTGCATCTTACATGTTAGAAAGCTAATAGATAAAACAATATTATAAAGTAAATGGATATAACTATTAAATGAGTCCTTGTAGAGTTACGGTTTTTCTCCACGAACCTAGGATGGTGGACAAACAGAAGGGAGATAAAAGATATTTAAAGCAGCATGATGCTTATTGTGCATTTAAATGCACATTCTTATTTGAAATAAATATATATATAAAATATTTCAACCAATAATCTAGACCAGAAAACCCCCAACGTAGAAGCGATATCTGAACTTTATTTAGCGAGAATTATCCTTCCTATGTAGAGCACTTCTAATCGTCAGAAGTGTCTATGCACCAAATCAGATGTAAATCCATCCAGTGGTTTAATTAAAAAGCGTAAATAGAGTAGTTCTTGTGCGATTCACTTTACTCAGGGTATGTACCCAACTATTCAGTGTCCCCCACCCACCCCTGACTATTATTGTCTGTCGCTTGCGGTATGCCTTCACTCTAACACCTTTTCCCGACGTGCAATAAAATCCCCGACGTATTTTAATATCAGGCCCGACACCCGTTTAATCAGCGGGGTCACTTGTGACAGCGTCCACCACAATGACCTTTACTATTTTACAGAAACAAATTTGTGTGTCGATGGGGTCTAGACGCATCATTTGTGTCCATTCATGTTCAAATATTAGTATATTAATATGTTAATAGTCAAACAGTAAAGAACATATCGTGTAGTGCAGATATACATGAAAAACAAAACAAGAGGCCCATGATGTCCCTAATCGCCCACCTGAGGTTACAGGCTTTTAGTAGGCTCATATATTGCATCAAGTAATTAAGAGTTATTAACTTTATTTATCTTTAGTGAAGACTGGACCATTAGTGTGGCCACTGGGTTAACATTTTCTAGAATTTTACCAAGTAACCTACTGAATCTACATGACCCATTTCAAACATATGTGAGATTTCACACTGGCAAACATTCTGGCCAATTTTGGTGAAGATTGGGCCATCAATGTGGGCTCTAAGTATTTTCACAAGTTTTTTTTCTAAAATATGACCTAGTTACGTACTTTTTGTCCCCACGTGACTCAATGATGTGCTCATCTAGATTTCATACAGAAAAACAATCTGATCAAGTTTGGTGAAGGTTTGGCTGTGAATGCGGCCTCTAGTGCGTTCACAAGCTTTTTTCTAAAATTTGACCTCGTGACCTATTTTTTGACCCACGTGACCCAATGACGAAATCGTCCAAGATTCCATGCAGATAAACAAACCAAGTTTGATAAAGATTTGTCTATATATGTGGCATCTAGTGTGTTCACGAGCTTTTTCCAAGATTTGACCTAATGACCTTATTTTTCACCAAAAGTTACCCAATTATGAAATCACCCAAGAGTTCATGCAGAAAAACATTCTGACCAAGTTTAGTGAAGATTGGGCTGTAAATTTGGTCTCTAGTGGGTTCACAAGTTTTCCCTAAAATTTGACCTAGAGGCCTACTTTTTGACCACAGGTGACCCAATAATGAACTCATTCAAGATTTCATGCAGACAAACATTCTGACCAAGCTTAAATAAGATTGAATGAAAACTGTGGCCTTTAGCGTTTTCTCAAGTTAAAATGTCGACGCCGCACGACGAACGAAGCGGAATCAGAAAAGCCCACATTGAGCACGCTGTGCTCAGGTGAGCTAAAATGTTGATGTACTAGTATTAATAAACAACACCACGCAGGAATCTCCCTTACAGATTACATGAAAGCAAGATCAAAATGCGATCAGAACGAACGTTCTACTGAAAATCAATCTAG
Organism: Sinonovacula constricta; assembly: GCA_007844125.1. NCBI lineage: Eukaryota > Metazoa > Mollusca > Bivalvia > Cardiida > Solecurtidae > Sinonovacula > Sinonovacula constricta. The sequence goes on from CM017557.1 coordinate 16,232,356, forward strand.
TATGCCGAAATATTTTCAATATTCCGCGCGGAGCCTCGCAATCACTGTCTTCTGTCTTTTTACCTGGTTGCGAGTGGGGTCCTACCGATATACGGAGTGATCCCTGATTTCGGTACGTATTTACCTCCCTTGATCGAGGTGACGCTTTCTTTGAGTAGTTCCGGTTATATACAGTAAACTACATTGAGAGTACGCCGATTTTATGTTGTAGGGCTCAATGAGTTAATGAAAATAGGGTAAAATGAAAAAAAAAATACACACACCAAAATAGGTTGTACATTTTGCTAACTCCCTTCATGCCACACATTTAATTTCAATCATGACTAGTATAAAAATGCATTACCATAGTAGAATTGCTCTAATTACCACTTCGTTCCAGCATATTTACATTTAAAGCTTAAACAAATTATCTGCACCTCACAAATCACGAATAAAGACAAAAAATAGCGAAATTTATCGAAACACGCCAAATCTAGATATTTTATCTGATCGTCGTTTTTCTCAACAAACCGGAACTACCCAATACCAAAGGGAAATCACTCTAAACTGACTCCGCAAGGGAGATAACTGTGGATATCGGTAGGCTTCCATTAGCATCATCTCAGTCAAAACTAACCGCACATGTTCGAAAAAGAATTGCATCATCGGGAATTAGATGAAGAACACAAGGACGTAGAGTTGACGAAATAAATAACCAGTAGATGGTTTTTTAAACTCTACGTTATTGCATAACCTTTGCCGCTTACAGTTACAATTTACACCGCCTGATCAGCGCTCTGATTTTGTTAAGTAAAATCAGCTCAGCGTGCACTTAGACAACAAAAACAACAACAAACATTCCTCCTTTATATTTAAGTGCAGGAAAATGTAGTTGAAATGCGTTAGCATCCAACATTATTATACGCACAAGCATTCCGAGCAATGTCACCCTTTCCCGCTCATTTAACGGATTATTCTGTAAGGCAAACATAGTTCATTTATGGAAAAGAGTATCATAATATACAATAGTAAATTGATTTCTATCCCTTTTTATATTGTACATATCGAACCAACCTTATGGAAGTTTTTGCTTAAGATCGAGACAAATAATACATTACAACGGCCAAGTTATATATTAAAATGTCCCAAATCTCAGCATCTTTCCTTCTTTACATGTACAAAACTCGCAGATTTTCCTTTGTGGTCTAAGATAGCCTTTAGCTTTCTAGGGTTGGAGCTACGGTTCATTTTTGTTAAAACATTGTTTTGTAGAATTAATACACAATGTACAAAGTTTTCTCGATAATACTGTAAAGTTGCTGCACAAGTAAACGGGTTTAGCATTAGCTGATACTGGTTAAAAGTAAGGGGATTTCGCGAAGGATGATTCAAGAAATTCCGATATGTAGACGTTTTTTCAAGGTAAATTCCAATGCCAGACATACAAAATTTTACCAGTTTACAACACTAATATAAAGAATGGCCAGTGATTATATCTGAAGAGTCAATATTATGGATAAATAAGTTTGGTTGGTTAACGTCAATGTTGCAAAAATGTGAAGACGTTAGCCAAATGATCACACTTAGAAAACAAACAAAAAATGTACAAGAAAAAAAATGTACAAGGATTCTAGCTCAGATGTTTTTCCTTAAAATATTTCTACAATAAAATACTTATAGTTTCAAGTGCTTTCATTCTTCTCGTAAGCATCGTTTTCCTCAGTTGATACAAATGTAGTTTCAAGTGATTTGTTTGCTTCTCTTTAGCTGCATAAAAGCACTTTGTACTCAACAGAGGTCATATCCTGAATTAGACAGTGTGTGGATTTGTAATACTATGGCAGCTGAATCATGATAAATGATGTTTAAAACAGGTTAAAGAAAATGACAATACAACTGAGAGTTAATGAAAATAAAACATTAAAATAGACATATAGATGATGACGTTGAATCAGGAACAAAAATATTAAAAATGATATGTGTATAATACAATGTCATTCCCAGTCTTAAAATTTCTTTTGTATTTCTTTGCTCCTAGTTTTGTTATTTATTTTTAAAATTTAGCTTACCAACATCAGCAAAAGATGTTTAACATAACATTGTTTTCTTGAGATTTAGCTTAAGATATGTGTGTGTTTAGGTGTATCGCACAATGCGAATTAATGCAGTGAGATACATTTAAAACAGCAGCAAAAGACATTCCTCTCTAACCGCCCTCATCCGCGTCCAGCACATCACCCTCTAAGAAATTTTGAGGCTCTGTAATGTACCTACCAACTTTTTAAAAAATGTTTGAAGTGGTTGTCAAGTACTTCTCCGCACAAGCAAATCGGATGTATTTTGACGAACATGATAACCTAAGATAGATAACTAAGATATTGGCATAGGGAGACTTATAGTTGTACACTGTACTATCTAGAGATGGCCAGGCACATATGTACCTAGTTTGAAGTGAATCAAGAAGCGTTGATTTGGTAATACACCACAGCGACCAATTATGGCGACGTTCAGCTAATTTGGCGGATGAAGACCCCAAACCAATGTTTGGGTGGAACCACTTGCAAACAGCAGTTCAGCTGAAAGACCATCCCACAGTAAAGTTTGATAACATATCCATGCAACTGAGGTAACGTTGTGGTTCTTGTGCACAGTGTCGCTACTCATCAAGAGCATGTAACCACCAAGCTGGAAGGGGAATGCCAGACACATGTATAGGTATGCTTATAAAAACTGCAATTTATGGACGGACGGATAAAGCGGCGACTCTATGCACCACCCACCCCCTCGTGGAACAAAATATACTTCGTTGTGAACGAAGTTAAAGGTAGCATCCGACAGTTTGGACCATTTTTTCTCTCTCTAAAACAACCAAGTAAATTATAATTACATGAACAGCTAACATGAAATGCTGTTAATTGATGCCCTACATCTACGTGATATGCAAAGCACAACACCCCACTGGTCATTATAAATATGTATTTCCTATCTGCGCAACGTTGTACAGTTAGGTATTTTTAAACTAAGAGAACCATGTGACCACTAACTTTTGAGATCACGTTATTATCATCCCGATAAGTTGCTCCGACGTCGATATTCTTAGCAGAAATCCCTATTGTGCTTAATTATAGATCTAGAAAGAATGGACATAAAGCAATGCTTTTCTTGCTATGTACTGTCAAACGATCGAGTTAGTGTTCAAAATCACCTTTGCTTAGATTACAGTATGGGTTCATAAAGATATTATGCATAGATTCGCCCAAATAGGCATAATATGTTGCTACATGTATTTTGTATAAGCAGACTGCCGGATACCTCCTTTAAAGCAAGCTGAGCAAATGATCTTACAAAGCTAGTCTGGTAGCTAGGTTACAGATAGTGGGTATCTAAACCAGAAGCATGGTTAAGAGATATGTTTTAAAATGATTGCGAGGATTAAATGGTAAAATTTCGTAAAAATAAAAACAATACACGATTGTAAAAACTGGTAAATACAAACATCCATTCCCGTACAATATACCATGTGCTACACCTTAAATGAGTTCTTCAGCAATATCACAGAGCTCGACGGTTCATTTTTTTAACCATAAAATACACGTTCAGTGTATACAATTATAGCAATAAAATCAACCACACGAAAGAGTCAAATTAACCAAACAACGAAGTTGGTAATCCTTCACGAACCCTTTCGGGGACAATTTTTCTTTCAATATAGTATTTTATAACTAAATTTCCAGTTCAAATGGCATGTCTTAATTCGCCGAGGCGATACATGTACGACTGTCATAATTAGTATGTATATGTATATACATACAGCGTTCCCGACCGTGAAAAGTAAAAGACCGTAAATTTTGGGTCTGAAATATGTAAACAATCAGGGCTTCCTTGTACATTTGCAGTTTTCACCACGCGTTACTTTCTTCTCAATCAGAATTGTATCGCAGAAACTTGAGAACGTTCTAAATGGGGTACAGCTAGTTAGACCCGCCATGTAGTTCGGCGTAATATTATTGCGTTTGAACAGTTCGAAATTGTAGTTGTTACTGTCATGTGTGTGACCCTCTGAGTTTCCTCCCTTCTGTGTCGTCTGGTGCAACATGACATTAGTGTCCGTGACATCAATGACGGCCGTCTCCAGGCGACACCACGCCTCTGCCACAAGCCAGTTGTCATAACCAGGCCGGCCCACCACAACCGGAAGTACGGTGCTCCATGGGAACGACTTGGTCGTGATGAAATAATCTTCTGCATCCTCGCGAAACAGAGACCCAAAACTCGCAGCCGTGTGTCGGATAGCGTCATCTGATGATATGTTTACTAGAGTGACGTTGTTGACATTGGTTCGTCGACCTGTTATAAGTACGCGAGATGTGTTCAGAGGGAATGTAGATGAAATAAACCGCAATGTTTTAATTAAATCACTTGTGAATAAGATATCGGCATTGATATAGCCATACCAAGGTGTGTCATATTTCTCCATTGCTGTAAGAAACATTTCTCTAAGAACTGGGGGATTTCTAAACCTACTCGTATTTGACAAAGAAATTGCGTCCCACCCATATTTTACAGACGTACTTAAAACGTCACTTTCGTTGGAAAATAAAATTAAATTGACAAACGGTTTAAATGAAGCCCAGTTCGCTAATGTATTATTATGAACAATATTTTTCTCCGCGTCATCGTGCGTGTGTGTTGCGTGAGTGGTGAAGAGAGTGACTAACGGCCGCTGGAAGCCGAAGTCTCTGGTGTTAAGCCGCTGGTTCCTACACTCCTTGATTATCTGGCTTACGGCGGAAATGAGCTCTTTCTCTGGTTCCCCATTCGGTCGGCTGCAGCTGTCTGGTAGAGCGGCATTGAAAGGTTTAAGGCCGGCGTTGGCGAGGTAGAGAGTGGCCACTTGCAAGATGGTGTCGGGGGAACACTTCAGCGGCCGGTCAGAGGTTCCCAGTCCGAGAAAAAGCAGAAGGTTCAACACCGCGAAGATGCCGACAAACACGAAATCTTGAACGGACACTGGAGATGAATTCTGGGACATCTTCCTTTTCGTCATCCTGGCTGGAAGCAACAATATAGTTGGTTAGCATTGGCAAACTTCAGTTTTATAAATTCTAATAATAGTTATGCACAAATTCTTATATCCCACTTTCTCCTACAACTATACAAGAATGTCTGTACTTCAATATTATTCACATATATTATAAATATGTACTAAATCTGTTATTCTTGCAAAAGTTCTTGATCGTGAAAGTATTCCACAGACTGAGGAACGAGGGCAACTCTTTAAGCTAATGCATTCAAGGCCTTGAACTTCCCAAACGTGCAGCCTGTTTAGACAAATAGTTTACAGACGGCTGGCTGGCCTGTTATCAGAATGAACATAAACAGAAAATGTAATAAAAGCGTACAGGGAAAGGGTCGAATAATTGTTTCTTTTTTGTGTAAAACAATCACAAAACCAGTTTGGTCAGGCAAATATAAAAAATAATAAGAAGCACTTATCGTGTCTAATATGCTGTACGACATGCAAACATATTAGAGCTGTTAGCTGACATTTATCTGTTTAATTCCCCGTGAACGTATGTTACCAACAAATGGAACATTTGTTACAACTCTGTGGTTGTTGGTACACCTGCACACAGGTGTTGTTTTTTTTTAGAAAAAAGGGGACGGGCCTGGGGCCTATGAGAAAGGGAGAATGTTGTAAATTTTTATTTGTTATACATATCTCTTTTGTTCTTGTTTTTGAACTCTTCAACCAGATTACCATGGTCCATTTCACTCAAGCTAAAGCTGTAGTCACTTATCCGCACCATTACGTCTTACTTCGGCATTTTGGCAATTAAATATTGAATTTTATCAGAGGGGAATTTTCATTTTCAGGGAAAAACTAGGCTTATGTTCAGAGGGGAATGGGCATATAAACGGCCCTTCTAGATAAGTTAAAAACAAACCTGACACATAACAGCAAATGGACTAAATAGTTCATTATTACACCATTATTTCATGTAGTGATTGATGTATTAGGTTAAACTTACCAATTATATAATTATCTTATTAATAAATTTGTATTCGTTGTGGCTGGCTTCAGTAGCTACTGAACTGGATAAAACACGTGCATGTCATGATCTGTAACCGAATTGAGCCTGAAAATTCAATAGGCCCGAAAATATTTTGGATCTTAGCTTAAATCAGGCACACTTTGTCGACATACATTACCTGTTTTAAATCCGTGTATGTGTCCGAAGGTTGGAATGCATTTATACTGTGTGCTTAGATGCCGACATTAATCTTGGCACAAAGCATAAATGCTTCAATCATGCAGGCAACGCGTATTACATTTTACTCAAACGTTTTAAAGGGTGACGACGTCACGTAGGTTAATTGCACAAGTTCTGTTTCGTTTCCATGTGGTATATTTGTGTTTCTCTTGTAAAAAGAACAATTAAGTAATAATCTAATCAAACGTATCCATGACCCTTAAATAGCTGGAAGTTATTTAATATCACGTCTATGTGTTCCCTTGTACCTGGTTAAAATAAAAAATATTTGTTAAAATCTGTACCTTGCTGTATTATATTACAACAAATATTATGGTCTGGCACCCTCTACTTGTAATGCACCCAGTCAAATACAGCACAGGCCAGAGACGGTGTGGCCCAAACATATACATTCATTGTATATGGTTATGGCACGGTTAATTGTAAATGTATGACAACAAGGATCCATGATCCATGCTATTTCAATACGTGTAAAATAGATTGAGTTTCTAACAAATGAATTAGCATGCAAAATATTTTGCTTATTTAGGCATGTAGTTAGCTGGCATCATATAACACGTTCGAAGTCTAAGCAAAGTGTATACGAGTCAACAGTTTGTTTGTTTGTTTATTGGGTTTATCGTCCCGCCAACAGCATTTCAATTATCTGGAGACTGTGTTCACCTGAAGCAGATATAGTGTTGCCTTCACTGCGTATAGCATGCCGTAAACACCTGGCATGATACCACACCCAGTCACATTATCCTGACACCGGGCCAACCAGTCGTGAAACTACCCCTATATTTGCTTCAGCGTTAGCAAGGGAGCTAAACCACTACCATTTTAACGACTTTGGTATGTCTCGACCCAGGGTCGTATCCGGGACCTCCAGTAGCTGGAGCCGACGCTCTACCGATTGCGCTACCAGCTCCGGTGAGTCAACAGTATTTGTAAACAAAACGAATTTATGGCGTAATGCCAAGTGCCATTATCTCATTTTGTTTGTTTAATCGGATTGCTATACAGGTTGGAAGAAAAGGTGAAAATTTTGTACGGTTGAACCAAAATGCCTGCAGTTACGCAGACAAGAAACAAAACACAAACTTTAAAGTTAAAACACGTTGTTTTTTCCCCAGCTGATAAAGATCTGGCGTGTGGACAAACCATCAGTTAAACTGCTGAACTCAATACCACCAAACCAAATTAGAGTCACAATGGATTTCTTTCTCTGGTTTTACTCATCTTCCTAATACTAACAGGCTGCTCTACAAAATCTGCTACATACGTATCTGCTATTCCTCGTTATCGTTTTACAAGCCAGTGACAGTGTCGTGTATTAAGGACCAAACATATGAAAAACAAAGCTAGATAGCATATCTTCAAAAAACAACAACAACAACAACAACAAAAAACACGTCATCAACAAAAGTAAAGATTAGTCGAGAAACAGAGCTAGATAACATATATATTTAAAAAATGTCAACAGCGCGAAAGATTAGTCAACACTTTTTTTTAAAGTCTTTGCTATTTCGGACGACCTAGAAGTCGGATAGATTTTTTTTAAGTTGCATGTGATATTCAGTTACAATTTTCTCGTGGCATCTCTCTCTCTCTCTCTCTCTCTCTCTCTCTCTCTCTCTCTCTCTCTCTCTTTCTATATAAATAAATATATATATATATATATATATATATATATATATATATATATATATATATATATATATATATATATATATATATATATATATATATATATTTGTATTTTGTATTTTGGGTTTAACGGCACACCGACACTTTATAGGTCATACGGCGCCGAATATATATATATATATATATATATATATATATATATATATATATATATATATATATATATATATGTATGTGTGTGTGTGTGTGTGTGTGTGTGTGTGTAACAGTATATAGCATTATTTAAAGATATTTATTTAAAAGATATATTATTATCTTTAGTTAACGTTGTTTACATTAGATTCGAGTTGCAATTTCGGTGCAAAATTAAGCGTTTAAGCCTTTTGAGCAATTCAATGCTTACCCCTGCTTTTAACATAATAAATATTCTTCATAATTCTTAAATACCTCCCCCAACACCCGCCCCCACACACACACTTACACACAGAAAAACAACAACAACAACACACAAAAAACAAAGAATTGTATGGTTTCCATTTTATTATTGGTGGAGGAAGAGCATAGACTTAAAGGTGCTATCCGACTGTTTGCCTATATGAAATACATGTAATAATGAGTGATGCATGTTTGGGGGAATATGTGCATGATATCTATATCAAACCAATCTATAATCTAAGCAAAGACGATACTGATTACTACATTGGTTGTTAGACAGTACAAATCATGAAAAAATCGCTTTAAATATCCATTCTTTCCAAATCTATAAATAAGCACGATGGGGATTTCCGATAAAAATAGCTATCGACGTCACGGCGGATTACCCGGATGGTCATATGATGAGGATGGCGACAAAGAGCATGGTACATGCAAATGTAACGTTGATCCGCCACTGGCCCCAACCTCATCCCTTCCCACTCGCACACTGTACATATAAGACATATATATGTACTGATTCAGTGATTGTGGCGGATCAACATTACCGTTGCCTATGGTGAGGAGAAGATGGAGGAGGAGGAGGAGGCGGGGATGAGAAATATGATGACGCAAACGATAACTATAATACGTATTAATGTGTATGATGTCCTGATTAGGATGAATGGCGTCGATGAGTTGAATACTACGATGATGTTGATGCAAATGATGACGCATTGAAAAAGCAACAAGAAGATACCCTCCCCCCCCCCTCCACAAAAACAACAAGGACAACAACAACAACAAACGAGGATGTTCTTGATGCATTGTTTTAAATTGCTCACCCAAGTTAACTTGTACGTTCGGTTCAGGTGAAAGGACAGTTCATTTGTTTATTTATCTGCGCGAAAAGTAGTTAGCACATTATATCTATTTAGCACGTTATGTTTGCAGTTTGTAGATATTCCCTGGCGTCAAGCACCAGCAAACATTACAAAATATACACATAAGTAACATTGACAGGTGATACAAGACAGTTTGTGAAAAACAGATAAATTGATTATAAGACGAAAAAGTAAACAAACACTACAAAAAGCAGTTTTAACTTAAATTCGCCTAAGTCGATGTGAACCACTATAGACCGAACAGAAATGAAACCCATTATTTATTGAATCTGTGCTATTTATGAATAAATGATGGTCGACTATAACAACTTGATACAAAGCGTTCTCCTACCTTGATGAAACAGTTATTTCCATACATAACCATCAAGCCACATCACCAACAATGGTCATGACCAACCTTCTAGTGGTTTAGCATATGTAGACTCACTCTAATTGATATGCCAGTTGCCCGAAGCTTCAGCTGTCTGTGTTTACACAAGGGAACGTCTCAACATAGTGCTGATAATGAGAGGGAAATAACTCTTTCAGCAAAGTTGTGCCTTTCACATCACAGTAACCATTAAACGATACAATATCAACTTAACGGACTGAAAGGGTTGGCACTTAGTTTGTGTATAATATGCAACATAGAACCACATTATTAAAAAAACTGCTTTTTTGAAACAAATCGATCAACTTATACTTTTGTTGTTCAGTATTTAAAGGGAAATAACTATTTCATAATGAGGCAAGTCTTTTACGCAGTAACCTCCCATACATCAACAAAACAGTTCTGGATATTTGATTGGACATTGATTGCCTTTTGATGAGATTTCTTTTCGCCCGACGCAAGTCGCTGGACAAGGCATGGCAGATTTTGCAAATGCAGCCGTCATATATGTTGATGGTAAAATTTTAAATACAGCGTATGTAACAAGATTGTATGCACCATCAACATGGCGGTCAGAAGCTTGATCAATTATTGTGTCTATATGTACGGCATATATCTATATAATTTATCAAATTATGTAGTAGAGACAAATCAGTTAAACTTAATACTATCATAAGAACTTTCTCTTCTAGGATTGAAAAATAAAACAAACGGGGTGTCCCGGATACGGATAATGCATCACCATAATAGATCTAACTTGTTTTCGAATATTTCCTTAAAACAGCCATCGTCACTTCGTCACTTATTGACAGAATGTTCTATGTCACGTGATATTGTAGAAGCTCGTAGTAAATTCTGGATTTTCTTAAAATGGGTGGTGCAAGTAGTACTTTCTTGAATACTCTTAATTATTATATATATATGGGGTTGTTTTCTTACTTTAGAATCTGTATCTTCAAGACTAAAACGCCCAGTCTTGAATACAATAAATGTTTTTTTTTGTTGTTTTTTTTAAATAACAGCAGCGTGGGAACATACTGGATTATAACTACATGTAGTTTGTGTTTGCAGTATAGTTGGATTGATTATATCGCCGTCTTCGGACGTAGTTGTGGATTATTTGTGGATTTAAAAAGGAATTTGGACGTTCATCAAGTATGTGAACAATTTTATTAGGATCAGCTTTGGCTTTAAGATAAATGATTAAATGCCCTGTTTATTGAATATATAAATATATTCCAATAATTTGTTACATGTTTGATAAATAAAAAATGTTGTTTTGTAAAACTTTTAGGATTTTACTTTCTTTTACGTCATTTATCGTTACCCTTTTTACAAAACAAATCTCCTGTTGATAGCCCATCTAAGATTAAAACACATTCGATTTGATTGAATGGTAGCCGACGTCATCTTTATTAATCTAAAATCAACAGCAACATGAATTACGAGAACACGGCAACGGGCATTATCTTTACACAACTGGATTTCCAGTTATTGCTTGAAAGGTGGTATCCGACAATTTGGACCAAAATTTATTTTCTTAAATAACCAAATAAACCATTGTCATCTGAAAAGTTCCTGTAAAATGCTGTCCATTGATGTCCTAAATCTGTGTGAACAGTCAAGCATATATCATCACTCATCATTGCAAATAGGTACTTCCTATCCGAACCACGCTGCAGAGATAGCTATTTTTAGACTTAGAAAACCACTTGGTCACTGACTTTAGAAATAACATTATATAGTCATCTTGGTAATCGCTGTGACGGCGATATCGATTTTTAGCAGAGACTTCTATTGAGCTTTGTATACAGTTGGAAAGAATGCGCAGTTAATTTTCACTATTAGTCCTGTCTAACAATTCAGTTAGTGTTAAAAATCGTATTTAGCATTAGTCAAACTTGATGCTTACTGCACTGCCATTGGACAGTAACGCTCCCCTGTTCTTGATACCATTGTCGACTGAGGCTGTATTCAGCCTAGACCCACCCCACCGCAATTACCCCCCCCCCCCTCCCCCCAACCCATTAAGCTCCCATTGTGATCAAAGTGTGAAGTCAGATAAGTCCACATTCCAACTTTCAATGTCTTTGAATCATCAAAATTGTACTATACAAATAACAATGTCAAATATGCAACGTTTCTTTATATCCGGGAAGGTTTCTGGAGTTTGATCTTAATGAATTGATCAGCGCTGTGTTAAATGTCCAGTTCGTTCAGTTTGCACTAAAACAAAACGTCTAGACCTGCATTGCTGAATATTTTAACACAAAGACAGTGGCTAAATGTTGCCTAACAGGAAATCTACTTTCATTAGAATTATTATTAATATTTAACAATTGTTTAAATGTGACCATTTAAAAGTGATTAGTACATTTTAATAAGGATATAGATAGCAATATCAATTCGGTGTTACAATTTGCAAATAAACATTAGGAATAAAAATCATTTAATGAAAATTAGAAATAGTGAGCAGAGTATTGGTGGTATATCTTGTGAGAGATAAGTACATCATACTATCTGATCACTTGTGAACGTGAGGCGTTAGCAAACTGTTGGCGGGCAGGGCGAAATGAAACAGACCGTAACGTAAGGTAAACAGCTATTTATCACTTATGAACAGAAATAACTAGGTTTGTGCTCAGTCGTAAGTTATAAGCAAGAATGATTAGACACCAGAGAAGGCCTGTGATAGTTATTAAAAGTGTGTAAACTTGGATTGCAGTATCTCATCCATATGGAATATTGTGACACAAAGTGAAGCCCTCTGCGAAAGCTTTCAAACGCGAAACTAGACGTGCAAATAAATAGCTTAGTACTCGAAGGCATACGACAGATACTCACTGTGGATTGTATATACTGTCACTGTGAAGTAATGATGTAGCAGTCAGTGTCAGATGTAGCTGTGATCATGATGCAGTGATGTTATCAGTATATAGACGGTGGATGTACTGTGCATATTGACATAAGGGAACATGAACTGTTTCATAGGACAAAACTTTGCATTTTAAGTACAAAGTAAATTAAATACATGTGTCAGATTTTAACACTTACACACTTTTAAAAATCTCACGATTCTAAAGATTGTGTATGTGGGTGTTTTATTTGAAATTTCATCCTTATTTGTTAAAACATTTATTTCGCATTTGTGATTATTTCGATGTCTGGTTGGCATTCTTACGAGCTGTAGAACCACATGGAAAACAACTCAGTATTTAATATTGTATAAAGTAGCCAGAATAACAATGATACAGGATTTGTTGTCAATTCATTTTATGTGAAATGATCGAGCTAAATACGATTAGCTGCAAACTACCTCGATTGTTTGATTTACTTCTTAAGCCTTTATAATTCATAGTGTAAAAACAATAAAATTAATTATGTTCTCGCAGAATAAAATGACAATATTAAACTGGGTTTGCTGAGCGGTAAAATTGCGTACGTTACACTTGTTATTTCCGGCAGTTAAAACATTGTTCAGTCATACTGTTGGTTGAGAGTTTCAAGTGATACTTCTGGATGTGTTTAAAGTCTAATGCACTAAACACTTAAGCAACAATCCACCTTTGCTTCGGAAAGAAAAACACACAAATAAAACTAGTTGTGGGCCGATTAAGTAATTCCGAGTGCCATGTCCCAGAAAAAGCCGTTACCGCCGGGGCCTCGTCGGTTTCCAATTGTGGGTAACCTGGTGCAGCTAAAGGGGGACGGGATGTTCTATGAGAAGCTGAACGGATTACGACAAACCCACGGGGAGGTGATATACCTTCGGCTAGGCGGCATGGATATGGTGGTACTCTTCGGACACGACAATGTCAAGGCCGCCCTTACTTCAGATGCAGACAAGTTCAAATACAGACCCGACTGGTTGCAGGAGATATCATCCATGGGGCTATACCACGGTGAGTGTTGGTGTGCGCTTGTGTGTGTGTATGCGCGAACTTGTATGTATGAGTGCGCATGTATGTGCCAGCACGCTTGTCTCCACGCTTGCGTTTAGGTGTGATTTGTATTCACGTGTTGGTGTGTACTGTCCACGCGTGCTTTTATGTGTGATGTGTTGCCAAGTGTGTGTTTGTGTATGCGCGCGCATATACGCTCGTGCGTGTAAAAACGTGTGTGCGTTTGTGTGTGTTTGTGTGTGTCGACGTCCATTCGAGAGTTGTGATTTTTTTTGTCCAAATAACCATCTTTCAGTCCCCTGGAGATCCTGTTACCTTTTAACAGATATACATGAATTGCTGTCGACACTGTCTAAGCATGCGTTAATTATCTGACACACCCACTCAACCGGTCACGTTATCTTGATACAAGACCAACCAAACCGCCTCCCGAAACAGCCATCATAATTACATTTTCTAACGAAAAGAAAATTCATCGAAATAGTATGCCATATTAAAAGTCACAAAACACGTCTCCACTATAATAATCCGATACTAAAGTCATGTCTGTCTGTTTGCGAAACTTAAGGAGACACAACTTGAAGTATCATACAAAAATTTAGCCATTCTTTGAAACTATTCAACTAAAGCGTCCTAAGTCTTAAATCGTCGCAAGCCATTCATCGTCGACAGCGTTCACAAACCCTGAAGTACAACGTTACTTTTCAACAAAGAATCAGGACTTGTATCATAAAAGCGACGTAGGCGGACATTTATTGTCGTGCAGCTGAAGCAAAACAGTGCCTTAAAAAGAGAAACACAATGTGTCGAGAGATTATGTCTGGAGCGGGGTGTGCACAGCAGTCGACTGAGAATCACAATTTCTGTGTTTCTGGGGTTTAGTGACTGAATACAAAGGTACACAGATTTCAATGTTAAAGCTAACCAGTCCAATGTCAGAATAGCACGACGACGTTTAAGACATATTGATAAAATTAAATGCTATTTTATCACACATGATGGCTTGCTGAGTTGTGGGTTCTTAAAGGTGGTATCCGGCAGATTGGAATAAACACATTTTCATTATACATCATAATAAACCATTGTTAAATGAACAGATCTCGTACAATGCTGTTTATTGATGTCCTACACCTGTCGGAAATGTGAACCATAACGCAACAATCGTCATTACACACACACACACACACACACACACACACACACACACACACACACACACACACACACACACACACACATATATAATGCATTTCCTATCTGAGCCACGCTGCAAAGTTAGCTAATTTTAAAGTGGCCTCTAGTGTTTAAGTTCATCTACGTCATCAGGGGTTTCGGCGATGTCCATTTTTAGCAGGAATCCCAATCGTTCTTAATTACTGATATTGTAACATATATAAGATGTAGGCAAACTGTCGGATACCACCTTTAAGGTACAGCTTACGTAATGCTGTACCTCCAGTAGAAAAGTATCAAAGTTAGGGTTAAAAACTGGGGGCTTGGGGTTCGAATCCACTGACGGGCACGCATGTTCAACTTCTTTTCTCCTTACTTTTTAACTTTGGCAATTATTTCTGCATCACTCTATCAGATGAAGAAGGAAGCGTGTGCAGTTTTTAACTTTTATTTTGTAAATGAATTTTAATTATATGATTTGTGCCAAATTTCATTGCAAATTCGTTACCTGGTATATTCAAAGTAAAAAAAAACCATCAAAATCATGTGGTGAACTTATTTTATATTTTGTAGCATCAACCAAAGTACTTTATAGAACATTTTGGGCAGCTCTGACATAAATCATTTAGCTATCAGGAGCGCGTTGATTTTTTATAAAAGCGCAGTAAGCTGTAAACATGGGAAATCTGTCATAAACGTATAGGGTTTGTAAACAGTAAAATACATATCTGGGATTGTTTGAGTCAAACCAAGTAACATGTTTGGTTGGTTTGTCAAATGCTCTTATTTGTTTCCAAACAATACTCAATAGCAAAGCACTTCTCCTAAAGAGGATAACATAAAATATTTCGAGTTTTTTTTTTATTTCTAACAAGAAGACACCTTAAAAACCATTGTAGAAGACAAAAATGTCCATAAATTTAAATACTGGATGGATAATTTTCCTAAAATTTAGTATATACATCAACATTAAACTATACAACCCATCAGTTGCGTTAATTTTCAATTTCTGTATATTTTCTTTTACACTTGCTTGACCTTACAGGAACCTTACTTTCCAATACGTAACAGATAAGAGGGTACATCAGATTTCTTGAAACACTACACCCAATAATTCGAAACTTCCATAATAAAGTTTTCGTAAATCGTGACTCGTGAAAAAGAATCTGTACACCCCAAAACTCATTTCTAACAAAGTTTTGTTTTCTAAACCCCATAGTGCGTACCTACCACAGTTCAGTTTTCTTAAATCTCAACTTGTTAAAAAGAATTTCTACACCCCATAATGCATACCTACCTTAGTTTAGTTTTCTTAAATCGACTATCTCTAGGCAGACGACTCATCTTTTAGTTGCGGAAGTGTTCCTTTTTTATAAGTATCATCAGCATAAGGAAGTTCTCTTCGTCTTTTCGTTTCCTCATATAGACGTGCTTCGCTTGCCTCCCCCTTTTCAGGCGTTGTTATCAGCCACGACATATTTTTAGTCATTTGATTTCATGAACTTTTGATTTATGTATCAATACCGGGGGCACAGGTGCTCTGAGCGACGCCATAATTGGGAGAGACAATGTTAAAGGAAGAAAAAGCGATAATTACACACGTTCCAGAGCAGACTACTTTGCCCAGAGACGCTAAATGCCTGAAATTGTGATTAGATAAAAATGACAATAGAGAACATGTCTTTGTTTTAAAACAACTGGAGATGATTTATTGTGGTTAAGATGTTTGTAAAGGAAATTGGATGTGGTTGTCAAACAGATGCCGCCTTGAATGATGGCAAGATCTGTTAGGATGATGAACCCAAGACTTGTGTATTCGATGTCAGTGAACGTTGTTTTTTATTTGTTAGAAGTTATCATAGTAAAGAACCCATAGGCTACATTATTTTGCATGCTTTATTATGTAAAATATTGATGATCTTCTTGCTTTATATGCATGCGTATACATGTAGGTTGCATTATTGGATCGCCGTTCGGCGACCCTTATATTTATTGGTTTAAGAAATGTCTACGGGACGATGACACAGCTTAGAGAAAAGTTTTTATTTATTTAACGGTTATGTTTATGTTATTTCAGCCGGAAGATGACCACATTATTATATATCTATCATGGTGCGACAAACAAAAACCACTTAAACTAAAACAATAAACGTAAGAACTGTGACAAAAATCACAATTAAAACCTTACTTATATCAATTGTCGATTATTCTTTTGATATAACTTGACTGCACCAATTCGTACAAGGGTAGACTACACTAATTATCACTGTCTTATACAAAAACATTTTAACAGATAGATGTTCGTCATTCAAGTTTTGTTAGGATTTAAACGGTTTTGTTGTACTTTTTATGGTAACTATGTTTTTAGTGCCTGTGCACTTAATACAGATGTGGTCTGACAATTCGCTATTAGTATACAAGCTAATTCCAACACATATGCACTGTAGTTGATTTTTTTTCCATCCTTTGTATATTTTCCAGATACTCATGTGACCTCGGTCAAACGGTGCTTATGTACAATGTGCCAAATATAAATTAACAGATAGACACCAAGTTCAAATTATTTCCGACGGAAATTGATGTGCTATTAATAACAGAGAGATACATTTTATAGGGTTTTACATATGTCTACATTTAATGACCCGTAAAAACAACTTTTATGCGCCCTGAAGTAAATACTTGAATCAAAACACACAAAGTAAGTGAACATATATACGGAACAATATCGGTACGAATTGACATTGTAATGACCGAAAATGACCAACAAAGACAGGCATAGATCAACTGTTAAAATGGTATTAAATGGTAAATTGTCGTGTATTAAGAATATCTTATGGATGGTTGATTTGGATTATGATTTATCTATTAAAACAGGACCAGTAGGCTATATATATATTAAATGAGTCGTTATGTTGATTAATAATGTAAATGTTGGTTCGAGGTATAAGACTGTCAAAGCATTTATATGCAGTTGCGTTGCGAAAAAACACTTTCTTTTGTTGATCGCTCAGTTCACAAAATTCTATTTTTACATTATTTTCGGCGACTTTTTCCTTGTTACATAGCACCGACGCAGATTTATGTCTCGGTAAAACCATCGGCACACCGCAGATTAGCTGGAGTACCTCCTTACATGAATGGGCTCGAATCTACAAATCTACGAACGCTCGCGCGAGCGCATACACGCATGTGTGAACACATCACACCTAAAGGCACGGGTGGAGACACACGTATGCTCGAATATACACACTTGCTCGTACAAACACGCGTACGCTCACATACACAAACAGACACGCAGAAACACTTTTACCTTTAATTGGTGGAGCATTAGCCAGACACAAGCTCTGTAAAAGTACAAATACCCTGTTTATTAATTTACTTAACTACAACCTTTAACTAGCAGTTTTGAGACTTGAGTCAACACGACGAGAACTCACATAATATGTAAAATGCAGATCAGGTGTTGACAATCTTACTCACATGTAATCAGTTAGTTAACACCTCACAATTGACCCACTTTTAAATAAAAGGACACCTCACCTCAATTATGACTGATGACGTTTGTCATTTGCAAAGTGCCATTTAATATTGAAACATCAACAACAAAATTCCACCACATTGAAGTTTTACGCAGTCATCACTATTTTCTATGCTATACGCCAAGTCTATTTTGATATATCTGTCAGATCCCATGCTTATTACCAAAAACAATATTATTTAGTTGTCTGATCCACAGTGTAAATAATAAGAACATAGTTCAGTGACCGTTGGGTGGATACATGAATTAATGTCTATACAGGAAGACTAAATAGTCAAGCGAACACGCTACGTTTAAATAGGAACAACGTGTCGCATAAGAAGTTAATTCTATTGACTCCCACACAAAAAAAGTAATATAAGGAAGATCTTACTTTCGATTGTGTCGCCATGACCAATCTTACCCGGAAATGTATTCGGTAGTGACGTAGTGACCGTTTGCCCTATAGAATTTCTAGCGACCCCACCCCCCAAAAAACAACAACAAAAAACAAACAAAAACAAAACAAAAAACCAACAACAAAAAACAACAAAAAACCAACAAAAAAAAAAAAAAAAAAAAAAAAATACCACTCAAATTTGTATGGGTCTATTTCCCGTTAACTTTTCTTCTGAGAAGACAATTCCAGGTCAGCAAGCAAGCATTTTATCGCGGTGAAATAAAATGTGATCCGACAGTGAAAAAGTACAAATATCCTGTATATAAATTCACGTACACGTCTTGAATAAGTCTTATTTTTATTTTTTATTTAGAATGTCTATAAACGTATAAAATATTGCTGATGTACAATATGGAACATGAAATAAAAATACTTCAATATACAAATGTGTGCGTGAGTTAAGGTTGTAAACGATTAGAAGCAACTTTCCCTTTATTTATATAACAAGATGTTTATTAAAGGTGGTATCCGACAGTTTGGACCCGAATATTTGTTACCCAAACAACCATATGCATTATTGTTACCTTAAAAGAGCCCACAGATTGCCATCTATTGGTACCCTACATCCATGTTAACACCACATTTATAATTACAAAAGATATTTCCTATCCGAGCCATGCTGCACAATTAGCTATTTTTAAAGTAAGAAAACCACGTGACGACTTACTTTTGAAATCACGTTACATGATTATCCGGGTAATTAGATCTGACGTTGATATCTGTTTTTAGCTGAAATTCCATATCGTGCTTATATATAGATTTGAGAAAATGGACATTACAAACGATAGATTTCGCGATCTGTACTGTCCAACGGTTGGGGTAAACTTATAAACAGACTTTACTTACACTATAAGGTAAGTTTATGTACAAATTCCCTACACCAAGGGTAAGATAGTGTAACATCTATTACATACAGTGAAACAGTCTGATATCATCTGTAATGTATGGGGTTGAAGAAGCCAGTGTGCAGGTTCTATATTACGTTTATAGTTCCATCAACGGAAGCCTAGAATGTATGATGAAAGCACCGCCTCAACCTATAGTGTTAACAAACATATTACATATAGCAAGTCGAGAATGTAAACATTCCGCCGATCGCAGTTCTGGAACCGTACATGCAGAGA
The DNA here is from genome assembly GCA_007844125.1 of Sinonovacula constricta. Taxonomy (NCBI): domain Eukaryota; kingdom Metazoa; phylum Mollusca; class Bivalvia; order Cardiida; family Solecurtidae; genus Sinonovacula; species Sinonovacula constricta. Next base: position 16,252,101 of record CM017557.1, read on the forward strand.
TAGGAGAACATTCTTTAATATACCAAATAGAATAATGCAGCTTAAAATGCTGTTGGATTGCTCAATTAGACTGGGAAACCCATTAAGCACAAATAAAGATATATTTAAAAGGATAGCATGTAGCCATGCCAACTAAAACAACCCTGTATCAAGCACTGGACACAGGATGCCATTTTACAATGCAAGAAGAAAATAAAAACGCTCGAAATAATAACTTTGGGCGCCGTGCAAAATGCTTGTTATCATCATCGGATCATGGTAAGTACACTCCATAGGACCCTTGTTCTTAAAACAGTGTTCTCTCACAAGTCAAAAGGAAGAAATCATAGACAGACCTCTCCAAATCCACCTTTCGTTTCTTCAAATGATAGAGGTCGGCCGAAGTATCAAAACATTAAAAGCGCAAACATTAAGTTTAACACTCCATTTTTGATTAAGATATGGGTTCTAATGTTTTAATGAGGTGACTTTAGGGTTAATATTAGTGTAATTCACAGCCATTTACAATCAACTTATTTTAGGACAGAAATCGATTATTTTCGCATTTTAGCACTTAAGGTGTTACCTGGTACCGGATAGAAGCCCAATTTTGGCACTTCGGTCAATACATCTTTAAATCGTGACAGGGGGACAGGACGGGGTTTCGATAAAATACATGATGTACAATCACAAATAGATTTGCTTGCCTTGTTGTATTGTAGAGTAAACCACTTGGCATTTAATATCATTAACCAATTATATATTTTTTAATTAATACAGCCTTAATAAAGTCATGTCCACTCATACCCCCTTCTTATATATAATGTAAAGAAATCCACGATTTGCTCCAATGCTCAAACATACAACAGACAGGAACCGACTATTGTATGTGATAATGTATACTGTACAGATTTTCACGCTGCCAATGTATAATTGGACTTCATTAAAAAATAATGTGTATCCTATCATTAGCAGTACGACAAGGACAAAATTAATTTAAGTTTAATAGTTTTGGCACAAAATATTTCGAGGCAGACATATAACACGATTTAAAAATGCCACGTATGTTATTGTTTGCATTGACAGTTAGCAGTTTGAATGTGATGATGCGTTATAAGACAAAAGGACATCGGACTGTAATAATAGCCGTATGCATGATCACTAAATGAAAAAGTGAAACTGGAAATATAAATTAATACCAATTACAACGTATTCTATTTGGTTCAGTAGTTTATAATCACCAAACATAATGTCTTTAAGGATGTTTCAGATGAGCCGGTTACAACAATATCGTTCATGTTTCTTAATACATAACATCGTACAATAATATAATTTTAGTATGGAGTGTATAGAGATTTGAATATAAATTCTCCAAAATAGGTTTTTGTCTTTGCTCTAAAACTATTAGATTTATCGGTTAAAGGTAGTGTCGGACAGTTTGCCTATATTAAATACAAGCAAGAATATCTAACCACCGCTTTGGGGAATTTGGTTATACTTTCTGCATAAACTTATACTTTAGTTGATATAAAGACGACTTTGAAACTAACTTTATTGTTAGACTGTACTAATCACGAAAAAATACTCTAAATGTTCAGTTTTTCCAACTCTATGAAAACACGATAATGATCTCTGGTAAAAATAGATATTGACGTCAGATTACCCGGATGATTAATTAAAAGTATATGGTCACGTGGTTTTCTTTATTTAAAATACTTATCTATGAAGCGTGGCTCAGACAGGAGACACATGTTTGCAATGACGGGTGGGGATTTATCGTTGACTGTTCACACAGATCTTTGGCTTCAATGAACATATAATTCAGGTATCAATGAGTTGTTATGTTTTTTGAGGAAAAAATGTTTGCACCAAACTGTCGGATACCACCATTTATGCATTACGTACATAACGGAACACGAATTTTTCCCCAGATATTCATACGTTAGGTTAATTATCCGTTCGTTTAAAAACCAATACAAAAGAGAAATATATGTAGAATTTACAAAAAATAACCAGGAAATGCAATTCAGAAGATGACAGTACTCAAATATGAAATACAAATAAAAAAGCGGGATATGTATCATGGCAATATGAAAACATTAAGCTGTTTATAACATTGGGTAACATTTTTAAGCGTTTGCTTTAATGCTGCAGTGTAACTGTAATCGTAAGACTACTATTATATTTCCTGTTCTGGAGTTCTTACATCAGCTTGGGATTTGATAAGGTACATGTAATTTATGAAAACAAAAAAATGCAACAACAATCGTTTAATAAAATGGCCATCGCTCTTTTTTAAGCAATGTGCATAAAATTAGGAAAGTGGAACTGCCAAACTCAAGTATCGTGGACCATAGATACTATTCTTTTTAGCATGGTCGTAATTTTGGTTGTCTTTGGATATAGGTAAATGTCCGGCAGACTTATGGGGTTGATGCTGTTATACGGCTCATCAAATCTTGTCAGTTTGTAAGCTATGTCCTAAGTTCTCATTGTAATTTGATAGAGCTGAATGTCCTACTTATTAGTGTAAATATGAATAATAAATGGTCGGCAGACTTAGTTAGTTGATGTTATACGGTTCCTCAAAGGATTTCCGTTCATCAGCCATGTCCTAAATCATATTTTATAAGGTGCATAAGAAGTCTTCTTATCATGCACTGATGATGCTTTTAGGGAATTTGCTTGGCGCCAAAAGTTGCGATTTTTAGTGTTTTAATTTGCTTATTTAGAAGAATAGACGACAGGAATTGGGACTATGTTTACTTTTCCACAGTTTTACTATATTTAAATCAAGTTCCAAAATTTATCCCGCAGTATCGCTTTAAAGTAGTTTTCAATTGTACTGCCCGCCAAATATGAAATCAGCAGATTGGGTCGCGCTGTAGGATTATTTTAAAGCCATCCTAGTTGCTATAAAGTGGAAAAAGTGCGAGATAAGGGTGTAAGAAGTTAAGCTTAAGTTGGAAATTCAATAAGTTTAGTACATTATATATTTATATATTATTAGTACAAAATCTATGTAATGTATTTAATTCTTCTAGGTATTTAAGTGTTTCATTTCATTATATCCGTCTTTTTTCGATGTTGCAAAAAACAGACATCCCATTTACCGAAACGGGTACTTTGTGAATGATAGAGCTCTTTTTAGCTTATCTCTTGGTATTGTGGGCAGCCTACACCAAAACAGCACGGAGTTAAAAGATTCCTATAGTTCACAGTGGTGACATTTTCTAGCTTTGATCTTGCATTCTTACCAAGGTAGCTCTAGTCTAAATCGCGTGCAAAAACAAAACAAACAAAAAACAAACAAAAAATGTCCTAAATGACTAAAAAAGACTTACTAAGGATCATTTCGATATTGGAGGAAATCGATTTAAGAACAGAAAAATTACTAGATTCAGTCAACCCTCTATACGTAGGGATCGACCCAATTATTGCCAAAAGCCTAGCTCTAATAATACACAAAAAGACAATCCATACACGATTAAACATGGACACAGAAAACCAAACTTGTAATTACATGTGCAGTTAAACTGCCTCGAATTGCAAACCAATCTCAAAGAGACCCAGATGAGAACTGAGCGAAACCTTGTTCGGGCCCTTATTTATACGTTCAGGACAGGTGACAGCTTAATCTAATTATAAAAAATGCCTGTAAAATTAATCTATCACTTGTTTTTGTCTGCCACGTTCTGACCTTCACACCACCACATATACAAACTGGACATTATGGACATAAACATACGAGATATACACTTGAAATTACAGGGATACAAATTGTATTAAATGACAACATTGATAAACACTTTGTGACAACTATTTCACAGGTCTTGTTTGGTCTAACGGTCTTAACAACGAGAGGCTGCGAGCGTTTGTTAGACCGGTTTTCCATGGCGATGATATGCAGGTGACCTTAATGGACAGAGTGAAGACCGAAGCTGATATGACATTGAAAGAGGTGTCCAAGTGTCAAGGTAACTCAGCTGACCTGAAACAACTGTTCTACCTCGCCATCTGCAACATCAACTGCGGCATGATCTTTGGGCAAAGGTAAACATAGATTGGATTTTGATGCACTTGTTTGAAGATGGAACGGCCATGTTCTCGTTGTTTTCTCATGAACAGAGCCAATGTATGTGTATCAAAACAACCCAATATAATATGAAATAGCTTTACTTGCAATTTGGGTTATGCTGTTGTTTTGTTTTAACAAATCCTTCGGTTTTTCTTCTGTCTAAACTAGGCTCCGTGCATGATGCTTCGAACATGTTCACTAACTAGGTTTACACATAATACTTATTTATACCAATCTACCTGCACACGAGCTATTTGCCAGTAATCATATCCCATCCTAGTGTTTAACAATACACCCACTCGTGTTTATTATTATCTTTTCTGCCTTATTTTCAGAAGATAACATTTCAGTACAAACAAATAATCATGGGAACAGGGAACCTTGAATAGGAAAAGCAATACATATTATATATATTTACATTTTTGCAACACTGGCAAAATGTACAATTAATTGTTTCTAAATAGTAAGTACATCTGACTTAAGTCTTAGAACACGATCGTTTTATTGAAACAATTATAAAAATAGTTACATCCGTGTGAGTCAGAACTTGTTGAAACATGTGTTTAAAATGGATGATACATTTTCTTTAATAGTAATAGTAAAGTACGCTAACAGTAAATATCACGCCCACGTATACGGTTGCACAATACCTGACAATTATACGAAACAAAATATACCTAACAAGCAACGTCATGTTTTTGCACAACGCAATCTTACAATGTAACTTTTCAATGCATTAAATAAAAAATCGAGCTTGCACCATTGAAACATCTTCAATTGGTTAGCTTATCGAAGACAACACAACAATAGCAAACAGTAATGAAGTCTTATTGGTCTGATTCTAGTGCCGAAATATTAGATGTCTAGATTTGGACACGATTGTCTTTGATTACAAGATATAGCTCTAGCCTCGACAGAAATTGGGTACTGCGCATTATAGACCAATGTAACTATAAACGAATACTAGCACCTGTTTGGAGAAAATGTCCATGTGCTTAGTGTGTTTAAGCCCATCGTTTCTTTGGGCTGAGTCTCACCTTTCTTTAAAACAACAGACTGCTACATAACTGTGTATCCCTGTCAGGTACGAGTATAATGACGACACATTCCTCGAACTGACCACCATCATGGATCAGCTTTTACAGAAACATGGAGTCAGCAACATGAAAAACTTCTTTACATTCTTGAGGAGATTTCCGGACTCCAGCAAGGTGCGTATATTCAAGTCAATGTATCAAAAACCTTCCTAGAAATAGTCTAGTACGATGCGTGTGTCCACGCCAATATATCTAGGACTTCCCGCTCTTACAGAGATAGTCTAGTACTTCTAGTGTGTCCGGGCCGATATATCTAGAACTTTCCATTCTGTCAGAGGTAGTCTGTGCACGCCTGTGTGTATGTCCACGCCAATATATCTAGGACTTCCCGCTCTTACAGAGGTAGTGTAGTACTGTGTGTGTCCACGTCAATATATCTAGGACTTCCCACTCTTACAGAGGTAGTGTAGTACTGTGTGTGTCCACGTCAATATATCTAGGACTTCCCGCTCTTACAGAGGTAGTGTAGTACTGTGTGTGTCCACGTCAATATATCTAGGACTTCCCACTCTAACAGAGGTAGTGTAGTACTGTGTGTGTCCACGCCAATATATATAGGACTTCCCGCTCTTACAGAGGTAGTGTAGTACTGTGTGTGTCCACGTCAATATATCTAGGACTTCCCACTCTAACAGAGGTAGTGTAGTACTGTGTGTGTCCACGTCAATATATCTAGGACTTCCCGCTCTTACAGAGGTAGTGTAGTACTGTGTGTGTCCACGCCAATATATCTAGGACTTCCCACTCTTACAGAGGTAGTGTAGTACTGTGTGTGTCCACGCCAATATATATAGGACTTCCCGCTCTTACAGAGGTAGTGTAGTACTGTGTGTGTCCACGCCAATATATCTAGGACTTCCCACTCTAACAGAGGTAGTGTAGTACTGTGTGTGTCCACGCCAATATATCTAGGACTTCCCACTCTTACAGAGGAAGTCTAGTACTGTGTGTGTCCACGTCAATATATCTAGGACTTCCCACTCTTATAGAGGTAGTCTAGTACTGTGTGTGTCCACGTCATTATATCTAGGGCTTCCCACTCTTACAGAGGTAGTGTAGTACTGTGTGTGTCCACGCCAATATATATAGGACTTCCCGCTCTTACAGAGGTAGTCTAATACTGTGTGTGTCCACGTCAATATATATAGGACTTCCCGCTCTTACAGAGGTAGTCTAATACTGTGTGTGTCCACGTCATTATATCTAGGGCTTCCCACTCTAACAGAGGTAGTGTAGTACTGTGTGTGTCCACGCCAATATATCTAGGACTTCCCACTCTTATAGAGGTAGTCTAATACTGTGTGTGTCCACGTCATTATATCTAGGGCTTCCCACTCTTACAGAGGTAGTCTAGTGCTCTGTGTGTCCACGTTAATATATCTAGGACTTCCCGCTCTTACAGAGATATTCTAGTACTGTGTGTGTCCACGCCAATATATCTAGAACTTCCCGCTCTTACAGAGGTAGTCTAGTACTGTGTGTGTCCACGTCAATATATCTAGAACTTCCCGCTCTTACAGAGGTAGTGTAGTACTGTGTGTGTCCACGTCAATATATCTAGGACTTTCCGCTCTTACAGAGGTAGTGTAGTACTGCGTGTGTCCACGTCAATATATATAGGACTTCCCACTCTTACAGAGGTAGTGTAGTACTGTGTGTGTCCACGTCAATATATCTAGGACTTCCCACTCTAACAGAGGTAGTCTAGTACTGTGTGTGTCCACGCCAATATATATAGGACTTCCCACTCTAACAGAGGTAGTCTAGTACTGTGTGTGTCCACGTCAATATATCTAGGACTTCCCACTCTTACAGAGGTAGTCTAGTACTGTGTGTGTCCACGTCAATATATCTAGGACTTTCCGCTCTTACAGAGGTAGTCTAGTACTGTGTGTGTCCACGCCAATATATCTAGGACTTCCCTCTCTTACAAAGATAGTCTAGTACTGTGTGTGTCCACGTCAATATATCTAGGACTTTCCGCTCTTACAGAGGTAGTGTAGTACTGCGTGTGTCCAGGTCAATATATCTAGGACTTCCCACTCTAACAGAGGTAGTGTAGTACTGTGTGTGTCCACGCCAATATATCTAGGACTTCCCACTCTTACAGAGGAAGTCTAGTACTGTGTGTGTCCACGTCAATATATCTAGGACTTCCCACTCTTATAGAGGTAGTCTAGTACTGTGTGTGTCCACGTCATTATATCTAGGGCTTCCCACTCTTACAGAGGTAGTGTAGTACTGTGTGTGTCCACGCCAATATATATAGGACTTCCCGCTCTTACAGAGGTAGTCTAATACTGTGTGTGTCCACGTCAATATATATAGGACTTCCCGCTCTTACAGAGGTAGTCTAATACTGTGTGTGTCCACGTCATTATATCTAGGGCTTCCCACTCTAACAGAGGTAGTGTAGTACTGTGTGTGTCCACGCCAATATATCTAGGACTTCCCACTCTTATAGAGGTAGTCTAATACTGTGTGTGTCCACGTCATTATATCTAGGGCTTCCCACTCTTACAGAGGTAGTCTAGTGCTCTGTGTGTCCACGTTAATATATCTAGGACTTCCCGCTCTTACAGAGATATTCTAGTACTGTGTGTGTCCACGCCAATATATCTAGAACTTCCCGCTCTTACAGAGGTAGTCTAGTACTGTGTGTGTCCACGTCAATATATCTAGAACTTCCCGCTCTTACAGAGGTAGTCTAGTACTGTGTGTGTCCACGTCAATATATCTAGGACTTTCCGCTCTTACAGAGGTAGTGTAGTACTGCGTGTGTCCACGTCAATATATATAGGACTTCCCACTCTTACAGAGGTAGTGTAGTACTGTGTGTGTCCACGTCAATATATCTAGGACTTCCCACTCTAACAGAGGTAGTCTAGTACTGTGTGTGTCCACGCCAATATATATAGGACTTCCCACTCTAACAGAGGTAGTCTAGTACTGTGTGTGTCCACGTCAATATATCTAGGACTTCCCACTCTTACAGAGGTAGTCTAGTACTGTGTGTGTCCACGTCAATATATCTAGGACTTTCCGCTCTTACAGAGGTAGTCTAGTACTGTGTGTGTCCACGCCAATATATCTAGGACTTCCCTCTCTTACAAAGATAGTCTAGTACTGTGTGTGTCCACGTCAATATATCTAGGACTTTCCGCTCTTACAGAGGTAGTGTAGTACTGCGTGTGTCCAGGTCAATATATCTAGGACTTCCCGCTCTTACAGAGGTAGTCTAGTACTGTGTGTGTCCACGCCAATATATCTAGGACTTCCCGCTCTTATAGAGGTAGTCTAGTACTGCGTGTGTCCACGTCAATATATCTAGGACTTCCCGCTCTTACAGAGATAGTCTAGTACTGTGAGTGTCCACATCAATATATCTAAGACTTCCCGCTCATACAGAGGTAGTCTGGTACTGTGTGTGTCCACGCCAATATATCTAGAACTTCCCGCTCTTACAGAGGTAGTCTAGTACTGTGTGTGTCCACGTCAATATTTCTAGAACTTCCCGCTCTTACAGAGGTAGTCTAGTACTGTGTGTGTCCACTCCAATATATCTAGACCTTCCCACTCTTACAGAGATAGTCTAGTACTGTATGTCTCCACGTCAATATATATAGGACTTCCCGCTCTTACAGAGATAGTCTAGTACTGTATGTGTCAAGGTCAATATATCTAGGACTTCCCGCTCTTACAGAGGTAGTCTAGTACTGTGTGTGTCCACGCCAATATATCTAGACCTTCCCACTCTAACAGAGATAGTCTAGTACTGTGGGTGTCCACGTCAATATATCAAGAACTTTCCATTCTTACAAAGGAAGTCTAGTACTGTGCGTATGTTCAAGTCGATATGTGAAGAACGTAACATTCCTACAGGGGTGGGCCAGTAAGCTTAAGTCCACGCAAAATATATGAAAAATCTTTACACATTCTTCAGGTTTCTGTAGTCCAGCAAGGTGCGAATGTTCGCGTTATATATTTTTACATCGCACCGACATAATTATGGTCACGTTGTCCAAGTCAGTGTTATTGTTAATGGTGTTATGACCCCAGATATATCTGGGCAGAACCACTGGCGCACCGCAGGTTAACTGGAAGACATATCCACATGATAGTTCACGCCTCGACCAGGACTACAACCCACACGGTAAGTCTAGTAGGGTGCGTATGGTTTTGTTACATCATAACAAATAATCCGTTTGTGAGTTTGGCAAGGCATACTGATTAGAGGCGAAATCACGCGTACACGTTTATCAATACTTATTATTCAGTATATTTTTTATTTATGCGAAATCGAAAGTAAAAGGGGACAGTAGGCTTCTCTCCCAAATCTTCAATGGCTAATTGACATGTGCGAAACCCCTTTATAGTTATAAAACGCAAAAAGAACCTTTAATAATAAGAACATACTTATTTACGTACACATCGGTTAACATATTTGGAATTATGACAATTATTGTTTTCGATATATATTCCTCTTCGACCGACATTGTCTCAGCTATTATTTTGTAGGACAAAAGATAATAATAATAATAATAATAATAATAATAATAATAATAATAATAATAATAATAATAATGATAATAATGGTGATGATGATGATGATGATGATGATGATGATGATGATGATTATGATGATAATGGTCGGATTCAATCACGGGTCCTCTTAAGTGGCAGCGCAGCAATCAACATGTTGTTTTATTAAACATTGTGACGGGAACAATGCATACATTCAACTTAATGTCACCATTGCCTATGTTATAAGTTTGAGGTAGGTTTCCGCTTTCTTATAACAGGTCATTTGAATTAAAAATGGTCAATGTGGGCGTTGTATGGAGTAGGTAGAATTTATCGCATTTTTCAAATCGGATTTTACAATAGAGTTTCTGTTTTTATTGTTATTTTACCAATAACATTTTGGGCACTTTGACTGTAATGGCATCGTGTACATAAATATCACGTGTCTTAAATGTAACATGTTACTCATTCTGCACAAGGACCGATGTTTAACTAAGTATAAATTGACACATGCTACCAACGGTGCGTGGTTTATTGCCTTGTGATGTTGACGGATGGCTGTGTCATGTGTTTGTAAGTGTTAAATGGTTGAAACAACTGCGTCAGCACTGAACGCGATGGACATTGCTCAGCGATAAATGTAATGTTGTTTTCTCATCACCACGGTTTCTCTTATCTTAACGTCGAAGAATAATGCGACCACCATGCTGGTTTGTGCGGCAAAATGCATTTCTTTATGTCAAATGAAAATTTTGGTTATGATTATTCTGTTGTTGTTTCTGTTTTCGCAATCAAATTTCTTTTTAAAGAATAATAAAAATATTTCATGTAAAAATATTTCATGTTAATCGGTCTCAGTGAATTTTGCATCATAAAAAAGTCTATATAAAGTCTCAGAATACTCCATATGATAACGTGTAAAAAACATAACGTGTAGAAATCTGCATACTGGTAACGATAACGTGCAAAAAAAAACTGCGTGCAGAAATCTGCTTGCTGGTAACCATGACGTGTAGAAATCTGCTTGCTGGTAACTATGACGTGTAGAAATCTGCTTGCTGGTAACCATGACGTGTAGAAATCTGCTTGCTAGTAACGATAACGTGTAGAAATCTGCTTGCTGGTAACCATGACGTGTAGAAATCTGCTTGCTGGTAACCATGACGTGTAGAAATCTGCTTGCTAGTAACGATAACGTGTAGAAATCTGCTTGCTGGTAACTATGACGTGTAGAAATCTGCTTGCTGGCAACGATAACGTGTAGAAATCTGCTTGCTGGTAACCAAAACTTGTAGAAGTCTGCGTGGTACTAAACATAACGTGTAGAAATCTGCGTGCTGGTAACAATAACGTGCAAAAAACAGCGTGCAGAAATCTGCGTACTGGAAACCATAACGTGTAGAAATCTGCGTACTGGAAACCATAACGTGTAGAAATCTGCGTATTGGAAACAATAACGTGTAGAAATCTGCGTTCTGGAAACCATAACGTGTAGAAATCTGCGTACTGGAAACCATAACGTGTAGAAATCTGCGTACTGGAAACCATAACGTGTAGAAATCTGCGTATTGGAATCCATAACGTGTAGAAATCTGCGTACTGGAAACCATAACGTGTAGAAATCTGCGTATTGGAATCCATAACGTGTAGAAATCTGCTTGCTGGAAACCATAACGTGTAGAAATCTGCGTATTGGAAACCATAACGTGAAGAAGTCTGCTTGCTGGTAACCATAACGTGTAGAAATCTGCGTATTGGAAACCATAACGTGTAGAAGTCTGCTTGCTGGAAACCATAACGTGTAGAAATCTGCGTATTGGAATCCATAACGTGTAGAAATCTGCTTGCTGGTAACCATAACGTGTAGAAATCTGCGTATTGGAAACCATAACGTGAAGAAGTCTGCTTGCTGGAAACCATAACGTGTAGAAATCTGCGTATTGGAATCCATAACGTGTAGAAGTCTGCGTATTGGAATCCATAACGTGTAGAAGTCTGCTTGCTGGAAACCATAACGTGTAGAAATCTGCTTGCTGGAAACCATAACGTGTAGAAATCTGCGTGCTGGTAACAATAACGTGCAAAAAACAGCGTGCAGAAATCTGCGTACTGGAAACCATAACGTGTAGAAATCTGCGTACTGGAAACCATAACGTGTAGAAATCTGCGTATTGGAAACAATAACGTGTAGAAATCTGCGTTCTGGAAACCATAACGTGTAGAAATCTGCGTACTGGAAACCATAACGTGTAGAAATCTGCGTACTGGAATCCATAACGTGTAGAAGTCTGCTTGCTGGAAACCATAACGTGTAGAAATCTGCTTGCTGGAAACCATAACGTGTAGAAATCTGCGTATTGGAATCCATAACGTGTAGAAATCTGCGTATTGGAATCCATAACGTGTAGAAGTCTGCTTGCTGGAAACCATAACGTGTAAAAATCTGCGAACTGGTTATGATAACGGGTAGAAATCTGCATACTGGTTATGATAACGTGTTGAAATCTGCGTACTGATTATGATAACGTGTAGAAATCTGCATACTGGTTATGATCACGTGTAGAAATCTGCGTACTGGTTATGAAAACATGTAGAAGTCTGCGTACTGAAAACCATAACGTGTATAGAAGTCTGCGTACTGGAAACCATAACGTGTAGAAATCTGCGCACTGGAAACCATAACGTGTGTAGAAGTCTGCGTACTGGAAACCACAACGTGTAGAAATCTGCGTACTGGTTATGTTAACGTGTAGAACTCTGCGTACTGGAAACCATAACGTGTAGAAATCTGCGTATTGGAAACCATAACGTGTAGAAATCTGCGTATTGGAAAACATAACGTGTATAGAAATCTGCGTATTTGAAACCATAACGTGTAGAAATCTGCGTACTGGTTATGTTAACGTGTAGAACTCTGCGTACTGGAAACCATAACGTGTAGAAATCTGCGTATTGGAAACCATAACGTGTAGAAATCTGCGTATTGGAAACCATAACGTGTATAGAAATCTGCGTATTTGAAACCATAACGTGTAGAAATCTGCGTACTGGTTATGTTAACGTGTAGAACTCTGCGTACTGGAAACCATAACGTGTAGAAATCTGCGTATTGGAAACCATAACGTGTAGAAATCTGCGTATTGGAAAACATAACGTGTATAGAAATCTGCGTATTTGAAACCATAACGTGTAGAAATCTGCGTTCTGGAAACCACAACGTGTAGAAATCTGCGTTCTGGAAACCACAACGTGTAGAAATCTGCGTACTGGAAACATAACGTGTAGAAATCTGCGTATTGGAAACCATAACGTGTAGAAATCTGCGTACTGGAAACCATAACGTGTAGAAATCTGCGTATTGGAAACCATAACGTGTAGAAATCTGCGTTCTGGAAACCACAACGTGTAGAAATCTGCGTTCTGGAAACCACAACGTGTAGAAATCTGCGTACTGGAAACCATAACGTGTCGAAATCTGCGTACTGGAAACCACAACGTGTAGAAATCTGCGTACTGGAAACCATAACGTGTCGAAATCTGCGTACTGGAAACCATAACGTGTAGAAATCTGCATACTGGAAACCATAACGTGTAGAAGTCTGCTTGCTGGAAACCATAACGTGTAGAAATCTGCGTATTGGAATCCATAACGTGTAGAAATCTGCATATTGGAAACCATAACGTGTAGAAATCTGCTTGCTGGAAACCATAACGTGTAGAAATCTGCTTGCTGGTAACCATAACGTGTAGAAATCTGCGTATTGGAAACCATAACGTGTAGAAATCTGCGTATTGGAAACCATAACGTGTAGAATTTTGCGTTCTGGAAACCATAACGTGTAGAAATCTGCGTGCTGGTAAAAATAACGTGTCGCAGTGTGCTTGCTAGTAACCATTTCGTGTCTCAATCTGCTTGCTGGTAACCATTTCGTGCAACGTGTAACCACAACGTGTAGATATCTGCTTGCTGGTAACCATAACGTGTCGCAGTCTGCTTGCTGGTAACCATAACGTGTAGAAATCTGCGTACTGGTAACCATAACGTGTAGAAATCTGCGTACTGGTAACCATAACGTGTAGAAATCTGCTTGCTGGTAACCATAACGTGTAGAAATCTGCGTACTGGTAACAATAACGTGTAGAAATTGGCGTACTGGTAACCATAACGTGTAGAAATCTGCGTCAGGTAACCATAACGTGTAGAAATTGGCGTACCGGTAACCAAAACGTGCAGAAAATGTGGGTGTTGGTAACCAGAATGAGTAATAATGTAGCAGTGGGTAACCACAATGTCTAGAAATGTGGGTGCTATTAACCATAACGTATAGAAATCTGCGTACTGGTAACCATGACGTGTACTAATATGCGTACAATTAACCATGACGTGTAGAAATCTGCGTACTGGAAACCATAAAGTGTTAATATCCACATGTTATGGTCTTTTATAACTTTTGTATTCACTTATTGAAAACATCTTATGTATGCGTTTTCATACCTGACAATAAACACTAATTAACCTATGGACTAACACGTTGTAATTTGCATCTTTATTTTTTTATATTAATGCAAGTAAGGTATATTGGTTTGTTTGTTTTAATATTTAATTGAATATAAATTTCCTTTATGCCACATGTCAGCAAAAGATGACACAGAAGCTAGCGCGAGAATACAACCCTTTTAAGGCAACCGCAAATGACAAAAAGCTTCGCCAATAACACGCAAAACACTTTTCCTACTAGTTTTAGTTTTCAGTAAAGAGCAAAGAGAGAACTAAGGGAAAGGCTATGTCTTTCACTAAAATGGGAAGAACATTTAATTTATCTACCTGTCTGTTATTTCCAGGACAAACATTTGAAGGCGACATTACAAAAGTTGAAAGAGTTCATCCAGAAACGAGTTGACGACGCGCGAACCAATCAGGACATCAGTAAACATTGTCTCGTACATATGTTTCTGAGTCGGGAATCTTCATCCGCTTCTTCTGATGACGTCATTACAGGTAAGACCCTACATCAGTCAACGATATCAGGGTGGGTTTATGGTCCTCGGGATGTTCTGATATAAATTTGCTCCGAATATTTAAATCTGTTTCGAATACACACATGTACATCTCTACTTTTATGAGGTATCAGGTCACAATGAATTAGGCGAAAGCTATTCAAATATTGTTTCTCTTGTTCATAAAAGGTCCCTTAGATACACTGAGATACATTAAATGAAGAATTGTTTAAAACAAACAATACACATTTATAAAAAAACAACATGTACTAATCGTTTTACAGCAAATCACATAAGCATATATACATTAGCAAAGTAATGCTAATTTACATAAAAATAATGTATAACAGGAAATAAAAAAATAAATGTTTTTAATGAACATCTGTTGATGCTAAGGTAGTAATAAACAACATAATAACACACTGACTTGAAAAGATAATGAACTATATCAAATATATATGTTAAGGGGCTTTAATGAACCAACATCAATCACTAGGTGTCGGTGGAAGGCGAATGCAACAGTGCATAACAATACCACTTGACGAAATCTTTACCTTTGGGCCACGTGTTAGTATACACGTGTTAGTAGAAAATTGAATAGTATGTTGTTATTAAAGAACATATGGTGATATAAAGGGGAAGGGGGGGGGGGGTAAAAATATGTTGATTTGGGTGTGTGTCTTTGTAAAGTATTTAAAGAACATATTAATAATAACGCATGAAAAAGGGTGGTCGTATGATACTAGCAGGTACCACTACTGTACTGGGATAAAATGTGAAAGTGGTGATTTGATGATAATAATAACGTGCAGGTAGAAATTGACAAAGCTTATTGCTTTGTGAGTTATGTCCTCTGCCCCTGAAAGATAACAATACTGCATCCCGATTGTATTTTTGCTGCTTATATGGCTTTGTACGCAAACAAAAATTCATATTATGATGCTTTTGGGCAAAATGCCGTGCAACATACCATTAATAGGGAACCCTTGTAGTGTCACTTAGAAGTGTCCTATGGATCTGCAATGTTTACTGGAAAGCGTCTAGCCATATTCATAGTTTATATAAAATGTGGCACTTAAATTTAAACATGACCATACACTATATAAGGAAAGCCAGAAGATGAAAATAACTAAATGCAACTAAAAGATTTAATATTTTAAAATAACGTGTTAATTGCCTCATTTGGATGTTTCAGTGAAGAATCTCAGTCATATAACACGTGACCTGTTTGTTGCCGGAAGTGAGAATGTTGCATGCGGACTTCTCTGGTGTGTAGCGTATATGATCAAGTATCCCGAGGTCCAACAGAAATGTCGCCAAGCAGTAATCGAGGTACGAATCAAATGCACTCACTTTGTCTCATTTCTTTCATTGTACACCAGGACCACGTCAACATGCTGTCAATCGGTTCCAATATTAGTGTGAGACGTTTTTCTTCAGATTCCTTGAATATAAAGCATCAACCGCACACTAAAATGAAACACACGTCTTTTTCCATGACTTTAAATAAATGTTCTTTTCGCTCATTTTGGCTATGTGTTAGCTAGAGACTCGAGTTTAAGCCATGCCACTAATTAGGTCACTCAAGTACAAATAGTGCTTTGAGTAGCGTCTAAGACCATATAAATATTCTGCAGGGCCAATCTAATGTCCAGGACTCTCCACTGACGTCCGACAACACACCAGTCTATGTCCAGGCCACAGTCCGGGAAATACTACGCATGGCAAACATTGGTACGGTAACATATATTCAAGATTATAGACATTTATTATTGTTTTGTGAAATAATGTTAGTTATCTTACAGCACCCATTTCTCCTACTTCTATTCTATTATTAATTATTTCATTTTTTATAACAATTTGTAGTTATATGCGAACGCAGTAAAAAAGCAACATATATCGTACGCGAGAAGCGGGATAGTTCAGTCATATGAGACACGATTCCGAATCACGGTCACCATTAACTTCACTGAGCAAATACTCTATCTCGAACTGTACGTCTCCGCCCAGGTGTATAATAGATAACTGCAGGAAGTATTATGCTCATTGATATGACTACCCAGCGCTGTGTTGGCTCAACGAGCAAAATGTTTGAAATTAGATAATAGCTTGGTATTACATGTATCTTTAATTATTACCTACCATTAGATTCTGGTTAAGTTTAAACCTATTTATTTTTAGTCGATCGGGAAACAAGTTCTTTCAACTTATATTAATCTCTCTCGAATGTCTACTTTCTGGGTAGAACCAGCATTCAGGTACTAGGTATGTGGAGCAATGTGCAGTAAATAGTCTTGCTCAAGGACTAACAGCACGTGGTCAGTTTCGGTGTTCGAACCCGGGACCCTCCGATCCGGAGTCCAACGTCGTAACCACTAGACCTCAGACGCCGATTTCTGGTTTCAAACCTGTCCTTCAAATATGTTGCTGATAACATTATCGTTATGATCAAATTTAAAATACAAGAGAACAAAACAAGTTTCAGGAAAAGGTATAATACACTTCTATTGTTGTCCTTATCTAGCTCCGTTGTCGGTTCCCCACGCGACCCAGGCGGAAGTGACGTTCGGTAAATTCAGTGTCCCGGCCCAGTGTATGGTGCTGACACATCTACAATCCGTGCACTTCGATCCCGTTTACTGGGACAGTCCAACGGACTTTCGTCCCGAACGGTTTATCGGAGACCAGCAACAGATTCTTGACAAGGAAGCATTCTACCCATTCTCCATAGGTAGTATGGTTGTCGGTTGTATGGTCTTAATAATAATAATAAACCTGTCATTTACCATATACAAGCGGTAAAGCAAGATTTGGAAGAGACATGCATTTGGCGTGTCTGTTCCGATTAAAACTCGAACCGACGCGGTGAGCAGATGAATCAAATTAAACTTGTGAAGTTTCAAAAGTGCAAATAACCGCTTTCGCGACTTCCTCAAAATTAAAATATATCGCAAAGAAATACTTCAAGACGTTTTACTCATTTATCGGTATATCTGGTCAAGTTTTTTGTCAGTTCAAATGTGCCCGTATAACAGCTCCAAGGTTCAAAGGTATATAGATGGCGCGACCAGGCCCTTTTGTAAACATCTCCGTTTCTTATTTAAAAGCATACAGAAACGCATTTTTATCCCACTAAAACGTGGTATGCGACAGTTTGGACCAACATTTCTATTAACAAATAACCAAATACATGTAAGCCATTATGACATGAAAAGGCACTGCATAAAGCAGTTCATTGATGTCCTAGATCAGTCTGGACAGTCAAGCATAAATCACTACTCGTCATTGCAAATAGGTATATTTCATCCATGCCACGCTGCAGAGATTGCTTTTTTTAAACTTAGAAATCTACATGACAACTTACTTTTGAGATCGCGTTATATAGCCAACCTGGAAATCCGCCCTGACGTCGATATCTTTTTAGCAGATATCACTATCGAGATATCGAGTTATACAGTTGGAAAGAATACACATTCAGAGTGCTTTTTGCGATTAGTTCTGTCTAACAACTCAGTTTGTGTTAAAAAACGAATTTTATGAAGACAAAAGTATAGGTTTGTAAACGATATGCCCATATTCCCTAAAGCACTGGTTAGATATTGTTGAATGTGTTTGTGCAAACTGTCGGGTAACACCTTTAAATTAGTAATCGAATCCTCACGAACGTGGTATACTTGAAAATGATCTGCATCAAGACTGAATCCTAATGTTTCCTGTGTTACTGTTGCAGGACCGCGGTATTGTATCGCAGAGAAGTTGGCCATTCTGGAAATGAACGTATTTGTCTGTGAGCTCTTGAGACATTACAGTTTCGAGTCAGTAGGAGAGGGACCATCCATGAGGCCCACACAGCCAGGGGCCTTCGTGGAGCCGGAACACTTCCAGGTCAAGGTCACTGCGATAAAATGAGGGCGTGGCACTGACGTAAACGAGAGTTGTCAGCACTTATAGTCAGACTAACGATCTTTAGACAGCCTCACTAATATTGTGTCGTCCACGCACGAACAACACGTTTGACTAATGCAAAACGAATGAAATGAACATGTGCACCATAGAGCCCGTTATGTGCGAAACTAGTGGAGTCCGTAACCAGAAAGAACATGCATTGACTACTCGCAGAAAGCATACTATGTGAATTAAAAACTACGCAACACATCTTGAAACGTTCAAACCATTGACTATGTGTAACGACAAACTCATTTTATTATCAAGTAATGATACTTTGTAAAATTGTAAAAATAATAATACTTTTATTATACTTTACTATAAATTTTACACATTCAAAGGTATTTTTGTATTCATAATAATGTATATGTTTTTAGAAATATATGTGCCATATAGATATACTGTGTGGGGCAATCATGGTGAATACTCAGATAATGCAATTCATGCGAAATTGCAATATCGTTCAATATATTTGCATGGAATTGTTGGATAATATGCTACTGCCAATTGAATTGGTATTAACTGAAACATATAATACTTATTAAAGGTTATAAAGAAAGTTTTGTCGTTATTGAGAATCATTTTTCTGGTCATCGAATTAGTAAAAGTATGATTGTAATAAGTGACACAGTTATGGTTCTATCTTTAGCAATATTTTGGAAGCTCAAATCTACTTGTTCTTTTGCCTGTAATGACGTCTCAGGGGATCCACAGACTGCATGACCAAGAGTACCCCATTCGCCCAACTCGACTGTTTTGTAGTAAAATGGGGGTTGTGAAAGGGTGCTTATCTTCTCTTATTTTATTCGGTGTCCAGGTAAAAATACCCCCTGGTAAAATGTTCATTTGGTTTATATGATTGACCATATCAAAGCAACGTTGAAGTAATTTTGTTAACCAATATATTCTTAACCAGTTAAGCCTAGTAAACATATCGCACGACATAACTTAAATAAATATGTCAGCATTAGACGGCCTATGCTTGCTCTCCCAGATGCCAATTCCAAAACGAATGTCTTTTTACGACACTCCTCCACGTGGTAGACATGGAACAACCAAATGCAGCCTGTGCACGGTAAAAATGCTGGGAAGGTTGGCTCGTCATCGGATATCAGCGTTTGACACTCTTTCTTGGCACGATATGTCTAGGATTCGGTGGATGCATCTTAGGAGCGAATAGTAGAGTCTTTTTTTTCCTGTCTGGCATACCAAATCAATTTATTGCTTGAATTACTTCAAACAGGGGTTAATAAGTAAATGAACCCGATACAATAGTAGATAATAATAGATAACATTGAATGAAACATAGTGCAAATACGCCAGTAAAAGAATAAAACCATTCATACATATCTATTATATAGTAACATATTTACTATATAATATCAACTTATCGATATACCATCGCATTCAGTGCTTATGTCTTAGTGTTTGGTTCTACGACACACCCACACTTGGTAGGTCATACGGCGCCAAGTAAAGTAAAGCTTAACGTGTATTTTAATTCTTATAATCAAAGTTTCCTAGGTTCAACCCATTAAAGGGTGAATGTAATGAGACCAATTGACGACTCCTTGAAAGTTTGGGTCATCTTTGTTGTCGTTATTGTGTTACAAAACGGTTTCTTATAGTCTACTAATGACACAGTCTACTCTCTGACCCAACGAACGATCACATTCATCTTTGTCGGTTCGTTATAGCAACAGGAATGTATATCTAGAGGTACCTCCAAAATCATGGTATGGCCCGACCTTGGAAACGAAGGGATTTTTTAACACCGAACGTCGCGCGTGTGTACGGGTGTGTGTTACAACGTGTTTACCTTATATAGTCAGGTAAATTACAGAAGTACACATCGAGGTATGTCAAATCACAGAAGTATTTTCCCATCAACTCGGAAGTTTTATCTCTGATATCGCTTGCTAAAAATCATCCAGTACACAAATTTCGACATTCCCTATATACCACGGTATATCGATATAATGCATATACGTGTGGGGTGGTTTGTGCGCTCACGCTGCACCTGAAAGTTATACAAGAAAAGTCGTTGATGCGAAGCATCAAAGGCGACGCAAAAAAGTTAGGACAAAACAATATGGGAGCAAATAACAAAGACGTTATGGTTTTTATTTGAAAGTGTTCAGTATACTATATATTCTTTTTAGAAAAAGCTTGCATAACTTACATTCTTAAGACCATAGAATGGTTTAAAATAAAATAAAAAGCAAAACCCGATACCATTTATTAGGATGTTTAGGAGACATATCTCACGATAGTTGTTGCAATCGCTGCGATTGCCCTTGTTCTTGTAGAGCGTGGCGATCTTCGCATACCGCATGTCTTGGGGTATCGTTCCCTCTTCCCAGCACTGTAGCAAAATTTCATAGAGATGTCCAAGGAGGGAGCTCTTCTTTTCGGCCTTCACGATCCTCTGGTGGGATTCCGTCATTGACTGGTGCTTTCCTGCATGACAGTGGCCTTTCTGGGCTCCTCGATGATGGGTAGCTAGTCGAGTTCTTCCATTGTTTGCAGTGGGATGGTGTTCGCCATGGCTGTGTCGGTAACAACATTCTCTCTAGAGTACAGCTCCCTGTAATGCTCATCCCATCTCTCCATCTGCTCGCCACGGTCATTGATGATTACGCCGGATGTGAATTGCGGGGATGCGATCTTAGTGACACTGCTTTCTTCATCTCTTCTTACACGGCACCGGTATTTCCGCCGTCTGAAGAGGTCTGGATGTCACTGCAAAGTTTCAGTTAGTAGTCGTTGGCGCATCTACGGGTGACCCTCTTGGCGCTGTTGCGGGTTTTCTCTGTAGGCGGCCAGTGGTTTCTCGCAGGGCTTCCTCTTGTACTTGAGAAACTACGGACCCTTGGCGGCTAAGGTCATCAATTCGATCCCAGCCTCGAACCATTCCTCTTTCTTCCTGGCTCTCCTCCCGAAGGTGTCTGAGGCGGTCTGGTATATTACATCATGAATAAAGCCCTAGCGTGCTGTGGCACTGTCTGTGGGGCAGTCTTCCAGGGTCTTGTCGATGGCCTTTGCGAAGCGTTCGCTTAGCTGAGGCTTTGAGGTTCTGGCCGTGTCGCTGCGAGGCCGGCTCTTCTGCTTGGAGCGGTGGATCATTCTGAGTCGGAGACGCACTATGCTGCCGACCAGCGAGTGATCGGTGTCGCAGTCTTCACTTTGGTCACTGCGCGTGAGGAACATGTGGGTCAGCATGGGTCTTCGAGTGATGACTGCAACGTGGCCAGGAGGTGTGGACTGCGCCTAAACAGGAAGTACCGTGCAGGAACAGGTTTTCCTTCGCTGGGATCTCTCTAATTCTTGGCCCGAGCTCCTCGTCGAATGCATCTTTACCATCGGCTGTGGAACAGAGTGTGGGGGAGTAGACACTTAAGATGTGTGTAAGTCCTGAGGAGGTAGTGATCGGTTCACTGTGAAGGAGGTTCGACTGATAACAGGAGGGAGTTGCGAACTGCGAAGCCAACCCCATAGAGTCGGCGCTCGTCTGACTCCAGACCTTGCCAGTTGAACGTGTAGTCCTTCTCCTTGAGACTGCCACTGGAAGCGAGGCGTGTCTCTTGGAGTGCATATACGTCGATGCTCCGTTTGGCCAGCTCGCGGTCGACGATGGCGTCATCTACTTGTTGGAGGTCGTAAGAGTGGCCAGGACATATTGTTCTGACGTTCCATGTTGCCAGCCGTTTCTTTTCCTTTTTCTTTCGGGGTTTGCCTGGTGCTCAATGTCTGTCAATTGTGTCTAAGTTTCACGCATCCGATGAAGCAAGCAAGTTGTGGCCAGGTACTACTAAATAGCCCGGGCGTGGGTGTGGGGGTGGGGTAGGGAGTTGCCCGGTTGAGTCGGGCAGAAATTTCCCAGTGGAATCAGAAGACTCCTCTCCTCCCACAGTCTAGGCTTATCACTGGTGTCTGCTGCTCCTGTGCTGAGTCTACGCTGAGACTCGCACCAGCCTCACTCTAACTCCCTCACATCACACGCTCACTTCCACCCACATCCTCTCGCACCAGCCTCACTGTAACTTACCCACACTCTTACTCCATCACAGCAACACTCTCACTCCCTCACAGCTATACTCTAACGCTATCACAGCCACACTGCCACGCCAAACTCTCACTCCCTCACAGCCACACTCTCCCTGCACCAAAGTCACCCTCTCACTCCAGCACAACCACATTCTCAATCCTCACAGCCACTCGCTCGCTTCCTAACAACCATAAACTCCCACCCCCACCCACATTCTCACTACCACCCACACTGTCACTCCACCCACACTCTCACCCCACCCATACTCTCATTCTCTCACAACCACACTCTAACTCCCTCATAGCCACCCTTTCACTTCCTTACAGCCACACTTCCTTACTGTCATACCCTTACTCTTGTCCACTGTTACGACCGGTGTCGCTATTTAAGATTTATTTATAAAATGGCACGTTTACTAAACGACGAAGTGGTGGAACAGAAAGAACAAGCCAGCAACAAACTAGTACAATAATATTTTATTTTAATAAACAATTAAACCTATGGCATAATAAAACAATAACAAATCTATCAGACAAAATTTAAGAATGCAAAATAAATGTTAGCTTAGAGTTTGTCCCTTTAGGAGGTGTCCCTTTAATAGTCCAATTAATAATCTACCGTCGAATAAACCTAGAATGTCCTCGTAGATACGCACAGTTGAAATAATCTAAAGGTAGAGCAATACACGAATATAATAAATATAATTCCAAATCCAACACTTTAATATTTATATCACTGTAGAATATAATAAGTCCACGTAAGTTCCAACATAAAAAGGGTTTAGTATAGAAGCTGTATTTCCAAACTATCTGTACAAACTATATGTTCAAACTTAAGTCTTAAATCGGCTAACAAGCTCTTTTATAGACCCAAATAATTTCTAGAACGCAGAAGTCTCCAGAACAAAACCCAGTTGTATAATCCTTTTCTTTCTAGCTGTTACGCGAATGCTACGTCATGCGAAATACGTCATTAATACTACAACGGTAAACAGCCCCTTAACCTGACTAGCGTAACCTTAAACGCTGGTGTACTACTGTACATAGCACCACATTCTCAATCCCACCAACACTATCACGCCCCCCCCCCCCCCCCCCCACACACTCCCAGCCACCCTCTAACTCCCACATAGCCATACTCTCGCTCCTAGCCTCACAGCTTCACACTGACTCTCACAGAGACTCTCTCACTCTCGCCCTCACTCAAAATCCGCAAACTCTCTATTTCCCACCCACACTCTCACCCACACTCTCACCACACACAATATGACTCTCTCATAGCCACACCTTAACTTCCACTCTTACCCACACTCTCTCTCCCACCCACAACCTCCATCCCTAACAGCCTAACCCTAACTCCCATTCTCAACCACACTCTCTCTTCCACCCAGACATTCACTCCGGCATAGCCACACATTCACTCTCAGCTATAATCTCACTACTCCATAGCCACCCTCTCATTCCCCTTCAGCCATACTCTCACTTACTCACAGCCATACTCTTACTCCCACTAACACTTGCACTCCTACCAACACTCTCACACCCACCTAACTCTCACTCTCACCCACACTCTAACATCTACCAACACTATCACTCCCACCCACACCATCACTCCCACCTACATTCTCATTCTCGCGTAGCCAGACTCTGACGCCCTCTTGGCACACTCTTACTCCTACTCTCACCCACATTCTCACTCACACCTACATTCTTACCCCCACCCACATTCCAACCCACACTATCGCTGCCACACAGACTATCGCTCCCACCCACACTCTCATTCACTCACAGTCACACTCTAACTTTCTCAACGACTCACTCTTACGCCTACCGGAACCCTCACTCCCACCCAACGCTCACTCTTATCCACACTCTCACTCCCATCCACACACTCACTTTCTCACAGCCACGCTCTGACTCCCTCACAGTCACACTCTCAATCCCCCACAGTCACACTCACTACCACTTACACTCTCACCCCTGCAATCACACGCGGTCACAGCTTACCCCTCACTCCCTCACATCCACATTCTCACTGCCACTCACACTCTCACTCCATCACAACTACATTCTCACTCCTTTACAGTTACACTCTCACTCCCTCACAGCCATACCCTCACTACCACATACACTCTCACTCCCTCACAGCCACACTCTCACTCCCTCACAGCCACACTCTCACTCCCTCACAGCCTCACTCTCACTCCCTCACAGCTACACTCTCACTTCCTCACAGCTACGCTCTCACTTCCTCACAGCCACATTCTCACTCCCTCACAGCTACACTCTCACTCCCTCACAGCCATACCCTCACTAACACTTACACTCTCACTCCCTCACAGCCACACTCTCACTACCACTTACACTCTCACTCCTTCACATCTACATTCTCCCTCCCTCACAGCTACACGCTCTCTACCACTAACATTCCCACTTCCTCACACACACACACACACTCTCACTCACTTACATCCAAACTCTCACTACCACTTACAACCACACTCTCTCACAGCCACACTCTCACTCCCTCACAGGTACACTATCACTCCCCACAGCCATACTCTCACTACCACTCACAATATCAGTCCCTCACAGCCACAATCTCACTCCCTCACAGCTACACTATCAGTCCCTCACAGCTACACTCTCACTCCCTCACAGCCACACTCTTACTACCACTTACAATCTCACTCTCTAACAGCTTCAATCTCTCTCTCACAGCCACACTCTCACTCTCTCACAGCCACACTCTCAATACCGCTTACAACCACACTCCATCACAGCTTCACTCTCACTCACTCACAGGTACACTATCAGTCCCTCACAGCCACACTCTCACTACCACTTACAATCTCACTTCTTCACAGCTACACTCTCATTCCCTCACAGCTACACTCTAACTCCCTCACAGCTACACTCTCACTCCACACAGCCATATTCTCACTACCACTTACAATCTCACTTCTTCACAGCTACATTCTCACTCCCTTACAGGTACACTCTCACTCCCTCACAGCTACACTCTAACTGCCTCACAGCCACACTCTCACTCCCTCACAGCTACACTATCAGTCCCTCACAGCTACACTCTCACTCCCTCACAGCTACACTATCAGTCCCTCACAGCTACACTCGCACTCCCTCACAGTCACACTCTCACTACCTCACAGCCACACTCTCACTCCCTCACAGCTACACTCTCACTCCCCCACAGCTACACTCTTACTCCCTCACAGTCACACTCTCACTCCCTCACAGCCACACTCTCACTCCCTCACAGCTACACACTCACTCCATCACAGTCACACTCTCACTCCCTCACAGCCACACTCTCATTCCCCCACAGCTACACTCTCACTCCCCCACAGCTACACTCTCACTCCCCCACAGCTACACGCTTCATAATATATACAAAACATTTTTTTCCTGAAAACAAGTAATAGCAGTAAAATTAAGACTGTATATGTTTATAGTCAAACAAGAAAAAGATGGGTGTAAGTTAGACATTTGTAATTATGAATGATGAAAACCACTAGATCTTATAGGTAGTGCCTAACCCGGGTTAGGCGACGATTTTTATTCGCTTTTTGGCGTTTTTTTTTTTATTTTTTCAATATCTGGAAGCCACTGTACGCACGTGCGTAACGGCAGGTACGCCCCTGTAAGTCCATTGAATGTGATACAGTTAGAACAAGTAGAGTTTCTGACAGGAAAAGGTACACCTGTGCATATGCGTCATAAAATTTTAAAATACTTGTCACTTGTTACGTGCTTCTATTTTGATTACTGATTTTGTATAATGGCAGTGGTTTTGAGCCAGCGTAGCGATGTCGTAAACCCTGTGCGGAGTTTGGGGTAAACATGTGCGTTGGTTTCTATTTTTAGTAAGAAAATCCAAGCATGACGTCATTGAGATTGAAGAGTATTTTATTATAACATGCGATTTCATTGGAAGAAGATTGGTCTCCCCTGCCTCATGCATATTCATGAAAACGAGATTTTGCTAGTCAAATTTCCCACGGTATGTATGGAGTGTAACGGAAGAAAGTACTGTGGTTGCCGACGATGGTGGATGTATAGAATTACTACTTTTTGTTCGTCATTTTCCACTTTAATTTTATGTTTCGTTAGATATACAATGTTTACCGCGTCTAATTCACGTACATCTTTTTTTTTGTAATTCAGTAAAGTTAATGTTACAAAATAATTCTAATTATTTAATATATAAATGTTACATAATTATATGTTATAGACCTGGAAAATTTAAACTAAATACATATACCATCAATAGAAAATATGAAATAAAAAAGTTGAATATGTACGTGAAAAATATTGCTGTTGTACAATACAGTACTATGACTGCTTATCACAGACATCATCAGTCCAGTATCATCTTTTCCTGGATGTTTCGCCACTTACTCCGTATGTTCTCCAGATGGTGGGACAGCATCTGTTAACTACTTGTCTGTGATGGCTTCCATGCCACCTCTTTGCGTCTGAGCCAAAGCCAACAGGACGCTCTTTCGGCAGCTTTGCTTACGCCTGGACTGTTGCCTTTCTAGACTGGCCCTTATTGTCCAGAGCTCCAAGCATACGTGCTGTAGACTTCTACATCATTGAGTATATATCAATGTTTCATACTTGAATTTTCTAAATCTGATAATTTTACTAAATACTGAATATGTATCTATTAAAAATACAAATATGTATTTAACAAGACGAAAGATTTGCCTGCTGTTTTACATAGAGTGTTTTGCCAAACTGGTAGTGTTATGCAGTTATTTTGGTACTTCTTTGTTTTCTTAGATATCTTTATGAAACCTTCACACACATCCTTTCCAGATGGATTGTAGATAGTAGGTAACTTTGCTTGTATATTGCCACTTCCATAGTGAGTGAAATGAGAAGTAAAGGAAACTACTTCTCTAACAAGATAAAAATAACTTGATTTCTTTAGTGGTCAGTTTCCTTATCCAGGTAATTTTAAAGTGGTCATACATTTCTTATATCCAGCAAACTTATACCGCCTTCCTCATAAAATAAAACTACACTTTTAAAAAATAAATAAATTCAGGACCAATGTTTCACAGGAATCTAAAACAAATATTTTGTAGGCGAATTCTTCACTTGGTTAAGGTAAATTTAGACTGAAATGGTTAAGTTTGGGAGTGCTAACGTTTTTTATGACAACAAGTGACGAGAGACAATTCATGACTAAATTATCATTCAATTAGACTTATTTCTGTTGAACCTTTGTTAATCGCGATTTTCCCCAAAAAGGCTTGAATGCTATCTTCGTTTTTTCTCCATATCATTTCATTTTGCTTGAAGACACGGTGATGAAAATTACGTCTGCATAAAAACAAGAGATTTATTCTTGTAAAAATACAGCGTGAATAAAATAAATAGTCCTAAACAGAAAATTGTCTGTTTGAGTAACTTCTCTGTTGTAAATAAAGAAGTATGCCATGATTAAATTCAATGTAACATTTAAATGTATGTAACAAACCGTTTTACTTAAAATCTTGTTATATCTTTATATCCAAACCGCCTCAGAAGCCACCATGTAGAGTCTAGAACCACATGATTTTTTGGTCTCAAATTAGTTAATAATTCCTTGTTCTCTGAAAGGGTCCTGCCAAATGCTGTTCATTGATACCGTAGATCTGTGTAAACAATGAAGCATAATTCCACACTTGTCAATGCAAAAAAATATTTCCTATCAGAGTCACACTGCACAGTTAGCCATTTTCAAACTAAGAAACCCACGTGACAACTTACTTTTTAGATCCAGTTATATCGTCATCTCTGTCTTCCGCTCTGACGTCGATATCTGTTTGTTAGCGGATACCGTGCCAATTTATAGATGTAAAAAGAATTGACATGAAGGGTGATTTTTTCGCGATTTCTACTGTTTAACAATATAGGTAGTTTTCAAAGTTGCATCTACTTAGACTAAAGTATGTGTTTAAGAAGAAATAATGCCCCTAAAATCAATGGTAAGATATTGTAACATTTATTTGATTTAGGCAAACTATCGGATACCTCCTGTAAGGGGTTTTTCCAAAAAGATTTAGGCGACAAATAAGTAGGTTGTCCTTAAATGAACATTCTGATTGCACAAAAAAAAAACAAAGCGCCGAAAAGCTGTGTTGGTGCGGTGTATGTGATTAAAGGTATGTAAATAATGGCCACTTAATTTTCTCCGTGCTAAATCTAATGCACAACGCATTGGAAATCGTGTAAGTCTTCAGATACGGCACCTGTTCTTTAAATAAAATACAGATTACGTCTTAAGATACATCACTTCGTCTAAAAATATAATACAAATTATTTTTAATTGCATAATTGGTTCTTTCTTGAACTGTTGGTGTACAAAAATCTGAAAAACATTCTGGTACTAACCGATTATTCACTTTATAAATGAAATATATCTTTGTATTTCTGTCTACTTTCTCAAAGGTTTCTATCCACAATCTTTATATATATAATAGCATCTAAAGCAGAACTTCTCAAATGCTTTAAGTTTGAATTGGTTCGGCAGACTTTATGCAACAACTATTCCATGCAATACTTGAACATTCCATAACAAGTCAAACATAAGAAAACATAAGAAATATACATTTGATTTAATGCATTCTTCTCTGCAGAAAATTAAATTTTTGTTTTGTCATTAAAAACATTGATGCAAACTTAAAGGTGGTATCTGACAGTTTGCCACTATCAAATAAACTAAACAAAACTTCAACCCTGCTTTACGGAATGTGGACATAATTGCAACATAGACTCGTGCTTTAGTATGAATTAAAACGATTTTGCTCACAAACTTTATTAGACAATACAACAATTGAAAAAAATCGATCCAAAATGCCCATTATTTCCAAATCTATAAAAAAGCACGATGAGGATTTCCGCTAAACAAATATGCAGACGTCAGAACGGATTGCCTGGTTAATAACAGAACGTGAATTTATAAGTAAGTGGTCATGTGGTTTTCTGGGTTTAAAAAATAGCTAACTGTGCAGCGTGGCTCGGATACAAAATTACATACCGTATATGTAATTGCCAGTAGGGCTTTATGGTACCCTTTTGACATATATGTAGGAAATCAATAAACAGCATTTTCATGCAACAATGTTTACATATGGTTGTTTAAAACAAACGATATTGTCCAAGCTGTCGGATACGATCTTTCAGAATGTTAGAAATATACGTATTCCATATTGCTTTCTATCGCTGAATAGTCAAACGTGTAAATGGTAGTCTTAAAACAGATTTAGACTATTATTTTTATTTGCAGCTAGTCAGAATGACTATATAAAAGTAAACTTGTTTTTTTTGTGTGTGGTTTTAATTTTAATTATCTGAATTTTTCCATTCGCTTGTAAAGTTAAGATCTCGGTAGGTAGCATAACCAACTTCTCTCAGTAAACAGGCTGTGAAAATTGAAGAACTAGATCGCTGCCTTTAATCTAGTTATAATTAAAAGGGGCTGTGAGATATCGTTCACATATCATTATAAAAACAATAGTTAATGGACCGAGAACGATCCGTATGGTACGCCTTGGTTATTTGATACACAAGATTGCAAAGCTGTACTGTAACATAAATTAATTAAATAATTAATATCTTCATGCCGATATTTACCCGAAATATTTAGATACATATTTAATAAATCTCTGGAATGACATGCCTCTTATGGAAAGCTTTTTTATTCTTTCTTGGGGGTGGGGTATTCCGTTTTTAACATTGGTGCTTCCAACAATTTAATGTGTAGCTTGCAATTATTAAAACGCAGCTGGCAGTAATAGGAACACGCTGCTGTTTGGCGAAGTGTTGTTTAACAAAAAAAAACAACAAAAAAAACACACGAGTATACCGATGTTAGCCATGTAGGCTTGTAAATACAAATGTAGCAGAGAACAAGGAAAACAAACTAGCAAATACGCGACTTCCCATCAGAGTTAGGATTCGTTACTGTCAAGTGTTTATATGTAATGTATATGTAATTAATCGATATTGTAGGAGTGTGTTTATTTCCCAGGATAGTCATCTTCTTGTTTAAAGCGATGCTGTCTACGGCGCCTTTGATGTCTCACATCCTAGCTCTTTTTTGTATTTCCTTGTAAAACGAGATAAGAAAAAAATAATACTTTTCCCGGTACAATTCGGTTTTCGTATCATTTAGACCCACATACTTTTCTACCTTTAAATCGTGAAGCCCTTAATATCTTTGAAACCGTATGTAAACATGTGTAAGTCTTCGAGAAGACATAAGATTGTTGATGTTTTCCCCTAAACAATTATTCCCCCAACCAAAATAAATACTTGAACCAGGACACATGTTGATCCGCATAATCTTTATTTTAAATTTAAAGGGAGAACACTCTATTATATTGTAAATAAACGTAAAACCCAAGAGGTTGATGGTGTTGGTGTTGGCCATGAAAACATTTTGCTAGAATGACATCAAACATGTCTAGTACACTGTCAGGTAAATTCATCTTCTTGGCTTAAATGTCGTTTTATATGGCAGATGTTCCACATTTAAGTTGGATTTAGATTAAACAGGTTCACACATCAACTACTAGACTTCTCATTCTAGACTCTAGTTCTACTTTCACTTTGTAAAATTGGTCGATTTCATTATCATACACGTTCATTTAAAGTGAACCAACCTGCTTGCTGTCTTTGTAATACTGTTCACGTTATACCTTGTATACAGAATTTATGTATATTTAGTGACTAGATATCATGAAACAAAATCTGCAATGCGGTCTATTTTTAAATCTATGACAAGAGAGACGATTTTAATTTGTGTATTGTGTGAATTATCCATACCTTTATGGTGATTCACCTCACGCTACTTCTTACGGTATTACATATCCCAACTTACAAGGTTTGAATGAGTTTGTACTAAATAAGAAAATTGCTTTGCTAGAAACCTGTTCATCACTTCAAAATTGTTAGATAGAATCATAGAAAGATTTATTTTGGTTGTGGAAGCATATATAGCATTACAAAAATATACAATATGACACAAAATTTAACAGTTAAAATTTGAAAACTTTACTACAATATTTTAAAATATATTGCTGTGACATGTTTCCAGCACCAAGAATAGCACACAGAAAGAATAAACTCTTATTTCCAACAAGGCTTTTGATTTCACAAATTAAGGAAGGTATTTTAAAATTCTTTTAATGCATTGATTTTATTGCTTTAAAATATAATAGTCATCTGAAACATTTAAACATCCTGCATTTTATGGAAATGTTTTATGTAAATTAGATAAACAAAATCATGGGTCTCAGTTACTTTTCTTATCTCTTTATAAAATTTATCAGGAAATTTATTGCTGATGGTTACAACCAGAAATCCTTGGTTATACGACATTGCTTGCAACTGGCCCTTTTACAGTCAAGAACTTGCATTGCTTTTAAATAAGTGATGACGGACAGGTCGTTGAGACTACATGAATATGATAACTTGAAACTGTTATCAGAAGTGACTATTGAAATTCTGTCTCTTCATCAGTCATGCTCTTTATAGGGGAGGCAACTTAAGCAGGAGATTGTACAATAAGTATATTTTTGGGATTTTGTTTGCCTTTATTATGTGATATGCCAATTGCAGATAAATCCTCTGCCTTTTATAACAAAACATTTGGGTTTCATTACCTCATTTCTTTTCACAATGCTATGTTTTTGTTTTGTTGGCTTGTATTGTTTTCTAAAATTCGATGTTTTTTTTCGTGTGTTTTTTTTTTAAATTCACATTTTAATGCTACCATATGATGTCACTGCATTTTTATCATATGATGTCATTAAAATGGTCTTTTATTTCAAACTACTCTCACATTTGGAACTTTTAGGTTGCCATAGCTTTTATCTCTTGCACATATTGTATTTCTGTCGATAGTTGACTAATAAGAGTTATTTTGTTTGTATATTATATACTTTTATCAGTTTTAACTCTGATGTAGGTGCTTGCTGTTAGTTATCTAACTTTAATGGGATATTTTTATTTACACTGTAAATTTGTTAAAAAAAAACCCTTCAGGAAGTGTGAGTTTGGAGCGCTCCACAAACAAGATTTAAGCTTCCCAGTCGGTCCTTTTGCAAACTAACCATTCCAAGGCCGTAACTGCTGGTTTTCCTTTTTATGTGTTATGTGTTGTCTCTTGGTTTTTTGTCATTTTTACATTTACTCTTTATGCCTTTATCTGGAGGTAGTTGAGATTTAATTGTCTATGGTAATGCTTTTTGGACCATTTCACATTTTCCAATTGTTTATTCACCTTACTAAACTTTTTACTGGACCAACATTTAAACTGGTAATCACTTGCAATTTTGAACCAATTATACAAAATTAATTTCCACCACAAGAGGAAAAAATAATGACTAAAATCTTACTTTCTTTTAAGCCTCCTTGAAAAACCATATTCAGAAATCTATTCAGGACCTATCACAAACATTCTGAATATGAATTCTTTCACCGCTAGTAAAGTATAAACAAAGATAAATATAACTTTATGTATTTAATAGGGATGTAAATCGAATCCCAAAATGGTATATTCGAATATTCATTACGTGTATTCTAATCATATTCGAATATTCGGAACAAATTTATATCATAGTGGCACATAACACGCTAATTTTCTATTACGTTCAATGTGTTAATTCATTGTAAAATGTTTATTTCTGGCCATAATTTACATTTCTAGCCTTACTTATTGCAGAAGCAGTGGTAAATTTATGATTTTAGCATAGCATTTAATTTTAAAACGACGGTTTCTTCTTTTTGAAATAAAAACAGCAATATTATCAATCCGCCATTATTCTGTTTATAGTGAAGGACCAGACGGGGTGTTCTTTTACTCTGTCAGCGGTAATTTGCAAGAGAATACTGTCAATGAAGAATGCCAGTAAATGCGTAAACAATGTCATTGTTACTTAACAATTATTATTATTAATATTATTATTATTATTATTATTATTATTATTATTATTATTAGTCCCCTACCGGTGTTCACACCGGAGGGGACTATAGGTTTACCCTCCGTCCGTCAGTCAGTCTGTCTGTCTGTCCGCTAAAAATCTGGATTCTTTGATAACTTAAAAACTATTAAAGCTAGGCGCATGAAACTTGGTATGTTTATAGGCAGCAATGTGTACAATATGCACGCGCAAAATTTGGGTCGCTACCTTGAAGGTCAAGGTCACAGCATGACCTTGAAGCAAAATCGTGTCCGGCCCATAACTTCGTTATTTGAAGTCAGATTTTAAAACTATTTCACAGAAATGATCACCATATTGAGATGACATGGCTCGAGCAAGATTTGGGTCGCTACCTTGAAGGTCAAGGTCACAGCATGACCTTGCAGCAAAATTGTGTCCACCCCATAACTTGGTTATTTGAAGTTTAATTTTAAAACTATTTCACAGAAATGATCACCATATTGAGACGATGTGTCGTAAACATCATTTGGGTCGATACCTTGAAAGTCAAGGTCACAGCATGACCTTGCAGCAAAATCGTGTCCAGCCCATAACTTTGTTATTTGAAGTCAGATTTTACAACTATTTCACAGAAATGGTCACCATATTAAGATGACGAGTCACGAACAACATTTGGGTCGATACCTTGAAGGTCAAGGTCTGAGCATGACCTTGCAGCAAAATCGTGTCCGGCCCATAACTTTGTTATTTGAAGTCGGATTTTTCAACTATTTCACAGAAATGATCACCATATTGAGTTGACGTGTCGCGCACAACATTTGGGTCGCTACCATGAAGGTCAAGGCTCATACCTTAAATAAAGGCCAAAAATAAATGTCATGATAAGTTAACAATTAAATAGGCCAGGTGAATTAAAAGAAATTATGTGAACCCCAACTACTGTAGATTTCCTTGTTTATTACTTCATTTTTAAGCCATAATTATACAAATACAGACTTCAACCTCAAATTAATTATAAATGGCAATAAACAGGAGTGTATGATAATTAAAGAACTTTTTAGGGGACTACTGTATTGCCCGCAATACTATCAATGCTTGTTATTATAATTAATATTATTAAATTGAAACTCTTACAAAAACTCTACAGTAACCAATCAATGTTAAGATGACCTGCAAAGTCCCGTATAAAATATACGTCATTAATTAGTCACCATAAACTTGGGTGTCTTTTTGTTAAGTGTTGTACTTTGTGCAATAATCTTTACAATTTAAAGACATTTTGCGTACTTAATCACTTATTTGTATTAACAGATGACGTATTAAAAGAGCTACTTAAGCTCCTTTTAATGTTAACATATCGATTTAATTAGACCATATCATAATTTTATTTGATGAAACTGTACAGCACATGCAAAATAGGTCACAATATTTTACTCTACTAACCGCAAACAATGTATAACAACAAACAGTCAGTTATGTTTTGTGAACTTATCTTATAAAATACATTAATGATTTAAATAGGCATTTTCAAAAGAACAAAATGCGGGTGATAACGGATCGACTGTAAGACAATTAGGCAAAACCACGAAGCTTTTGTGAAGGGAAATCGCTGAAGTGTACAGCCAATTAACGGTCTTGATTGGTTGGGGTGGGATTGATGTTTAATTGTAATTGGCTGATATCGCTAAGGGCGTTAATCCAAAGCCATAACATGTCAATTAGGGACATTTCGTTACCAATACACAAGTGACAATTACAAACCTGCTCGCCATATGCCTATGGGTGAAAGGCGAGGGTAACCAAAACCATTTGATGACGACAATTACTGTGATTGACTAGTGTCAAGCTTACCTGACTGTTGATAAACTGATGAAGTACCAACTAATACATATGTAAAGAATGATTAAAATTGTAAATTGTAAGTTTTAAATGTGTAAACCAGTGACGAACAATTAAAAAGTCTGTAGAATAACATTTTTGTTATTCAGAGAGAACGTAGCAAAAACAGAGAACAGAAAATCGCGGGGACAAAAAATAACAGATGTCGCGGTATTGTATAGGAATAAAATAACAAGTATGAAGTAGAATGACAAAAACAGAAAGTGATCGCAATTAAAGTTTGTTTGACAGAGATCTAGTTGTGCTTTCCAAAAATAAAAGAAGTTCTGGTGGACTGTTATCAATAAGTATAGCCTTATATAATGTATTTATTACACACTATCCAGACCGAAGCTGGGTAGAGTCAGTGTTACGTCATTGCTGTAGCTAATTGCCGCAGCATTGAACTGACGTGTGCTTATTGAACATTGGCTACTGTTTCCACAGCTGTATGGTGATGTGACTGGGTCTAAGTGGGAGAGGGGGCAGAGAAGGGGCTGTGTGCGGTAAGGTGATTTCATGCTGTTAACCAGATGGCAATTTGTTATCAGGAGACATGACCCACCCCTATATCTTAGTGAGAGTGCATTCACATATCGCCAGTGTCTTAAGTCGTTGGGAGACAATACTATCAACTAAAAAAACATCTTTTTAATTTTCCTTCAAACTCAACAAACGTGAAATAAAAATAATAAAATATTCGAATCCCCAAATCTCTATTCAAATAGCTACTTGATATTCGAATATTCGAATATTTGAATATTCGTTAACATCCCTAGTATTAAACTAGATTTGTTGATCACTGTGTGACAACTTGGTACATATATGTAAGAACCATATTATTACTTGATTATTACTTGATTGCGATGTTTACATAGTGTGTCATCATTTTAAGAAATTATTTAGGTAACAGGATTATACAACACATCAGTAATTTTATTATAATGTTAATGGCTATAGTCAAATAATGAATTATTTTGTTCTTTTATGTTGATAATAAAAATCTGGTCCATAAATTACATAACTAAAATTTAA
This sequence comes from Sinonovacula constricta, assembly GCA_007844125.1. Classification (NCBI taxonomy): domain Eukaryota; kingdom Metazoa; phylum Mollusca; class Bivalvia; order Cardiida; family Solecurtidae; genus Sinonovacula; species Sinonovacula constricta. The sequence continues at coordinate 16,288,643 of CM017557.1, forward strand.
ATTTAATTAATTCTAACTGTTCACCATCATAGTCATTTCCTATTCAGAATTTTGCATGATAAAGCTTCACTGTTAACTTATTGAGACATAGCATGGATTACAGAACTCTTTATGCATTTTTTTCTTTTCTGATGCAAATTACTCTGAAAAGAAAACCAAAGATTGTCTAGCTCTCTAAGAAGCTACCTATGGCTGAACCCACTGTAAAGAGTATTAGTCTACTCAGACTGTGTGAACAGGCTTAAAACATGGGACTTCCAAATACTCTTTCTTACAATGGTCAAACAGCAACATGACAGTGTATTTAACTTTCTTTCCGGCATATCTACTTAAATTTCAAATAGTTACATTTTCATGTTTTGATTCATGTGCCATGAGTTTTTATGAAGAAAACCTTGTTACTCTTTTTTTCATATTAAATCTTCACCATTTACATTCCAAATATTGAATTCAAAAATGTTCACTATCATTTCTTCAATGTTTCTGGAAAGGGCTAAAAAAAGACACATTCTCATTAGTTTATGCATTTATCATAACTATTTTTGATATCTGTTGTTCTGATTTTGAGAAATTATATCAACAGAGTAAAAAACAACTCACAAACCTGGGCCTCTTTATGTGAAGATAACTTTGATGTTTATTCATAACAAGTTAAATAACTTTTGTATGGTTTGGTGTCGCTAATATGTGACAGTTTGCTTGTTGAAAGAGTGCTTAAGCTAACACAAGGTATTTCGATAAAAATAGGCACATGTGCAGTCCGTCAGGGGCTTATAAGTTATTCCTAAGACTATTCACTATTAAGACAAATGTTAAACCCAATGAGAGCTGCATGTGGCTGAACATATAGTCACCCATTTTTGACTCCTCTGCTTGCTTGTATCTCACCATCTTAGTTCGAGTCCCAGTCAAGACTTGGACTTAATGTAAGAAGGTCTTCCTATGGTTCTAGCCAGACATTGGTGTGTCGGTCTTCATAACTAAAAAGGCTGAACATCAATAAAATGACCTGTATTATGGTGCTGCCAACATTTCTAAAAACAAAATTGATCCGATAAGCAAATCCAGACCTTTACATTTCTCTCCCTAACATTTAGCTTACATCCTTTTTAAAAAAAAATTCTTCCCTAAGTTAAAAATGTGCACGCAGTCTTGGGCTTGACAGGTAGACTCATCACTATCAAAATGAACACACTATCGACTAAGGTAAGGTTAGGCCCTTTGCACATTGTTTCCCTTATACTCTACTATACTTATTAAATTGCAGGTAGTGACAGTGATGAGGATGGTCCAGTTGTCAAAAGACCACGGTTAGGAGGCTTTGATTTTGATAATGCCCAGTCTTCTGTGAAGAAACCACAACATGGAAACCCAGAAGTCAATCCAACCCAGCCTTCTTCTGTCCAGATGGGGTCTGGACTTTATAATAAATTTGCTAGCAAGATGATGGTAAGGCAGTATGTTGTGAAAGACTTGGTTGTATAACAGACAGTGTAGAGTTGTTATATTTCTTGCTGTTTTATATATTGATATATCTGGAACTCACAATCAGTCTGATTCTAGTCAGGTTATTAAAACCTAAAAGTAAAGGACAGAAATCTTACATAGGACATGGTCTTGAACCTCAGTATTTTACCAAGGTTCCGGCTAGAAATTAAATTAGAAGATAAAAGTTTAAAAGTAGGTTAGTTTTGTATTTTTAAATATGAATCATACTCAATACTGACAGTCGAGTGTTATTGCTGTTGTTATTGTCCTTTATTTATTGTAGGCATGTAGCATTCTTTTGTTTCCAGCCATAAAATGATGTCACTGTATGTATGTGTATGTTTGGTAGAGAATATGTTCACACATTGGTAATGCCATGCAGAAATGTGTTTATTGAGTTTAACTGCATAAACAAGCTACAGTTAATTTCATATAAATTGCCTTCATTATAAACTCCAACCAGGACTGGCAACTGTAGTGGCAAGATGGTGTATCCTGGTCAGCATACTATCATAATGACTGCAGCACTACATGGTTGCATAAACACATTATATGAAATTATGATTTAGATATTGTTTTATTCACATTTTACCTAAATAAAAATGGAAGAACCATTTTCAAATAGAAGAGATGTGTTCAAGTTGAGTTTGTGTCATAAACATTATGATAATTTTAAAAAATCATATATGCAAAATATTTTTTTTTAAATTTATATATCCCAAATCTTTTAACTTAACCTTATTATTGGTTTGTACTGAAATTGACTTAATATTAAAACAGTTCTAGAAAGTCACAGCAATAAAGTATTTGGAGAAGATATCAAGGAATCAGTAGGAGCAATTACAATGCTCCCCTATAATGGAGTTCTTCGACATAATTTGCCTTAGAAACCAACATGTGACAAAGTACTAAACTATCATATTTACTTATTTTGTCTCTTTGTACAGGCAAAGATGGGCTATAAGGAGGGTACTGGACTTGGTAAGAATGCCCAGGGTCGGGTCAGCATTGTCGAAGCATCGCAGCAACGTGGACGGCGCGGTCTGGGCCTGACCATCAAGGGGCTTGAACCCTCGACTGACGTCCAGTGGTCCGAGGAGAATGATGAAGTCAGAATTGAGATATCTCATTTCCGTATTGTTTTTACCTAAACTAATTTATTACTTTTAATACATTTATATCTATTTAAATATTTAAATATCATTTGCATTCATGCTCTACCCAGTATTCTTAATCAAAACCTGTAAAATTTGAAATATAACTATTTTAATTAGCTTGGAGTTATTTGCCCATTATAACAAATCATTTTCTCATGATTATTTTTCATCTTGTTTGGTACAAAGTAAGAAGGACGACAGTGTACAGATAATAATTTCCTGTGTACAGCTGCTCAGTTGTGAAGTTTTCTCAATGTATTATCTTAGACATGTAGATTATTATCATATTTTGGCAAAAATGCGTATTCATGGGGACACAAGTTCATGGATTTTAGTTTTAGTAATTGTTTTTTAAATTCTGACACAAAGCTGAAAAGCAGTTCTATTTAGCATGATATCACTGACTCAACAGGAACCAGAGAGGATGTGAGTCAGTTCTTAGGGGCAAGTGGACAATAAAACAAAAAAGGTTAAAAAATGAAAATGCTGGCCTTAATGCTGGAATAGATTGTGCTTTATGTTGCTCTAGGAATATCTGTTTGACCTTTTTATGTAGGGGGCGTTCAGAGTGGGACCATTAGTTAAAAAACAAAAAATAAGTTGGATACTCATTGCATGTTCATGGGACTTATTGTAGTGATAAAAAATGCTGTGTAACCAAATAATGTTTTTCTTTGTAGTTGATTCTGGATGAGACAGTAGAATGGATCCCCAGCTGTAAAGATCCTGTTCCAGGTATTGACCAGCTCCGAACATGGAAGGTTGTTGGTCCTGTGAGTATTGTGGATTCTAGGGCCTGACCTTGGGTCTCATTGAGACACTTTGTAAATTACATGATTCAAGACCAAACTTTGAATGTCTTTCATCAAAAGAGTATCCTTACTGGTATTTAGTTCTGACCTTTTTTGCTTCTCTACAAAAAATATTTCTATAATGAAGACAAACATCAGCCCTCTGTATTAAAAAACAGGGCAAATTAAAATTCATAGGTAAGTTGAAATCAGTTTGACTTAAGAGCAACTGTTCAGTGAATGGAAGCTTAAAGTCCCCTGAAATGTACGATACAGAAAAAGAGGGTTGCTGATTTTTATTGTTATATTTGATTATTGTCTACAGTGAACTGTCTCCCTGGGGCTGCGGTTGTTGGTGGGCTGCTGCATCTTCCTATCTCAACAATCTTTAAACCTTGGTCAGATGATATAATATTTCAAGTGTTATTGACTTAACAAGCCCATTTCATTGTTTTGCTCTTAGCTTGCTAAGTGCATATTTATACTGCTAAGGTAAATAAAAGTGACGCTCTAGATCAGACAGCCTCTGCTTGATTGGTCTGATCAGGATCTGCATTATTTGCTGCTGAGTGTTATCAATAACAGGAATTTAAAAAGGATAAATAACAAATATTGCAGGCTTAGAGTTAAGATCAGTAACAATTAAAATGGTAGTCATATTTTTCTAACAAACAAGTCCAAAGCATTTAGTGTAGATATCATCACCTGAGTTCTTGTTCATATTGCTCATTAGTATATATGTTTGTTTTTCAGAAAAAAAGAACTCTTGAGGATGAAACTCATTTCTGCTCCAGCAAGACTTTGACAGATGTTTTGAGTTGTAAAGTATGTTAATATAAGTAACCCACATTTAATTAAACAACCATGTGTATAAAACTTGTCTGTTTGATGAGCATATCTTTAAAAGTAAGGGGCAGCCCATCAGACAGATGGGTGAGATTTGCAGCTAATCTGTCAGTCCCTGTTTCACTAAAAGCCTAAAATATTAAATGCAGTTTTTCACAAAGAATAAGCAGTTGTGTGGTTCCTCTCAAAACCCAATAGATTTGGTTTTGTTTTCACAAGATAGAAGCCATTGTTGATTTCAATCAAAGATTAATACATTTGATGTTGTACTTCCCTACGGACATTAGACAACTATTCAGAATAATGTCAAACCAATTGTCAGAACCAGTACATTGGAATTACTTCTGCCAAGACTAACATCTAGCCACTTGTCAGAACCAGAAAATTAGAATAACTTCTGCCTAGACTAATATCTAGTCAATTTTCAGAACCAGTACATTGGAATTTCTTCCAAGACTAACATCTAGCCAAAGAACCATTACATCTGAATGACCTCTGCCTAGACTAATGTCTAGCTAATTGTCAGAACTAGTACATGAGAATAACTTCTGCCTAGACTAACATCTAGCCAATTGTCAGAACCAGTACATTAGAATGACCTCTGCCCAGACCAACATCTAGCCAATTGTCAGAACTAGTACATTAGAATGACCTCTGCCCAGACTAACATCTAGCCAATTATCAGAGCCAGTACATTAGAATGACCTCTGCCCAGACTAACATCTAGCCAATTATCAGAACCAGTACATTAGAATGACCTCTGCCAAGACCAACATCTAGCCAATTGTCAGAACTAGTACATTAGAATGACCTCTGCCCAGACTAACATCTAGCCAATTATCAGAGCCAGTACATTAGAATGACCTCTGCCCAGACTAACATCTAGCCAATTATCAGAACCAGTACATTAGAATGACCTCTGCCCAGACTAACATCTAGCCAATTGTCAGAACTAGTACATTAGAATGACCTCTGCCCAGACTAACATCTAGCCAATTGCCAGAACTAGTACATTAGAATGACCTCTGCCCAGACTAACATCTAGCCAATTGTCAGAACTAGTACATTAGAATGACCTCTGCCCAGACTAACATCTAGCCAATTATCAGAACCAGTACATTAGAATGACCTCTGCCCAGACTAACATCTAGCCAATTGTCAGAACCAGTACATTAGAATGACCTCTGCCCAGACTAACATCTAGCCAATTGTCAGAACCAGTACATTAGAATGACCTCTGCCCAGACTAACATCTAGCCAATTGTCAGAACCAGTACATTAGAATGACCTCTGCCCAGACTAACATCTAGCCAATTGTCAGAACCAGTACATTAGAATGACCTCTGCCCAGACTAACATCTAGCCAATTGTCAGAACCAGTACATTAGAATGACCTCTGCCCAGACTAACATCTAGCCAATTGTCAGAACTAGTACATTAGAATGACCTCTGCCCAGACTAACATCTAGCCAATTGTCAGAACCAGTACATTAGAATGACCTCTGCCCAGACTAACATCTAGCCAATTGTCAGAACCAGTACATTAGAATGACCTCTGCCCAGACTAACATCTAGCCAATTGTCAGAACCAGTACATTAGAATGACCTCTGCCCAGACTAACATCTAGCCAATTGTCAGAACCAGTACATTAGAATGACCTCTGCCCAGACTAACATCTAGCCAATTGTCAGAACCAGTACATTAGAATGACTTCTGCCCAGACTAACATCTAGCCAATTGTCATAACCAGTACATTAGAATGACCTCTGCCCAGACTAACATCTAGCCAATTGTCAGAACCAGTACATTAGAATGACCTCTGCCCAGACTAACATCTAGCCAATTATCAGAACCAGCACATTGGAATGACTTCTGCCCAGACTAACATCTAGCCAATTATCAGAACCAGCACATTGGAATGACTTCTGCCCAGACTAACATTTAGCCAATTATCAGAACCAGCACATTGGAATGACTTCTGCCCAGACTAACATCTAGCCAATTATCAGAACCAGCACATTGGAATGACTTCTGCCCAGACTAACATCTAGCCAATTATCAGAACCAGCACATTGGAATGACTTCTGCCCAGACTAACATCTAGCCAATTATCAGAACCAGCACATTGGAATGACTTCTGCCTAGAATAATGTCTAGCCAATTATCAGAACCAGCACATTGGAATGACTTCTGCCCAGACTAACATCTAGCCAATTATCAGAACCAGCACATTGGAATGACTTCTGCCTAGAATAATGTCTAGCCAATTATCAGAGCCAGTACATTGGAATGACTTCTGCCCAGACTAACATCTAGCCAATTATCAGAACCAGCACATTGGAATGACTTCTGCCTAGAATAATGTCTAGCCAATTATCAGAGCCAGTACATTGGAATGACTTCTGCCCAGACTAACATCTAGCCAATTATCAGAACCAGCACATTGGAATGACTTCTGCCCAGACTAACATCTAGCCAATTATCAGAACCAGCACATTGGAATGACTTCTGCCTAGAATAATGTCTAGCCAATTATCAGAACCAGCACATTGGAATGACTTCTGCCTAGAATAATGTCTAGCCAATTATCAGAGCCAGTACATTGGAATGACTTCTGCGTAGACAGTACAATGAAGAAATGACAATAAATAATGTTGAAGCAGTTGTTAGAACCATTAATTGGAATAACAACTATGAATAATGCTGAGCCATTTTTTTGCTTATGACAATGACACCATAAACTAGGCATCTTTTATTGTATCTCGGACCATTTAAAGGATCCAAAGGATCCACTTATATGAATTCATTGAAACTGCTATAGAATTTTTTTCTGTTAAATAGTGTGGAACGGAAAGGTACTAGTTTTTCACTTGTAGTTTGTGCTGTGATCTTTTATTTTTCTCTTTTTGTGGGTGAAGTAAGTTATATAATGAAAATTCCATTGCAGAGTATTTTTGATTCTTTGGAACCAGAAGAAATGCGAAGAGCAAGGACTAAATCCAATCCATATGAAACCATACGAGGTGTCTTCTTTCTTAACAGGTAATTTTAAGTTCTGTGCATTTTAAAGTGAAGCTCAGAAGAAATGAAACCTTCTTTCTTTATTTTTTAAAATTTCCTGATGACATAAATATGATGCCTGAGTCTACACTCCTCGGAGTTCCACACAGTCCTTTGTCTCATGTGACTACACAAATCATTAATTTATAGCTTATGTGAATTTTAAAATGGTCACCTGCATCTATATGTGTCAAGTTAAATAAAGTTCCACAGATGTTGTCCAAGAAATCTGAGGCATACAGGTGTTAAATTAGAAGGAATCCAAGCAAGGAGGCCAGCAGAAGGGGTCTTTTAGAGCCAGATTCCCATTAATGTTCTAGTGAGTCCATGGTTAATAGGTTGTACAAATAACATCTTTACAGTCAATTATGCAACAATTTTCATACTGTTTTATATGAAGGAATATCAATAAGTACATTTTATAGTTTTGAAATCATCAAATGTTAATACTTGAGTATTGAAATCAATAATTAAGTACTATTAAGAAGAAAAACATGTATTAAAGTAAAAAATTAAAAGCAAAAAACAAATGAAGTCAAAATCGTATGCCTACACAATTATAAAATCAGTTTGCATCTGACAGAAATATCTAGCTAACCTCTGTCCAGCATCACCTTGTTTACATAATCCTAGCAAGTTTAATGAAATAAAAAGAAATACCCAATCTTACACTAAATCAGGCTAGTCGCCTCTCACCCAGTGTGTTAATTTTATTGCTTCATAATAAGAATGCCCTTACTCTAACTACTGTACTTTTTGGTTGACTTGTAATTGTCCAATGAATGCCTCATTGTCTGTATAGTCCCAGAGAGGATGAAAACAGATGGATTGAAGGGTGGGCGATCTGAATTGTCAATGTGACAGCGAATCTTCAAATGTTTTTTTTTTATGAATTATCATTTTTAATGTCTCTAGTACACTGCAGTTCATGTTGACTTTCTAAACTATTGTAATAAGGTTTTTTCTTTAAGTTTAAAAGAAAGTCATGAAAAAGTTAGACATCATAAGATATGGACATTTTAATGAATATATGATGTAATTCTGCAAATGTAATTATTTGGGGTTTCTCCATCTTCAAAAAATGGGGTGAAACCTGCAATAACATTTCAATGTCAAATCAAAACATGTTTCAGGTGTTGTTAAAGAGGAGCAGTAAAAATAAAGCAAAGTGTTTGTATGATTTTCTGAATGTCTTCTTGATTTACTTGAAAGGGAACCCACCCATGAAAAATAATGTATGGACGTCAGTTGTTTTATTGAACTTCACTGAGTTTTTTTATCATTTTTTCAAGATATATCAAATGCCATGAATTGCCAGCAAATATTTGTAGATCTTAAGATAATTCAGATCTTTGGCTTGAAAGTAACACTAGCATGTGAAGTTCTGTTGGGCATTTCAGACACTACCATAATACACATTACATGCAATGCAAGTACTTATTGAATATTGCATGTTTCCTATACCCCTGGTAGAATGATGTTTCACTTGTCTTGGCCATTTTTGGGTTATATCCCTGATCAGCTGATATTACACATGGTTTTCCGACATAGTCATATGCATTATTGTTTACATTGCACTGATTTCAATGTTGCAGGTGGGCTGGTTCATGTCTCAGAGTAAAAATAACATATTGTATAGACAAATAAATACAGACACCTAGTTGCAAAATGTTTTCAGCATAAATAAAATAAATTATGTAAATTCAAATAACATTATCATATTAGTATTTGAGAAAAAATAAATAAAATGCTAGTTAAACATGGCCTATAAAATGATGTTGATACTGAAAACTGACTGAGTACTTGGGTAAGTACTGACTTGTTGACATCCATCCCTAGTTGTTTTGCAATTTAATGATATGATATATAATCATGAGCTTCTCTATATTGCAGGGCAGCAATGAAGATGGCCAACATGGATGCAATACTAGACTTTATGTTTACCAGACCAAAATACTCAAATGGGGTAAACAATTGTTTTTGCTGGCTTTCTTTTAGATAGGATAATTGGAAATGTGTTTTTATTTCAGATCTTTGTTCTGATAAACAAAATATTTCATGTTACACAATAATTATTTTAAATACCATCCTACCTAATAATGAAATCTAATTATCAGCAGTCTGTAACATCCCTCTTTTCACATTGTATCTATTAAAAATACTTTTTTAATACTTTTTTAATGCTTTACTCTGTAGCAGCATTTATTTTTCCCTTTATATTGAAATTCTTGTATGTTAAAGTCATATGTTTAATACTGCAATGTTAAGACCTAACAAGAGGATAAACGTTTTCACTGACCTATGCATCAGTGGCTCAACCCAGATGTTCATCTGATATTTTTCTATTTTATCATTTATTATGAACAATTTAACATATATTCTCCCCAGTTATCAGATTCATTAAAGGTTTTTTAGGCATAACAAAACACTTGCACAAAATATTTTGCATATAATGTTCTTTTACCTTGTTATCTTGTTTTTACTTGTCTTGTTGGCAACTTTATGCAATTTGAAATATTTGAAGCAATGCTCAGAAAATCACTCTAATTTGTACAAATTTTGAAACAAGAAGTATTTGGCCAAACCTGAAATTCAAATGAATGAAATAAGTTCCATTTGAAACCTGTCATGTCATAGGTTAAGTTGCAATTAATGAAAATATTGTGTTGGTTGCAATGTATAATAAAACTGCATAAAATAACTATGTAAAAAACACTTAAAAACAGTTAAGCATTTTACTGCCAAACTAGAGGACATTTACAAAAAGCATCTTTTGCATTTCTGACCGCATCTGTTATTCTTTTAACCTCCAGAAACCTATGGTCGGTCCATCAGATCTGCTGTACTTCGCAGATGTGTGTGCAGGCCCCGGCGGGTTCAGTGAGTACGTGTTGTGGCGCAGCAAAGCAGACGCCAAAGGCTTTGGGATGACATTGAAAGGACCATGTGACTTTAAGTTAGAAGATTTCTTTGCAGGCCCTCCGGAAATGTTTGAACCACATTATGGTAGATACACCTTCATTTTTGTAATAAAAATGGAATAAGAAGTAATTAGAAATTTTATCTGTATTTATGGATTTAAAAGATTTTGCAACCTTAAGTTTGTTGCTTTTTAAATTTGTCATGTCATATTTTCTAGTCATAATTGATTGACATACCAAAGGCATAGCCCAGATGGAAGTACTGAATAATGATCTCCTCTAGATATCAAGATGTGAGAATAAAAGAGTTGGGAATTGAATGTCTGGCAATGTGTTCCTTCAACCTCAGACAATAGTTACTTGTGACAGATTTGTTTTAGATTTGTTTTTATACTGCTTTGAACGCAAATAACTGACATTTAAATGCAGCATTTCTAGACATTGAGATCGCTATTTCCAGTGACAACGCCTCTACTAAAATCTATGAGATGATTTCAACTTTAGTATTGTGAAATATCCATACCTTGATGGTGATTCACCTCGTGCTACCTCCTATAGTATTAACATATCACAACTTACAAGGTTTGCATGAGTTTGTACTAAAGTAGAATATTTCGATGCTAGAAATCGGTTTATTTCTTCTAAACTGTTACAGCAAGGCTTTCGTTTTCATAAATTAAGAAAGACGTTTTCAAAATTCTTTCACTGCAATGGTTTTATTGCTTCGAAGTATAATATCAGTATGAAAACACTTATGCAGAAAGGCATAAGCCATCCTGCATTTTAGGGAAATGTTTTATAAAAGTTAAAGAAAGTCAAGGGTTTCAATAACTTTTCTGACCATTTTACAAAACTTATCAGAAAATGTATTGCAGGCAGTTACAACCTGGAAATCCTTCGTTGTACTGCATTGCTTGCAATTAACCCTTTTACAGTCAAGAACTTGCATTGCTTTTAAATTACACGATGACCAGAGACTATATGAAAACAGTGACTTAAAGCCATAATTGGACAGTCACTGTTGGATTTCTTGTCTCTTCATCTCTCCAGTCGTGCCCTATATAGGTGGGACAACTTGAGCAGTCTCCATACCCTTTACGTGAGATTGCACAGTAGGTATAACATCGGGATTTTTGGTACCTTTATTATATATAATATGCCAACTGCGGATAAATTCTCGGCTTTTATGATATGTTTTTTTAAAAACTTATTAACTCTAAACAATACTAAATTTTATTTTGTCGATTTAGGTTGTTTTTTTAAAATTCGATGATTTCTTTTGTTTGTTTACATTTCACTGTTGACACTTTTGGCATATGACGTCATGGCACTGTATGATGTCAATATATTGTTCTTATTAAATATCAGTGCTTGTACTGTTTTATTTTAACTGCTTGGAGTCCGAGGTTGGGTGTTTGCTGTTTTAGCAAGGACACTTCATAGTCTTAAAATTGGTATAGTTATAGATTACAGGACTGGCTGAAAGTACAGGTTCAAAGGTTAAAACAAATTGAGATTATGTTCTTATTAAGATTTAAGATTAAGTAGACCAATTTCAAGCATCTGATTGGTCAGATTTGAATAGCATTTGAGTTCTGGCCAATGGAAACCCTGAGAATAATCTCAGATTCTGCCACAATGTTTTTTGTTTCCTCAGGCCTTGGTGTCAATACTTCAGGCAGAAGTTGTGTAATACCATTTTCTAGTTTAGGACTAGCAGTGGGGAGGTACCGTGTTCTAATTCAGGAGATAAAGTGGTTTGATGCCATTTTTTAGTTTAGGTTTACCAGTGTTGCGGTACCTTGTTCTAATTCAAAAGTTAAAGTGTTGTGTTGTCATGTTCTAATTCAGGATTTAAGTGGCGTGATGCTATGTTGTAGTTCAGGATTTTAGTGTTGTAGAGCTATGTTCAGGGGTAAGGGTGGTGAGATGCCATGCTCTAGTTCAGGAGGTAAAATGATTTGGTGCATTGTTCTAGTTTAGGAGGTGGAATGCTGTGGTGCTATATTCAAGTTAGGAGGTAAAGTGGTGTAGTGCCATGGTTGGTCTGTTTTTGACTAACTTGTCTGGCCTAATTATACCTGTTCTATTGGTAGGTGTGGGTGGAGTGAATGGAGATGGAGACATATTCAATCCTGAAAACCAGAAAGCCTTCATAGACTTTGTGAAACAGAATACAGATGGTCAAGGAGTGCACTTTATGATGGCTGATGGGGTATGTCAAGTCTCTTTTTAATTTATCTCATACATATACTATGTGTTATTAAGGACACTAACAATATAGATTGATGCACATTAACTAACTGCCATTGTATTGAATTATTTGTAAGTTAAACATTTTCTTCAAATCCTTTAGTCATAGGCCAGATGGTCTTTTGCATTGTATAAACTATATCGATACATCACACTTACATTTTAATCCCATATATAAAGTCTGTATATATATTAGAGAGAGAGAAAGAGAGAGAGAGGAGATAGAGACAAAGAGAGGAGAGTGGTAGGGAGAGAGATTTAACTGGAAAAAATATCTGCATTATTCTCTATACTGTAACCATTATCTTGCTAAATAGTGCATTCAATCTTTTCTAACAGGTATATCTGGTGTTCTGTGTGATATTATCTGATATAACTGATATGCAGCACATATTGCCATGTGCTTATCTGTGCAATATGGTTATAACATCAATCTTTACATAATTCAGGGTTCCCACAGAACCGGGAAATCGGGAAAAAGCCGGGAATTCGAAAATAAACACTCCCGGTCGGGAAAAGACCTTAAATTTGACATGATATGAAAAAAAACCGGGAAATTACAGGGAAAACTGTTAGCCCTTTCACTCATGGTTTGGCGATTTTTGGCGTTGTGCAGTAGGCTCATAGTTTGGCGATTTTTGGCGTTGTGCGTCTGGCTCATACATATGCCATTATACGCTATGCTGTCATTTGCATAGTTTGTCGAAATTACACCCTCGAAGTTAAGTGCAAAATCATAAGTGAATACTTCATATAAAGTCTTTCTTTTATCTCTATTCAGTAAGATAAAGCCTTTATTTATACATTTAGTGAAAAAAATAAAAAAAAATGTGAAAATTTGCTCAGTTTGTAGAGCACCCTAATGGAATTTTCCATTGTTTACTCTCGCTGGCAAATCTTACCATTTCTAAACCGCAACAACTCTCACATGATCAGCCTAACAGTAAAAACCGAGTATGCCGATGTAATAAACATCCGCTTCCTTCACAATAAATGGAAGTGAAATATTTGATGTTGAAAAGTTTTGCCGACTTATCGGAACCCCCTGTTGCTTCGGGGCAGCATTGGGCCATAAAACCCACTGACTAATGAGAGGGGCAATATGTTTTATTGCTCTGTGGATCAACTTGGAAGGTATTTAAGCTTCATTTGATTGCCTCGTTAATTAGCATTCTAATCGCTGCATCTTTAACACCTATTGAAAAAGATCTTGTACACAAATTGTTTGATAATATTTATTGATAGTCTCACTTTATCTTGCTGCAGAAGTATGTCTGATGCTTATGATATTTTGTATGGTAGTGACACTGAGTCAGAATTTTCTGGTTTGGGGGAATCAAATTTAAATATTTTATTGTAAATAAAAACAATAGCAATTAATGAATTTTTCAAACATAAAATAATGAGATTGCCTATGACAAATTTCTTTTGTTTTATTAAAACCCTCTCCTAACAATTTATATAACCTCATATGCATGAAAATTATATCATCAGAAAGATAAATTATTTCTGAATAAACTTTTAATTACATAAGTATGATTAAATAACTCATTCTAGCTTAAAATAAAACTTAAACATAACTACTGTCAGCTTCCCACACAAAACCATTAATGCTCTATGAACCTGAGGTACCTTTGTCACCAGTTTACCTATGCATGTCAGGTGGGCTGATAAGCCATCTGGTTATGCATTAGGCATATGGTTTTTTAGAAGAACTGTATGAGTGAAAGGGTAAGTGCATTTTAATAATCATAAGGCATTTTAACTGAATTTGATTTAAAAAATCCAATATTTGTTGGCATACATTTATAAACTCCCATAAATATTTACAGCAAAACTCTTCAATGCTCACATTCATAGACCTTGAAAATGGACAAAATACCTGGAAAAAACCTGGAAAAGACCTTGAATTTTTTCCTTCAGAAATTGTGGGAACCCTGATAATTACAACATCATCATTACATGATAACCATAAGATCATGACCTGAACACAACATGGTCATATGATCACCACACGATACTGATTACCACATGAATAGCACATGATCATAACATGATTTCCATACAATCACCATATGAACAACACATGATCATTACAAAATTTCCATTTAATCACCATATGAGTAACACATGATCATTACATGATTACCACATGATCACCACATGAGTAACACATGATCATTACATCATTACCGCATAATTGCCATATAAACAACACAGGATCATTACAAGATTACCATATAATAGACATCATATGAGTAACACATTATCTTTACATGATTACCACATAATCACCATATAAACAACACAGGATCATTACAAGATTTCCATATAATAGACATCATATGAGTAACACATTATCATTACATGATTACGACAATGATCACAATATGAGTAGCACATGATCATTACAGGATTATCACATGATCACCATATGATTACCATAAGAGTTGAAAATAATATTTACATGATTTTAACATGGTTACCATATGAGAAGCACATGATAAATGCATGATTACCACATTATAATCATATAGCAATCTGTATTTGCGACCAGGGTTTCTCTGTGGAGGGCCAAGAGAACATTCAAGAGATTCTATCCAAGCAGCTGTACCTGTGTCAGTTCCTTGTTGCCATCTCCATACTCCGGACAGGTGACTATCTCACATCATTAACACCTCACCAGACACATTGATTGTAACTTAAAGGTCACAGAGTTAATAATAAATGTTTTTCTGCTAGCTTCAAATTAAATTAAGAGTAATTGCACATTGCATCTATAAATACATCAAAATTTCTTAATTAATTATTTACACTAACTTACTATTGAGATCATCTCAACACAAAGCAAGATTGTACCATCAGTTATTTATCTCAATTACCATAAACATTTGTTTCTTATGATTACACTTACAACTGGTAATTCAATAAAATCAAATTGTCAGATGCCAATTTTAAGAATTAATTACCCATGCAAAAATGTAAAATAAATGTTAAATCAACTAAATTTATAACCAACTGAAATTTCCAAAAGAAGGTACATTGTATTGTTTTTCTTTTTACAAAGTTACTGTTATATTCTATTTTTTATGACACCCGAAACTTTGATTTTGATTGCTAAAAACAACAATATTCAGAATCATCACTTCGTCCAAATTTATCACATACCAATGTGCAATAAACAGAAAAGAAGAATAAAAATTCCATACATTATTTTTTTTTTGTAAAAATAAATGCGTGTAATACATACTTTGGTATTTTGTGTAGAAATTGGAGAGAATTTAAGTAAAAGATTAAATATTTGATTAATTATTCCATGATTAATATATAATCTTTAATTAATATTAAAACTAATTTTATGTTAGTAGCTTTCTGTATTTTGACTTTAGCTTTCATTATGATAGAAGTTAAAATAGCAGTAGGACAGTTAGTACATATTTTGTTTTCCACTGATATTTCTCACAGGAGGCCATTTTGTGTGCAAGCTGTTTGACCTGATTACTCAGTTCAGTGTGGGTCTAGTATACCTGATGTACCGAATCTTTGAACATGTAACCATCATCAAACCTGTCACCAGCCGACCAGCCAACTCAGAAAGGTTCCTGCTTCATTATAGCTTTATGTATATGTATAATCATCTTTTATATGGTCATCTTTAGTAATCATGTGACAGATGAAAGAATTAACTGAATTGGAAGTGAGATATTAACTTTGATCTTAATGTTTTTATTGAGATTTGATTCATATGAATTTTTGTATTACTCATAATCTGTTTTTAAGGAAATAGAAGGTTTTTTTTATAATAAACCTGCTATTGTCTATCATTCTAACAGGACAGTTTTGCTTATTTTTCATTTCACCACATTTTTTTTTTTATCAACTGCATGTTTATCAACCACATGGTTTTATCAACACATGGTCTTCATGCACCACATGGTATTGATCAACCACATGTTATTTCCCCCAACCACCATCATCTCAATCCACTATCTTTTTTTATCAACCATATGATATTCATCAACTACATGGTTTTTATCCACTGCATGGTCTTCACCCACCAAAATCAACTTGGACTTATTATGTTTAGGTATATAGTATGCAAGGGTCTACGTGCAGACTTTGAGCCTGTGCGCCAGTACATGCATGAGATCAACCTTGACCTCAATGTGTATATGAGTGACACCTCTGTGGAAGATATCAATGAGATTGTGCCACTTAACTTCCTTCAGAACAATGATGCTTTCTATGAATACATCTGTAATTCCAATGACATGTGAGTACTTCTTTTATTATCATCTTTTTTTTTACAAATTGACAATTTCTGCTTTCAAAAAACATTCAGTGATAACAGATATTAGTTTTTGTTCTTAATTTTTATTCATTTATCTCAGCTATATTGACTATAGAACCCTAAGTTTCACTTGGTTAAAAATAAATTCAAGAATATGGAATACTTGGTAAATGATGAAGTCTGTCAAAGTGATATGGCATATTTTACTTATGTTATTAAATTCTTGCAAGTTTATCTCTCATTGTCATAGTTATGTTTGAGTCACTCAGGATGATCTGTCCATTTGTAGTTGAGATTTGTCGGTGCTATTTCTTGGCTTCTGTTGATCAGATTTGTTGATCAGGTCCAGTAGGTTTGAAGCCTAGTTGTTCATATCATTGGCTTGTAATAACTAGCCTAATACTGACCCTTCATAATATTTATTGAATACAGCATTAACTGTGACATAGTAGTATCTGAGGATTATCATTATTTTCCATTATAAGTCTTGTTTCTTGTTGATCTTGGTTTGATTATTTTACTATTTGTACAAATGGCATAAGTGTTCTGAGTGTACATTGGAAACCACTTCCTAGTACACACCATTCTTTGTAGCTAAACTGGTGATATCAATGTTAGTATTGGAATCTATCTGAATAGTTTACATTCATTGCACAAATCAATATAATGACACAGAAATAGTGTATATTTGCGTTTAAATAATGAAAATTCTGCTGAGACACATGTTTTTGCTAAAAATGACCATTTAGATCTTCCAAATTCATACAAATTACTTTTCAATCTCTAGTTTTGGATTTTCTGCCTATCTTGCTACTGCTCATATAACCCTTTGATTAATGTGTGTGCAATGTTATGCCTTTGTAAAGCATATGCAGTTATATCTCGTCTTTGCCAGAATCTGCACAAGTAAGTGTTATTTGTGGACTCATTTAGGGTATGATGTATAATTATATGTTGAACATACATGCATCGAAATAATAATTTAAATTATAATTTAAACTGTTTCAATGTAAATTATCAAACTAAGGTGAATTTTCAATATTATATATATACGTGTATTATAAATGGAAGAATAAGTACAGAACTTGGTGAACAGAATGATGATGCCTGTTTTTTTGCTCACAGCTGTAATTTTCTGATTTTGACAGTATTTCCAATTCTTTTATATTGCATTTCAATAACTGCAGAAGAATATCCTTTTAAAGTGAACAAATAAGTTTAACATACTACACACAGATCTGAATGATTCATTTACAAATTACTGAAAAAACCAGTGAGTAAGCATACAGCAAGTGGCCCTCTGTGAGTTTATGGAGTGCTTTTTTATGATAAATATAATCACTGGTCCTCTGGTAAAAAATTGTTAAATGTATAAGTGCAAAATAAAACATTTCAAGACAATGCCCATTGGACTTAACTTTTGACTCCTCATGAAGAAAATTTCTAGCCTGAACAGAGGAAAGCAACAGAAAGACATTTTATTTTGAGTCTGTGAACATTTCATTTTGTCATATTTGTGGTCTGTCATCCAGTATCATTGCATTATTTCATTATAATACAAATAAAGTTAAAATTAAAAACTTGTTTCATTTAAGTATTTTTTTAAGGTCACTTTAATGTTCACATGTAAGTGAATGTGGAGCAGGTCTTCTTCTGCATCGTCAATGTCATCTTGTCCCATGTATTGCCAATACAGAAGATCAGTATCATATTTTCACCTGTACTTTTAGATCAGATTTAAAGCCATTTGTCTGGAGTATACAGTATATTCAGGTTCCAGTATACTTAAAATCTAATTCACAGTTTTTTTTTACCTACGGTATCTTGTCTGCAATTGTAAGATCAATGGTTGTAAGCTTGCCACCTCAGTATCATTGGTATTTGTCGACTGCTGTATTATTTCGAAAACACTCTGCTGTTGTGAATAGATAATACAGATAGTATAATAATTTGTACTCAACTCTATAGGATTATAACTATGGTACTTAAAATACATAAGTGGGGAAGAAAGGTAGAATTGATGTTTAGCACATGTTATAGTCTTAGAATCAAGTGAAAAAACACGAATGCTATTGCAACAGGGGTATAGAATATGTTTTGGTGTTCTATAGATTACAATAGTTCTGCTATGATTGTTATATTAAAGATATTGTGCTCTGTCGACTTTAGTGTTATGATAATCGTATGATTATGTTAAAGATATGGTTCTCTGGGTACTTGATTATGTTATATTACAGACATTTGTCCTGTAGATTACAATAGTTCTGCTATGATTGTTATATTAAAGCTCTGTAGACTTAAGTGTTGAGGTAAGTATATACATGATAATTTATTAATGAAAACGGTTGACAAACTGACTTGTAATCCCCGTGGGTGTTCAAGCGACCGGCATTTGGCTGTATTAAAGATATGATATCCTGCAGTTTTCTTTAGTGTTATCATTATGTAACATTACAGATTGGGTGCCCTCCAGATTACTGGTTTGAGGAAAATCAGAGCATTTACCCAAAACAGGTAAGCATTTAGAACACTACATGTGTTAAGATACAAATGTGTTGTAAAAGTCCAATGAGAGAACAGAAGAAACTGCTGTGACTTCTATATTAAGTTGGTTTTTATTGCAGAGAGGGAGTTTTTAAATAAATTGTCTATATCTTTTTATCAAGAGCTAGGTTAAGAGCTCTTGCACTGTTATTTGTGTAAAATAACTCTCCAGTCAGGCATATCTATTTTAAAACCAGCTGTTATGGGTGAAAGAAAGCTTCACAACTTAGTAAAAGTAGAACTTCATCCTTACAAGTTTCCTTTTGATGTTATCAGATCTAAAGTCTACTAATGCATTGGCATGTAGCTTGTTTGTTCAAACTAATGATACAGATGGACCTTTTATTTAACCAGATTTGTAAGTTGTTAGATAAATATTAATACAATAAAGACATTTCAACAACCATCTGTGAAATGTGTATGTTACAGTGACCTTTATGAATCTAGACAAGCAGATGTTAGGACTGCACTTCTTAAGAAGTGGAAGGTAAGAACAAAGTAATTTATACCTGTAATCATGGTTACATTTAAATTGGCTATTATCTTGCACTTAATCTTAGTTATCTTGCACTTAATCTTGATAAAGATTTGTATTTAAATTTTGTGTCCCATGAGTACTTTATTAGCTGTGAAAGTGTGGTACACAAGAACAGTAACTCTGGCTCATATTATTAAGGAATTATTCCAGGTAGTTAATCTTAAAAGAACTTCAAAAGCTTATCTGGAGCAAAACTTAAGCTCTTTTGCATATATTCACTCCAAATTTGAAACACAGACACCTGTTGAGGTTAAAAAGTGAACTAAACAGTACCTTTATTCAAGCTCATTTACAGTAATTTTTTAATTATCCCCCATTGTTGATTGTGCACAAAAGAAATCACCCTTTACAGACTTGCTGGAATGCAGGCAAGACAAATATTACAAGGAAAATTCATCTAACAAAAAATTCACAAGTTAACATGCATATAGTTTTTTTATCTGTTATAGGTTAACATAAGTACTGATTAAGTTCTTTTTATAAATTATTTTTATCTCCTTTAAAATAAAATTTAATAGTTTGTTTGCATAATGGCACAATTGTTTTTTAGTTTTGTGTACCAATTTGGTTATTTCAAGAGCCATTGGTTTGTTCACCATTTGTATGCTCTTTCACAGGTGGATGATGAAGTTAGAAAAGCCCCTGCCCGGACTAATCCACAATCTAAGTTTGAGGAGTTAGTGCAGGTAGGTGTTGATATTTTATAACCATTATGTCATGGTCACAGGCCTATTTTCTCTAGTTGTCATATATTTGTTACTTTTCAACTGTGAAGCAATGAGAGTATTAGGAGAATATCCCTTCATAACACTCATACTGCTCAATAGCTCTTGAACCCTTTGAAGGATGTTTTATTTTTAACTTTGAAAAAGTGCTCATCCCAGTTAGATCCTGTTCAGAACCCCTGTCGAAATTATTCTGCTCAAGGTCAAGGTCACAATTGAAGGTCAATAGTTTTAACATTTAATTTTGATTCAGCTACAGATCTTCTTTTCAAATGAAGGATTTTCATTTAAATTTAGACAAATGTTTCTTCCACCCTGTCTGCCCTTCTGCAGTATGGGAATTAGCTTTCATTTAAATACCTCTGTTAAATTGTCTTACAGTTTGTCCACTTTTAAACCATATAATGTCTGACACTCAGTAATTTGTCTAATCACTAATATGTTAATATAAATTTCCGTTGGACTGAATGAAAGTTGTTACACCATCATTGGCACTCCACATTGTGCATTGTTTGCAGTGTTGAAGCATATAACAGGATAACACAATTATGCACTTGCTGTGATGGTTCCATTTGTTAACGTCATTTTTTCACAGTTATATTTGCAAAGAAATTGAAACTTCTATATGTCATCAATATGTAGTGGGTAAAAAAGTGGCTCCTTTCAGAATGAGCAGGACCTATATGATCATGTGACCGACATGTTGACGCTTAACACAATGAAAGACAAGATTCGAAGCGCATTTGACTTCCGATGTGTTGTGACAGGGGAGTCACCCGACAAGAGAGTTTACATTCTCAGTCTTGGGGTAGGTACCTTCTTTTGTTACAGTTGCAAGTTTGAAATCTAATTTTCTACCATTATTTAATTTTTTTTATTTTATTCTTTTTACTTATAAACTTCCTAAATTAGAATAATAGAAGGTTTTTGTGTGTTTGATAAGCTAGATATTCGTAATATTTAAATACACAAATACAGAATAACCTTGTTAATAGTTAAGAAAAATGCCAATAATTACTGATTTTTAATACAAAATAGAATTGACAGAACTACATCTTTTTCTAAAGCACTCTTGAATATATTTCCAAATATTATACCGTAAATGCCAACCCTGTCTGTCAATAATTCATTTGTAACAATGCCTTATATGTTTAAAATTTATTTTTAAACCTTTTATAATTATGACAATATATGTTAAAGTTATTATATGATCTTGTTACATTTTCATGTTCAACTTAAATACTTGTAACCATAGGAAAATTTAACTATATTACAGTCTCTTTATTAGGGATAAACACCATGTCAAACAACAGACAAGTCTCACTTGACCAACTTAGTTTTTGAGCCAAAAATATAGAAAGTGGGAACATCTTTTGTCCTACAGGGACCTACAGTAACCTGTAAATGGTCTATTTGATGGGAAAACTTGAACTTTGCACTATCTTCATGCTTTAATTTTATTTCAGCGATCTCATGTGTTCCGTCGTCAATGTCATGTAGGGGCTCGCTGGCAGAAGATGGACAGTGGGACAGGAATGCGCCTGGAGTTACCGAGAGATACGCTGATAGAGGCAGAGATTGTGACAGAGTTACGGGGAGAGGTGAGTTTATTTGCGATATGTTTTATGGGTTTATCAACAGTTATTTGGTGATGATGTCCACATGAAGCAGATATAGTGCTGACTTTACAGCGTATACTGTTAATATCCTTCCATGAACACCAAGCATGATACCACATCCAGTCATATTACCCAGTCACCGGGCAAACCATTTGGGGAACTACCCTTATATTTTCAGCTTTCATTTGTGTAGTTATCTTGAGCAATACCATGATATTTATGTAACTACAAATATTAACCTTGTGCAGTGTCATAGTGCCAAAAATATTCCAACTACTTATTTAAGTCACATGACACTACTGCATATGCAGGAGTCATATCTTTCAACATAAGCTGAATGTTAAAACTTTACATAAAATCAGCATTAAATATAGTTTGTCCTACTAAGTGGTAGATATATGGTGAGTTATAAATAACTCACTCTGTGACCTGATCATGTTTTATTTTCAGTAGTAAAATTCAGTCTTATCATTTTAGGTGATTGATGATTCTGACGTTTATGATGTACAATGTAAATTGTGTTATTAACAATAAACTAACTTACACCCATACCATAGTGTTGTTTAATACAAACATTTATTAAACAAGTTCAGGAAAATAGTAAGCAAGCCTTTGGCGAGGTTACTATCATTTTTCCTGGACGAGCTTTTTAAATGATTGTATCAAATGGCAACAAGTGTCAGATTCTTTTTATCACATGACTTTTGCCGTCATTATATGTTTTTACAAAATTTGAAAAAGCAATACTTGGTGAAATATTGGTATGAGACAATCTGCATTATAATGATGTCATTTCAACATCATCAATCAGGAAGATGTCTTACACTAGAATGATTTAAGAAAATAAAATGGGTGTATTGAATGCAAAACAATGGGAGTTATGTGATAAAAACATTTATTAAATGAGTTCAGGAAAAGTAATAGTAAGCGAGGCCAGTGGCGAGCTTAATATCATTTTTCCTAGATGAGTTTTATGAATGTTTGTATTAAATAACAAAGAGTGTCAGATTCTTTTTATTTCATGATTTTAGTCACCAATATATGATTTTATGAAATTTCAACAACAGTACTTGGTGTAATTGTGGTATGATATGAGGTCTGCAGTCCGATGACATTGATGACATCATCAATCAAAAAGCGGTATTACACTAGTGTTATGTAAGAAAATATGTAATGAGTGTATTGAATGGAAAACAAGAGGACTCATGTGATAAATTGGGGTTGTGTTACACTGAATAGTCATAAATATTTAATGTACAATGAAATCAATAGTTAAAATTTTAATGCCTCTTTACATTAACTTCCACAGAAGCTTCAATGCTGTTTAATTAAATTGTGATAGCTAAATTAACTGAATAATTTAATAATTTTATTAATGTATACAGGGAACAGGCCAAAGAAAGATGGTTACCATCCATGCCCTTGATGCCATGTTTCTGTTTGGTAGGGATGTACGAAAAATTCATTTTAGTGAGAGGTAATTAACATTTTAGTAGGTTTATATCTTGATTGAAATGTCATATATCTTTTATCTTATTAACTAAATTCCACAGGAAACAACAAGACATGTAAGTTATGTCTTAAATCGCAGTTTGGATTAATATGTAATATGTAAATATAAGAAACTGCTAGCTATGATTCTTAATTTAGTTAAAACACCATCTTTCTTATTGGTAGATATATAACAGGGGAACCTTTGTCTGTGTCAGGGGATTTAAAGTTGGTTAAAACACTGGTTATACTCATCCAAGATGATGTATGACTATATATTTTTCCAGACAATATCATATGTTAGTCTGGAATACAATAATGTGGGTGTTATAACAAAAGGTGTTATTGAAGGTATCAGTGGAGTCACAGAGAAAAGCTCACATGAAATTGCATAGTTTCACTGACTTTAATGTCTTCTGTTTCTTATACAATCCTCAGAGTTTACAATGCAAGCATAATAGATTGTATAGTGCATTATTTTTCTGTGTTTGAAGTCAAATTATCACACCTAATCTAGTTTTGTTTCAGATAATACAGTTTCAGTCAATGTTTCGTTAGACCTTGAATTGAATGTTAATCACAGTGAGACACTGAGTTGATGTGCTAAACCCATGTCCCAACAATGCAGACTCAAGGTCACAGTCAAAGACTAGTTTTAATCTTCGATTTGCTGTATGTGTCATACCTTTTTAACATCTGGTAGGATGTTTGTTGAACTTCAGTCATATGTCCACAATGTCCACCTTTCTGTGGTGGTTATATAGCTGTCCTTTAGATTATCTCCAAAGGTTTAGAGGTGTGTTGTCTCTACAATAGCTGCTTTTTCTGCAAGCAGAAGTTTGCCCCTTAAAAAATTGGAAAACAGAAAAAACAGTTTTGTTCTTAAGGCACTTCTCCTTGGCATTGTATAATGGTTTTCTTTTGTTCTTGTGAAATACTATTATTTTTTGTTCAATTGCATTGAACATGGGCTTCGCGACCTCTATGTTACAAAATAAACTTCTGTTCAGTTGTGTTTGATGTGTACTTAATGTGTACAAGTTTTGCATGCCGGTAACTTTATCCTGAAGTGGACTTTGTTCAGTGTTGTGATAATATTGCAGGATTCAGAAGTTGCAGAAGTTTGTCAAGTCTATCACCAAGACGACCAGGTCTGATCTCATGAAGCTGGTGGTCCCAGAAGTGTATAGGCTGGAGGAGATTGGCAGGGTTTTTGACAGGTCTGCAACTTGTAGCTATAATTTATTTACTGAATATTTTTATTTTCATTTGCTTTTAATGGTTTCTTCTAGGCATTTGTGCATTTTACAGGTTTATGCATTAATCTCTGGTTCCTTGAAACAACAACAACAACTTTATTTTAAAATTTATGTTATAGCTCAACATTTTTGTCATCATTTATCATGTATAGATATTGATATTATAATCAATGAAATAAGGTTTATGTATGGACTGTTTCATAGTTATTTTCTTTCAAGTGTTTTAATATGTATCTAATTGTCAAAGAAACCCTTTCAAATTGTATTGTTGGTACTCATTTGAATGATTTTAAAAGATACAGCAATGTAGTATTTTGAGGAAAACTCTGTAAAGTTTGTAATACCTCTAAAATCTAGGGTTGTGTTTTTATCCTTTTTGTAATATTGCAGCCTGGAAATGAAGCGAGTGAAAGGAGGAGGAGGGGGAGACAGGCTGTGCTACTGTCCCAAAGATTCGCCTGACCACAGATTTTTCCAGCCAGCGGGAGTGTACATCATTAAAACAATCAAAGGTGGGCTAATGCATTCACATATTCACAGATGAGCATCTGGGTTCATGGCAGACATTTTACTGACAGTGATCATAGTCATTTTATAGTAATGCAAAGTAATGCATAGTTAAATGTGATCACCCGTAGATGTGGTTTAACACCTTTCTAGTCTTTTTAACATGATCAAAGTGACAGCAGCCATGTCTTTTTGTTACTGGCATTTTTACAGCATTACTTAAACTTTACTCTCCTCTTGGTTTTGGAAAAACAAAACTTTAACATATTTTATTTCTTGCCACATTTATGATTGGTTGATTATGATTTTTGTGTGAATACTTGTATTATAATTAATTTTAAATATAACATGACTGGTTAATCATAGTGACAGGTACTGTAACTGAGTATAACAAAATTATATATTTGTGCTGTAACAAGTTAAACTTGTCCATCTACATGGATAGTACAGCTGCTGAAAACATTTTTTTATTCTGTCATTTGTAGTAGGTTTTTAGCATCTGGCAATTAATCTGACAATAAAGCATTTTTTCTTCAGCTATTTTGACATTTTTTAAAGAATATTGTTTGTATGAATCTAAATGACACATTCTTTTAATTAAGCTAAAA
Source organism: Sinonovacula constricta (assembly GCA_007844125.1). Classification (NCBI taxonomy): domain Eukaryota; kingdom Metazoa; phylum Mollusca; class Bivalvia; order Cardiida; family Solecurtidae; genus Sinonovacula; species Sinonovacula constricta. The sequence goes on from CM017557.1 coordinate 16,314,742, forward strand.
TAGGCTAAAATATTTACAATCTAATCAGCATTTAACCATTTATCTCCATAGAGGAAACATTGAAACACACTTTTATTCATTTCTTTTATCTGTAATGAGTTACAAATGAGACAAATGCATTTAACAAACTAAAATATGCTGAAATAATCACAAACTAATTCGCACTAATCTGCTGATCCCCAAAGGACAATTATTAAAATGTCTCGTGTTCATGTCACATACGCATGCCATTAAAATAATTTTCTATCATATAAGGTACGTATTATTAGTCTGTGAAAATGCATGATAAGTTAGTTAAATATAAATATCACATTACATAAAAGGAATTAAAATTTGTAATGAACTGTCTTTGCCGTCATAATGTTAACTATCATTTGCGTACAGATCCATGGACAATGAACTGGAGCAAGTCGCAACAAAAGAAATATTTCTTCCACACGAAAACTCGAGAATCCTTGTTTGAGTGTCCTCCAGACAGTATAGCCTCAGCTAGGTAGGTTGAACTCTCAGATGTCTAGATGGATGAAATTAGAATATAAAGCTATTTTCTCACTGGTGGACTGTATCTCTGACATACAGTCCAGATGTTACAACACAAACTATGTACATGTATCATACAACTAGATAATGCCAAAATGTAAGAGTTTCAACAGTATTTTTTGTTTGATAAAATTATTAGGTCTGCAATATTGTAAAACTGAAATGTAAAATCGATCTTTCTCATGCAAATATGCACATAAATATATTTATTTTTAGTTACTTTTCATTGAACTTTTATGTTTTATCTTTCCAGACTCACATATGTAAAAATTATTAAAGAGTGGATAATTGCATCAGCAAGAATAAATGAAAATAAAAGTTTCATAAAATTAGATTACAAATACATGTACACAAACTTACAGTTTATGAGAGGATAGAATGGGGTTTATATTTTCATTAACACCAATTAGTGCATTTCATATTGTCTTGATTACAATAACAGGCCCATACAGTGTGTGCTATATTGGTCTATTTGTATTGCAAGTGACACAAATCGATGCCTATTAGTCTGTCTTAATTAATACAACAATATATTGATGTGTTTATATTGCTAGAGACACGAAGCTGCACAGCTGTATGTGGTCATGGAGCGGGGTGAAGCTGCTGGATAACCAGTCATGTCATGAGGATCCATCCCAACTCTCGAAGGATGATCTTATGGTGCATCTTCATAGCTTCTTACCCAGCCTGCCACACCGGTGACAATAACAAAGTCATCAACCATAGATTCAGTCATTATTAGAGTGTTCTTTGATATATTTAAACTATTTTATTTTTCAACCATCATAAGATAGATTCTCACTTAAATTATTTTTGACTTTGTGGGAAATCAGTTTTTATTTTAAAAGATTCTTGATAGAATACTCATTGATTCATCATTAATAAAGCTCATCCATTTTGAGATCATTTGAAAACAACCAAACAACTTGTAAATAAATTTTTTCTTAAGTTAAATTTTTCCTAGATCACATATCTATGTTGTATATCACATCCAATCTGTCTTAGCAATAAAATGTCTCCATTTCCTTTAAGTATCTACTGCATCATGGAGAATGCTAAAGTTCAGACTCATCCATAATTTTTGAGAGTATAGGATCAATTTTCCTGTTTACGCCATGTCTTCACCAAGGTTGCTGTCTATGGGGACCCAAGGCTCAATTGTGGCAGACTGGTTGCACACAACTGGATGGTTGAGCACACCTTATTGGAATATATAATTAACACAACTACTGGATAGTAGGAAACAGTCCATTGTAGTCACTGAAATAGCAGTAAAAACAGTGTTACAGCATCAAACCAAAAGATGCCAACCTAAAAGGTTAAGACTGTCCCAGTCTCTGGCCTAACAAAAAGTAGTTCTACTCATTTCCATGAAAGGATGTGGAATGACAGGCAGAGTCACAAAGATGTAAGCCTGTAATAGGATAAACTCTTCAATATTTGTATTCGTATATCCAACCTTTTTAAACTAGATGCAAATGTGATTATCAAATGATTGGATTTCCTTGAGAGTGCATAGGAATACAGCATCAGTCATTGAGAGACAAATATGCAAGGGTTACAGGAACCTTGGAACAGATCAAAGCTCAGAAATTTAGAACATGGCAGAGTTTCCCCACATTATGTTATGCTTACTTTGACATAATCTTTTTTAAGAGGAGTAAATCGTTTCTTTACTTTACAGTAGTTTCTTTTTAAAAGAAAATTTGTCTTTCTGCAAATATACATTTATCAAAAAGTAAATGTCTTTCGTGACATTTGATACCATCTCATTTTGTGCATGAATAGAAAATAGAATGCCAATCATAGACACTTTTAAAACATATTTTCCATTTTATCTAGTTCAAACCAGTTTTCAGCATTTATGTTTTAAAATGATACATTGTCAAAAGATGGTTAATTAATGAATTAATGTAAAATAATTAGACCTTTTTTTGCATTAGCATGTGACTAAAAAAAACAGCAACAAAAGTCTGGACACTTATCCATTTACTACTTTCTCATAGAAAAAACACTTGTTATCTATTTATTCTTGATTAGTATAATGTGTTCATGTATTCTTAATTCATTAAACTTTAATGTGTTTAGGCAGTAATGGTATCAAAGTGTTTACCACTAATATTTTATAATTATCAAAACTCTTTTGTCACTATCTTACAAATTAAATAAACAATTTTTATAATTGCATACCCATTATTTTAAATATAACACCTTAATAAGTACATATTTGTAAGATTTTATTAAAATTTGACTTTGACGGTAGAATATATTTAGATCACTTTGGAAACCTGTTTTCTATTCAGTAGTAAGTGATGTTGACACTTGACTTGTTTACACCATGTTTGGTTGTTGTTTTTGTAGGCCACAATTTTAAAACCAAAGCGTACAATTTATGTCTACATAGTGAACTAGAATATGTTAAATATATTTTAAAATTCTTTTAAAAATATTGCAAAATAAAATTGCTGAAATTACTATGATTATTGACAAAAAAGACAAAATATACATATAGAAATTAATTAGTCACATAGTCAATTTAACATGCATTCACACTCCCTGGCATCCAAATCTCCCTCTCTGGGAGCCTAATTCTCCCTCTTTGGGACCAAGAAAAGATCACATATCTGCCAGTGACATATGTGACATGGGATGTAACCAGCATATGGCAAAAGTAACCTGCCGGTACTTAACCACAATAAAGTGGATCAACTAGTCTTAGTTCTTGACCCTTGATGTTTGGCTAATGACTGTTGCTACATTGAAAGGGTAGTTGTATAGTTTAAGAGGGGACGGTCCATTTAACTCAAAATATGAAGGGCAGTTTATCTACAACAGTTGTCTGTGGCACTTTCATTAGAACATGTGATGTGTCCTACACAAGGGTCTAACAGCCTGCATTGTTAATGATAGTTGTACTTTTGTACATGTTGTGAAGACTTTTTTAAATTGATTGTTTATGTAAACAAAACCTGTAAAAATACTTTTTGCAAATAAATGCAGATTTTATGTCTTTTACCGTTCAATGACCTAGGCAGCTTTTTCTTTTAGTTTATCCACTTTTTTCTATTTAGCAGATCTGACATTTCTTTTTCTGCCCTTTATTAATTTTAATTTTTTATGAGTTTTTTTCAAGGAAAATTATTTAATTGGTGAACACCTGTGGGCAGAGGTCAAAACTTTTCTCCCGAGCATAACTATTTGTACATTTCTCACCAGATTTTGGTCAAACTTTCACAGAATGTGTGTCATCAATTGCTTTAGCACATAACATCAAAGTTTTGTGATAAGGTTAATTTTGCTGTTGTTAAAATATTCTTTGTTTCTATCAAATAACTTAAATCAGATTTTAAAGGTAGGTACCTACTAAAAAGAGCATAATTGGGATTGATTTTCAGATCAATAGGGTCAAGGTCACTGTAACTTTAAATAGCTTTACCCTAACATTTTCTTCCTTGTGCAACTCATACATTTCTCAACTGAATTTAACTTAAATTTCACAGCTTGTTTGTCATGAAGTAGCCCTGTGCATATTTTCAGTAACTTCTGATACAGTCAAGGTCACTGTCAAGGTCTTCTTATTAAAAATAGATTTTTTGTTTCTGCTAAATAATTTGTTTTAGATTTGATGATCAGATTTAGTAGGTAGATGACTTTTGCAAAGGGGCAGATTTCTATTGTCCGGTCAGATCACTTGGTCAATCAGAGTGTAGTTAACTTGTTTTTTCTCATTGGCCATCATGTGATGGCATCATTTGACGTTTTTTGTGTCACATTACAATAGACAAGTCCAGCTTGTAGGGCATGGTTATGTGGTGTGAGTACGACTGATACACATTGGGATTAAAAACAATATTTAAAATAATAGGGATTGCAAATGGTAAGGAATCAGTAAATACTGGTTAACCATTCAACTGTTTAACCAGTTTTAAGAAAAGGTGGCTTCAGTAATTTAAAATTAATTATTCTGAATATTGGAGGCGGAAATGGCGATCCCTGCTTAAAAGGAAATTGCCATCCCTGATACTATGCCAATGAGTGGTTCAGTAAATAATAATTCAGAAATATTGAGGCGGAGATCGCCATGCCTGCTACTATACCTATAGATTTATGTAATAAATAATTATTCAGAATTATTGAGGCGGAGATCGCCATGCTTGCTACTATACCTATAGATTTATGTAATAAATAATAATTCAGAATTATTGAGGCGGACGTTGCCATGCCTGATACTAGGCATATAGAGTTGTTCAGTAAATGGCGATTTGTTATATTTTTTATTTCGTTATGTACAACAATAAATCGATAACAGTCACCGTATTTGTACATTGCATGTCCATTACCTTATTCTAGGACCTTAATATGAAGGCTATAGTGATTTGCCTCATTTTTGATATTTATGTTTACAATAAATATATCGTTTCACAGTGAGAAATGAACACTTATTAACACAATTTGAATGATCTGTATATTTCAACGGTACTAGAAATCATATTTTAATAAGTTCTGTACGCATGCTAGCTATTGGAAAAGAAAAAGTGAAAAACTCATCATAAAAGCAGCACCAAAGAAGGACAGAAAAATGGTTGGATTTTGTATGATTCGAACCATAGCCCTCTAGTAGGGCCTATGTGAGAAGTCATATGTCCGATTTTATGCTGTACATATACAATAATGAATCATGTAAAACCTTGTGACAATAACAGTTTTTGCTCATAATATTTTTATGGCTTTAGTCTAAAACTTAAATGTGAAGGCTTATAGAAATTTGTCTTTACTAAAGACATCAATGTTTAGAATAGATATATTGATTCACAGTGACAAACCAACGTCAGTTACAACTTATTTGTGCTATTCCTATTCACGATGTGAATTTAGTGCAATTTGTTTTCATTCTTGCCAAAAACTTTTATAAATCCACATGTAGTCAGTTTAATGTTTGGTAATGTACATTCACGTCGGTATTTTCTTTGAGACTATCTTCTTGAAAGAAGCCATTCTATCTTCGTACATATATTCTATGGTTATGTCGAGATAAGTGAAAAGCGAAATCAAAACCATAATAATGTTAAAAGAAGCAATAGTATGACATAAATGCTTGTTTTTTTGTAAGATTTGAACCATAGACATCTTGTATGGCCGTCTAACGCTCTACTGACTGTGCTGTGCGACTGAGTTAAGGCACATGAATGTTTTATATCATATACTCTGCAGATATATTATACACTGCGACTAGCACAATGACTGTATGCAGCATTTAACCTATGGTATGATTTGGACGTCAGTTAATTTGGATTCAGTCGGGTCAATGGCTACTATTCTGGCCTTCAGCCTCTTCTTGATTAAAATGTGATTTTACATTGCTTTATGGGAGTTAGTACGGCTTTAAGAATATGAATAGGAAAAATGTAGTATTTAGCCTAACTTTATTAATTTGTTGCGTAAAAGATAGTTACTTGATGTACATATGACTAACTATCTTTGGGATCAGCATATCTAATGTCGGTGTTTACAGTGTTGGAACAGAATAATAATAATAAAGCATATCTCATTTTTGTTGAGTTGTTGTATATCTAACAATAAACCATTAACTATGTGTTGATGTTTTCAGACATATAAAACACATGAGACATTCTCAGATAAATCACATTACTAAAAGAGCACAACAAATAAATCGTAAAAATGAAATAATGGCCATAATTATCGGTAATTATTAACATCGTAAAAAATAAGCAAAATGCATGATTAATTGACTTGTGTATAAATGTCATTAAACAGTTGGTTATTATTTTTTTAAATAATTTATTAATAATGCAGTATAATACTTACCATTTAAAATGAAAGCGCTTTTGAATCCAATCAATAAATTGAATCGAGTAACGGGTGAGATTTATAGAACATAAAGGGTACGCATAGATACACAAAAGAATCGGACATAAAAACATATACACGCACGAGCGCACACGCACGCGCACACATCTGTAAATTTAAAAGAAAGCGAGGTTATAATTTACGTTCTAATCACATAACTATTCGGCGGTATCCGGACAAATCTACTTTCGAAGGCCGAGTTGTTCCCAGTGCACTGGCGAGTGGTCTTGTTAGTATAAAGCTATCAAACCATGCTATGTTTAATAATAGACAAACTGAACGCCCCAAATGTGTAAATCACAGTCATAGAGCGAGCCATTAAAATTTAAACCGTGATACGTTTTAAGCAGACTTGCCTTTACAGACTAAAACTCACAATGCATACTTAACATAACAGTTCAAAGTAACGAGATGAACAACCAAACGCCAACGCATACGACACTGTGGTGATATTTATTAAAGGCTTGATTCCAGTTTGATTTTTTCAATGTCTTACCAACTGTATGCGCGTATAAATATATAGGAATTTGATAACATTTATATTTCAGTAGTGCTGAAGTCCTCGTTTAAGTAAAGTTTGTGCTATTGATACTAATACTAGTGCACAAGAAAAATAGATTCAAATGTGCGAAATATTGTTACAAGAAAAAAGTGTGCAAACATGTGCATTGTGGGAATGAAGTTCTAAGCACCTACGTACAACAAATCCAAATTTTAAAATCCATTTACTACCTGAAAATATTTTTCGCTCTCCTAAATGCACACATCTCCAATAGCAGTGAGTTTTTAAAAGACAGAAGAGTAAACATTCAGCATACAGAATAATTGTTATCCTGTTAACATTGCTTGTCTGTTTAGACAATTAACAAGGAATTTTTTACATAACATGTCTTAACAATACAAAACTTGATTTTTGGAATGAAACAAAATTGTTTAACATTTTTATCACATGGATTTTGAGGATATACATACGTCCTTATAATACTGAGTTAGGAATGCATAAACAAGTCCCATCATAATTAACAATGTTACGTTCAAAGGGTACAGTTATCTCGAGGTTTGATAAAAAAAGAATGATAAAAGTGCATGGATTTCATATTCATGAACGTCTCGCTTTCCATGCCCAATACAACACCAAACGGAAATAAACAACTATAGAAACCAGCAAACAACAAACATGATGATGACGTTGTTGTTCTAATTGATGCTGCTAATGATGATGACGATAGCGATGATGATGTTAATTGCGACATTGGTGATGTTGACTGGTGACTACGATTATGTTGATGATGATAAATACGGGAACAATGATGATAATGGTGATAACTATGATGATAGGGAGAAGGGGGGTTAGAGTTGATGATAACACTGATACCGTGATTAGAATGAGGAGGAGGAAAAAAGTGTCCTCCATATTAACCCCTATCCTCATTATCATCACAGTAATCAGCTGCTGAAACGTTAAGAATGTGTCATAATCGTCGTTAAAACAACAATGGTGACGACAGTCGACAAAAGCAAGGACGAGGTGGCCGAGTGGTTAAGGCGATGGACTGCTAATCCATTGGGCTCTGCCCGCGTGGGTTCGAATCCCATCCTCGGTGAGTTTTTGTTCACGTAACCACCTTTCCGTTTTGATTAATCGAATGTTCAAGGAATGACACATAGTACCAATATACCATTTTAATGTGTATCGATATAATCATTGTTAACTGATCTTCCCTCAAACCGCATATCCTCAATTACACCCACTATTATCGACCCTTGTACGTAAACGTATATCACTCCTCCTAATTTTATTATCAACCCTCTATCATCCTAATTACACTCCTTCTAACCACCTTCTCATTAATGCACCCCTCCCCCCTCCCCACCACCCAACCCCACTCTCCCGTCTCGTCACAATAACCAGCTGCATTGTCAAAGTTATAATTATTAAAAACATTAAAGAGAAAGATTGAGTTAAAATGTATGCCATCCAAAGCGGACAATCGTACGTTCTTATGAGACAATTTCTGAGACCGTTATCAAAACGCCCATTGCGTTAGTAATACATACCCAATCTTGATACCAAGTTAGAATTGATGATAGTGCTGATGATGAGGAAGATGATGATTTTGATGATGATGTGTACGACTTTATTAAGGTGTTGATGATTATGATGATAATATGTACGACTTTATAAAGGTGTTGATGATTATGATGATGATATGTACGACTTTATAAAGGTGTTGATGATTATGATGATGATATGTACGACTTTATTAAGGTGTTGATGATTATGATGATGATATGTACGACTTTATTAAGGTGTTGATGATTATGATGATGATATGTACGACTTTATTAAGGTGTTGATGATTATGATGATGATATGTACGACTTTATAAAGGTGTTGATGATTATGATGATAATATGTAGGACCTACGACTTTATTAAGGTGCTATGATTATGATGATGATAACAAGAATGAGGGTATATAATAATACTGATAAGGATTATGATGAGTATAGGTATCAGGGTGTTGATTGTTTTCATGATTACACTGATGCGGATGGTTAGAATGATGATGATGAGGAGGAGCGGGCTGAGGATGATGATGGAAGTTTCCTTAAACATAACCCCTATCCCCGTAGTTCCATTATCTCCATTACCATCATCACTGTAATCAGCAGCTGCCTTAAAGATGATATCCGACAGTTTTGACCAATTTTTTGTCTCAAATCGTCAAATAGGTCGTTGCAACATGAAAAGGTCCTGCAAAATGTTGCTTATTTAATGCCATATACCTGGTGAACTGTGAAGCATTAATCTCCACTCGTCATTGCAAACAGTTACATCTTATCTGAGCCACGCTGAAGAGCCAGCTATCTTTAAACCAAAACAACAATGTGGCAACTCACTTTTTAGATCGTTTTAGATTGTCACCCGGATATTCCAGTGACGCCGATGTCTATTTTAGCAGATATCACTAACGGGGTTATTTATAGATTTGGAAAGCATGAAAGTAAGAGTGATTTGTTTGTAGTGCCTTACAATATAGCTTGTGTTCCAAATCTTCTTAATTAGACTAAAGTATGTGTTTATCCAGAAATTATGCATACATTTCCAGAAATCGTGGAAAAATACTATTACAAGCATTTGATGTAGATAAACTGTTCGACACTACCTTTAAGTGCTTTGATTCGTTATATTCGTGGTTTGGAATAACAGCAATGGCGACGATAGTGTATCCAACGCATAGCTAGGTGGCAAAGTGCTTACAGCGATGGACTGCTTATCCACAGGACTGGCTGGGTTTAAATCCCATCTTCGTCGACATGTATTTGTTTACGAAACCAAAGTTTATCCGCAAGACTGAATATTTTTTAATTTGAAAATAATACCTATTCAATATGTCACAATATGATAATCGTTTACAGATCTTCTTTGCCACCGGGCTACTGTACTCTACTGTACATATGTTGATAGCTTCTTATATTACTAATTATTGTGTTTGTTTATTGTTTATTGGTTTTATCGTCCCACCAACAATATTTCAGTTATCTGGAGACGGTGTCCACTTGAAAGCAGATATAGTGCTGCCTTCACTGTGTATAGCATGTCATGAACACCTGACATGATATCACACCCAGTCACATTATCCTGACACCGGGCCAACCAGTCTTGGAACTACCCTTATATTTGCTTGAGCGTTAGCAAGGGAGCTATACCACTACCATTTTTAACGACTTTGGTATGTCGCGGCCCGGGATCGAACCCGGGGCCTCCCGTACCTGGTATTGTGTTTGTATATATTTTTAACTGCCGATGCAGGTGCTTATTGTTAGTTGTCATACATTTATGGAATATTTTTATTTACACTGTTTGTTTGATAGAAAAACCTTTAGGAAGTGCGAGGTTAGAGCGCTGCACAAACCAGGTTTAAGCACCCCAGTCGGCCCTTTTGCCGACTGACCGTTCCAATTCGTTTACTGTAAAACCAACAGTTTAAGCAACAACAAAGACGATGGATGTATTGGGTAAACCGAAGACGAGGTGGCCGAGTGATTAAGGCGATGGACTGCTAATCCATTGGGCTCTGCCCGCGTGGGTTCGAATCCCATCCTCGTCGGTATTGGTTTTATACCAAGGTAATAAAACGGTCACATGTTGTCCAATTTTATTAAGTTATTGCATTTTGTTTAATTTTAAAACTCATGTCAAAAATTTCAGTGTATTTATTATAAAACGAAAAGATAAAGACAGATAGAAGTATGAGACCGATAAAAAGTTATGTGAATTTTAATACTTTGAACTTACAAACCAACGTTTTTGGGAGAGATATTAATGGGACAATTTCTAACACCAAGTTACCGATGGTGTGTATTTAGACTAATCAGAATGTTCAAGTTATTGAATGGCGGATGTTTTCACAGTCAAGTGTCCACATATATTTTTGCGAGACTTAAGAAGTTGTGGGTTGTATATTAATTAACGCCCTAACACTGGCAAACAGATGTAAACAAACCGGGTTTTAAAGCTCCGATCACAGGACGGGCAGGGTATGTTTACGTCTTGCTTATTGAAAGAGACAGAAACTGATTAATATGCAAAAAATATTTCATAATACATTTTTGGTGTTGTGTCAGATTGAATCTTAATGTATGGATAAAGCAAAGATTTAGAATAATGATCAATTCTAGGTACCAAAAGACGTGATGCGAAAATGCGGTTTTAAAACTCAAACCGAGTTAGTACATGTAAATATACAATTATATGTGCATGCTGTTTATTGATGCATGCACCATGGACGCGAGACTAGTTGTCGCCTACACAATAAGTTGATAAAATCGATCTCAACACTGTTTAAGATTTAGTTGGCGTAGGCGTTAGCTCAAGGTAAAATAATGTCATCCAATTAGATGTTTGTGATAACATTCCTCATTTTTATCGCCCAGTACAAAAATAACTGGAGAAAATTCAAATAAGTTAAGCAAAAAGGAAACCTTAAATAAAAATAAACAACAAACGTGATGATGATGATGATGATTACGAGAACGATGGTGATGATGAAACTGATGATAGAGAAAAGGGAGAATGTGATAATGATTACACTATTGTTGATGATTAGAATGATTATGATGAGGAGAATAAGATTTCCTTCATCAGAACCCCTACCGTCATAGTCTCCATCACAATATTCAGCAACTGATTAAGAGCGTTTATATGTTGTCATAATGATTGTTTAAAACAACAGCAGTGGCGACGACAGTAAAGTCTACACAAGGACGAGGTGGCCGAGTGGTTAAGGCGATGGACTGCTAATCCATTGGGCTCTGCCCGCGTGGGTTCGAATCCCATCCTCGTCGGTCTGTTTTGAAACGTTAATAAAACGTTCTAGTATGTTTAACTATTCCTAAACGTATTTAATTTCTATATGTTATATATTTTAATTTTGTTCAAAATTTCAAAGTTATAATTATTAAAAACGTAAAAGAGAAAGATTGAGTTAAAATGTATGCCATCCAAAGCGGACAATCGTACGTTCTTATTGGTCAATTTCTTATATTTGCTGAGACCGTTGTCGACCCCACAAAACGCCCATTGCGTTAGTAATACAAACCCAATCTTGATACCAAGTTAGAATTGATGTTAGTGGTGATGATGAGGAAGATGATGATTATGATGATAATGTGTACGACTTTATAAAGGTGTTGATGATAATGATGATGGTATGCACGACTTTATAAAGGTGTTGATGATTATGATGATGATATGTACGACTTTATTAAGGTGTTGATGATTATGATGATGATATGTACGACTTTATAAAGGTGTTTATGATTATGATGATGATATGTACGACTTTATAAAGGTGTTAATGATTATGATGATGATATGTACGACTTTATTAAGGTGTTTATGATTATGATGATGGTATGTACGACTTTATAAAGGTGTTTATGATTATGATAATGATATGTACGACTTTATAAAGGTGTTGATGATTATGATGATAATATGTACGACTTTATTAAGGTGTTATGATTATGATGATGATAACAAGAATGAGGGTATATAATAATACTGATAAGGATTATGATGAGTATAGGTATCAGGGTGTTGATTGTTTTCATGATTACACTGATGCGGATGGTTAGAATGATGATGATGAGGAGGAGCGGGCTGAGGATGATGATGGAAGTTTCCTTAAACATAACCCCTATCCCCGTAGTTCCATTATCTCCATTACCATCATCACTGTAATCAGCAGCTGCCTTAAAGATGGTATCCGACAGTTTTGACCAATTTTTTGTCTCAAATCGTCAAATAGGTCGTTGCAACATGAAAAGGTCCTGCAAAATGTTGCTTATTTAATGCCATATACCTGGTTAACGGTGAAGCATTAATCTCCACTCGTCATTGCAAACAGTTACATCTTATCTGAGCCACGCTGAAGAGCCAGCTATCTTTAAACCAAAACAACAATGTGGCAACTTACTTTTTAGATCGTTTTAGATTGTCACCCGGATATTCCAGTGACGCCGATGTCTATTTTAGCAGATATCACTAACGGGGTTATTTATAGATTTGGAAAGCATGAAAGTAAGAGTGATTTGTGTGTAGTGCCTTACAATATAGCTTGTGTTCCAAATCTTCTTAATTAGACTAAAGTATGTGTTTATCCAGAAATTATGCATACATTTCCAGAGATCGTGGAAAAATACTATTACAAGCATTTGATGTAGATAAACTGTTCGACACTACCTTTAAGTTCTTTGATTCGTTATATTCGTGGTTTGGAATAACAGCAACATTTGCGACGATAGTGTATCCAACGCATAGCTAGGTGGCAAAGTGCTTACAGCGATGGACTGCTTATCCACAGGACTGGCTGGGTTTAAATCCCATCTTCGTCGACATGTACATGTATTTGTTTACGAAACCAAAGTTTATCCGCAAGACTGAATATTTTTTAATTTGAAAATAATACCTGTTCAATATGTAACAATATGATAATCGTTTACAGATCTTCTTTGCCACCGCGCTACTGCACTCTACTGTACATATGTTGATAGCTTATTATATTACTAATTATTGTGTTTGTGTATTATTTTTAACTGCCGATGCAAGTGTTTATTTTTAGTTGTCCTACTTTGATGGGATATTTTTATTTACACTGTTTGTTTGATACAAAACCTTTAGGAAGTGCGAGGTTGGAGCGCTCCACAAACCAGGTTTAAGCATCCCAGTCGGTCCTTTTGCCGACTGACCGTTCCATTGCGGTTATTGTAAAACCAACATTAAAAGCACCAACAAAACGATGAATGTATTGCGTAAAACGAAGACGTGGTGGCCGAGTGGTTAAGGCGATGGACTGCTAATCCATTGGGCTCTGCCCGCGTGGGTTCGAATCCCATCCTCGTCGGTATAGGTTTTACACCATGGTAATCAAACGGTCACATGTTGTCCAATTAATATTTATTAAGTCACTGCACTTTGTTTAATTTTAAAACTCATGTCAACAATTTCAGTGTATTTATTATAAAACGAAAAGATAAAGACAGATAGAAATATGAGACCGATAAAAAGTTATGAGAAAATAAATACTTTGAACTTATAAACGAACTTGGGAGAGATATCTATGGACAATTTTTAACACCAAGTTACCGATGGTGTGTATTTAGACTAATCCGAATGTTCAAGTTATTGAATGGCGGATGTTTTCACAGTCAAGTGTCCACATATATTTTTGCGAGACTTAAGAAGTTGTGGGTTGTATATTAATTAACGCCCTAACACTGGCAAACAGATGTAAACAAACCGGGTTTTAAAGCTCCGATCACAGGACGGGCAGGGTATGTTTACGTCTTGCTTATTGAAAGAGACAGAAAACTGATTAATATGCAAAAAAATAATTCATAATACATTTTTGGTGTTGTGTCAGGTTGAATCTTAATGTATGGATAAAGCAAAGATGTAGAATAATGATCAATTCTAGGTACCGAAAAGACGTGATGCGAAAATGCGGTTTTAAAACTCAAACCGAGTTAGTTCATGTAAATATACAATTATATGTGCATGCTGTTTATTGATGCATGCACCATGGACACGAGACTAGTTGTCGCCTACACAATAAGTTGATAAAATCGATCTCAACACTGTTAAAGATTTAGTTGGCGTAGGCGTTAGCTCAAGGTAAAATAATGTCATCCAATGTGATGTTTGTGATAACATTCCCCACTTTTATCGCCCAGTAGAAAAATAACTGGAGATAATTCAAACAAGTAAAGCAAAAAGGAAACCTTAAATAAAAATAAACAACAAACATGATGATGATGATGATGATGATGATGATGATGATGATGATGATGATGATGATTACGAGAACGATGGTGATGATGAAACTGATGATAGAGAAGAGGGAGAATGTGTTGATGATTACACTGTTGTTGATGATTAGAATGATGATGATGAGGAGAAGAAGATTTCCTTCATCAGAACCCCTACCGTCATAGTCTCCATCACAATATTCAGCAGCTGATTAAGAGCGTTTATAAGTTGTCATAATGATCTTTTAAAACAACAGCAGTGGCGACGACAGTAAAGTCTACACAAGGACGAGGTGGCCGAGTGGTTAAGGCGATGGACTGCTAATCCATTGGGCTCTGCCCGCGTGGGTTCGAATCCCATCCTCGTCGGTGAGTTTTTGTTCACGTAACCACCTTTCCGTTTTGATTAATCGAATGTTCAAGGAATGACACATAGTACCAATATACCATTTTAATGTGTATCGATATAATCATCGTTAACTGATCTTCCCTCAGACCGCATATCCTCAGTTACACTCATCATTATCGACATTTGTACGTAAACATATATCACTCCTCCTAATGTTATTATCAACACTCCATCATCCTGATTACAATCCTTCTAACAACCTTCTCATTAATGCCCCCTTCCCCCACCCCACCCCACCCAACCCCACTCTCCCGTCTCGTCACAATAATTTGCAGCATTGTACCGTTTTCGAACTCATCAGCTAACACAACACAAATCACGACGTCTACAGGACGCTGCGTCGTTAAAGATGGATAGTGGTATTGCCCCCATGCTAACGCTCAAGAAAATATAAGGGTTGTTCCACGACTGGTTGGCCCGGTGTCAGGATAATGTGACTGGGTGTGGTACCATGCCAGGTTTTCACGGCATGCTATACACAGTAAAGGCAGCACTATATCTGCTTCAATTGGACACCGTCTCCAGATAACTGAAATACTGTTGGTGGGACGATAAACCCAATAAACAAACAAACAAACACAATTGGACGTTACTGGCTGTTTATGGGGTAGTTTTTTTTACTTGACTTTTGTTAATCCCATTAAACGTCATTTTGATTAATCATACAACCAATACCACGGCTCCGGGAACGTGAGGCCCCAGGTTAGATCCAGGGCCGCGACATACCAAAGTCGTTAAAAATGATAGTGGCATAGCTTCTTTGCTAACGCTCAAGCACATATAAGGATAGTTCCACGACTGGATGACCCTGTGTCAGGAAAATGTGACTGGGTGTGGTATCATGGACACTGTTTCCAGATAACTGAAATACTGTTGACGGGACGATAAACCCAATAAACAAACAAACAACCAACACCACGTTAATGTTAGTGTGTGTCTACTGAGTAAGACACTTAAGAATTTACAAGTTACTGGATTTTGGATTTAACAGTCATTTATCCGCAAATTAATTTGGACGCTTCTCTTCTATAATAAAAGTATTGAAATGCGGGCTTACCCGCAGAAATTGTTTTTATAAATAGTCATTTTGATCCCTGTCCTTATGTTTTGTAAGCATGGTATATCCAATCACATTACCATCTGTTGAACCATTGCATTTATTGCCGATTGGACGTCATATTTAATAAATAATTACAAACTGCAACTTCAGTACAAAACAGACTGCAACAGTACATGTAACAAGGATTGTGGTGTCCCAACCCGCCCTGTAATTTTTAAAAAATTGGTAGAGCTGTTCATTTCTATTTCTTTCCATAGCCATAGTGTTAGAAGGAAACGAATATAGATCTATTGCCGTGTCATTATGAAAGCATTGAGTATTGATTATTGGTGTGGTATTTGTAAATGAAAGGCATCTTATAGGAAATCTCATTAACATAAACAAACAAAAACGCATGAAAATATCGTGCAGGCTTCTCGTGAATTAAGGTTTGTAGATAAATGGCTTGCTATATGTTTTTGAATATCAAGCAAGGTAATGAGCCAGCAAAATTTGCTGTTCAATGGGTATTGAGTTTTGAAGGTATTATACAAACGAGAAAACATTAACATGGGCGTGACGTGGCCAACAGCAATGTGTATGCACAATGTACTGTGATCCGCGGAGACATGCTCATAAACAACATCGTCGCGAGTGCATTCGGATATAGTTTTGTGCATATGTTGAAAGATAATTAAACATGAAAATCGCAGATTTTCGACCATGGGTATGTTTTAAATACATATAATATAATTATTAAATATTAAATAAAAATAAATTTAAAACGGGATCCAGTGCCCGGTGTCAAAGCTTTAAGCTGAATAGGGAAACCACTCGCAATGATCTGATTGGCTAAGAAAGTTAAAATTTGGCCAGTCACTTGCTGGTGAATGATCCCAAACAAGTCTTCTTGGCGTCTGCGCTGAAGCTCGGCGCCCTTTATGGAATGCGTTACAGTTTGGCAATTTTCTGTTGTTATAGTTATCATGTCATTCGTAAATCCTCGGCGATATCCGAAAAAAACTTTTTCATGAAAATGGCCGAGGTGTTACGAGTGGTTATTGGGCGTTACACATTTGTATCACTTCAGCTTCTTACCACCTATATATTATTAATTGGGGGTCGTTTCATCAAAAGTCCCAAGAACATACATTTATGACCTGTCCTAGGACATGTGGACTATGCTCCTAGATAGATATATGGTTCTTTGGTTCATTCTAGTCCTAGGACTTTTAGGACTTAAAACATATTTTAAACAATATGTGGTCTTATGACAAAAACAGGTCCTATGAACTTTGATGAAAACTACAATATGGTTTTGGCAACTTCGAACTACATGGGTTATGCAGGTCATATTGTCATCTGTTAACAGTGCTGTACGATGGTTTGAAGATCATTATTTGATCAATATTTCTTATATGATTTTCTTAAAATATTTATTAAACGAGCTGGTTGATTTATTTAGGCAATAGGCAATGCCAGTGCTACCGTATATGTTATGTCCATGTGAAGGCCAATTGTTCGATCATATTTACAGCTCACTTTAAGTCAGAGTACTCATCGGATGTCCGGCGTTGTCGTTCGTCAAAAAACGTATTGTTTTTTTCTAAAAAGAATTGGACGTCCTGGGATGCTTTGCATCAATGCTTTTCTTGTTACTCCTGTTAACGACGTGTTAGCTCGAATATGAGAATGTTTTAAATATACCTTTTTGGCCAGTACCTGGATACAATTGCATACTGCTTTTAAAAGAAACCTCTAACCTTTTTTTCTCTTAATCATTTTCCCCATTTGCCGGTCATAATAGGCAGTTAAAAGACACAGTGAATGAGGCTTTTGACGACATAAAGCTATAAAAGTTCTGCGGTTACTTTTCCTCTAATCATTTCGTTTATGTTTATGATTTTAATCATATTCAATATTACAGGTTATCACGACGCACAGGCAGTTAGCGGACGCTGTTAAGGAGATTCTGGGTGCAATACCATGGCACAACGCTATTCAACCTACGCTTTCGGCTCCCAAGGTTCCCATCGTGCTGCACGAGCCTGCCATTCTGGCCGGCTACCGAGTCCCCTACAAGTCATGGTCCTACTACTTCCTCAGCCTCTTCCAGATCCACAACGAGACTGTCAATGTATGGAGCCATCTGATTGGTTCCTTGGTCATTCTCCATAAACTTTACGGATACTTTCATGAATTCGACATTTACACAGACGATGTGCTTACAGTCTTGCTTGTGTTTGGGATTTCGTGCGTGATTTGTTTGCTAACAAGTGCCGTTGTTCATCTTTTACATGGAAAATCACCCTATGTTCACTTTGTAGCGTTTTGCATTGACTATATCGGAGCAACATTCGGAAGTTTTGGTGCTGGTTATGCTTGCTTCTACGGACTCTCCGATGAAGGATTCTACAAATCATTTGACAACATTTTCTTATACTTGTTGACAATCGCGTCGTATTTGAATTGTTTGAATTTGTTTCTTGCAAAGATATGGTATGGCCATGATCCACATAATATGAAGCGAAAATATCTTTTCATCGGTGGCATGTTGGTTCAAGCATTGATGAACATGGCGCCGTTTGTACCTAGGTACTTTACTTGCTACAATGACGAAACATGCTCAATGACGTCACTGAACCACCTAACGACATTAACGATTGTTTTCATTCTTGAAGCCATAACGTTCTCTGCTCACCAACCGGAGAAGAGATGGCCGGGCAAGTTTGACATTGTGGGACACGGCCATCAAATGTTCCATTTACTCATTGTCTTCAATCATGCTGTTATCCTGGACTCTATTCGCCAAGATCACGTGGACGGATTGACCAGTCACAAGGAGACAAATCTAGTTATCGCCCTTGGCATAATGGCGACCATGTACGTCCTTGACCTGGTCACGTTATACCTGCTGTCTCCTTTGATACCAGAAAGTCTGAGGAAAATTAAACATGCGGAAGCTGTGGCAATCAAATCGCAATGAATACTTATATATTTTACCTTTTACAACGTGAGTTATCATAATAACTCAGATTATTGTTCTGGACTAAAATATACTAATACGCCTGACCTTCATCTTTAATCGTAACGTTGTGTGAATCAGAGTTCTGTCTAAGAATGTCCAGTTCGTTACTTCCTCAGTTGAAAAAAAAGATGTAATGTTTCACATTAAGAGACAGAATGGAGGACTCTAAATTAAACAAAACTATTATGTCCTGGTACTGTTGTTTGTTTAGTTATACAAAGTAAACACAGCTGTTGTGCCCTGATGTTGTTGTTTATTTAGTTATACAAAGTACAACAAAGCTAGAATGCCCCGGTATTGTTGTTCTAAGTTATACAAAGTATAACAAAGCTTGAGTGCCCTGGTATTGTTTTTTTTTAAATCTAATTCTACAAAGTAGGCTAAACGAATTTTGTTGGTGTTTTTATTTCGAATTTGCTATATTTAATTGTTGCGATATTCTTAATCTGCGTGATATGACAACCTATACATGTAACAATAATTAGCAAAAACTAAATGTTCATATTTGTTGATAGTTATTACAGTATGTTATACTTTGGGGTTTTTGTACCTACATCTATGACCTCTTGCGAGCGATGCCTCTTATGGAATGCATTTTTTTATTTTTTATTGGGGACGATAGTGTAGCATTCAACAAACAGGAAGTCGCAGTTGTTAAGTATGACCCTTTTGAGAGAAAAGAGCAAGTGTTCCGTTTTTAACAGTTTAACTTGCAACAATAAACTGTAGCTTGCAATATTAAAATTGTGGCAGGCAATAATAATAATTCGCAGCCATTTGGCGAAGCATGGTTTTAAAAAAATTAGTCGAGTATGCCGATGTTAACAACGCGGCTTGTTATTGCACTGCAGACAACAAGGATGAAAGCAATGTAGAAGATAATCTAGTTCCCATCATAGTTATGGTTAGTTACTCTCGTATATTTATGTAATGAATCGACTGCGAGTGTTTAGTCCCCAGGATAGCCATCTTCTTGCTGAAAAGCGCACGCTCTCTACGGCGCCTTGGATGTCTCTTATCCGTTCGCTTTCTTATTGAAATCTTGTTTTACAAACAATAACCATGTTAACAATGTTGCTTGCAATTACAAATGTGACAGACAACAAGGAAGAAAGCAAAGTAGAAGATAATCTAGTAACTTGTAATGAAGTGCTACCTCATTGAAAACACATACTGTCAATTTGCCAGCCCATCTACATGTAAGTCACAAATTTCAATGATACATGAACTTTCGGTAAATGTAGATTAGTCCATTATTTTGCATAGGAGTTCATGATTTTTGCTTTATTTTATTCCACGTGGTGTTGATTTTTCTATATACACTAAAAGTTTAAGATTATCGTTAAAATGGGAAGTTTGATGCTAAATCGTAGCAATAGACCGCTATAACAGAAAAACAGTCCATGTCGCAGGTTCTACTTCTACCAACCCCGAAAAGAAAACCAAGGAAGATCACTGTGAAGGAGATTGTTCAAAGCAAATTGTGTTACCTCCCTTTCAAGTTATAATCGAAAAATGCGATTTTTTCTCTCTCCTACTTTCAAACAGCAACATGCATTAACAATTTTAAATATCTTGCTAAGTGAGATAGGAGTAATAGTACTTGAATACTATCATGAAAATACCTTAAAAGTGGTATGCGACAGTTTGCTTGTATCAAATACATGTCACAACATACCACTGTTCTGTGAAATTAATGCATACTTCCTGCATATATTGAGCAAAATATGTCGGATTTAAGCGGGATTCGAAGTTGCAACTTTCATTAAAAGTTGGCACGCTTACTCACTAAGTAATTACTCGGTCATGTTTATTTCAAAGTGTTATTTATCGATATAAAATTTCATACATTACCGACTTTTCATTAATCGTTCTCGTAAAGCATGCGGATTCTACCGACTATTCATTTAGTGTCGCCACATTTGCGGTCCCTGTCGTTTACATTTGCAGATGTAAGCTTAATACTTTTTCAAAAGAAGTATCTATCTTCCTGCTGTTCATTGTATGAAAGCCATTATAACATTAGTAAATTTTTAATACATGTTTAACTTGTCCACGACAAAAGTCGTTGGTTTAAAGATAATAAAGTCGAGTGTCACTCGAGGGAGACAGCAACGGACCACCAAAGAGCATTGTTATAACGAGTTCATAGCTCTTCTGTTTCCCCACATGACTGTTTCCAAAACTATTGCCGTAAACCTGCACGGTAGTAAAAGTCTAAGGTTTGTGTTTTTCTTTTCAATTGCCTCTTCCGCATTTCTTACGGTTACCAGTGTAAATGATTGATTCTGATCCAGTTAACACCCCCCCCACCCCCACCCCCCCCCCACACACACACACCACACACACACAAACACACAATAGACCGGGTCCTTCACTGAATTCCTCAGAATACGCTACACTCGAACTTGTCGTATAATAAACTAGTGTAGGTCGTATGTAATGTTCAGCTGACAGAACAGCAATGGCGATCGAACTTATGTACTGATGGCACGGCCGTTAAAGTCTATGGTTCCCTCTTTTCCATTTCTTACGGCTACTAGTGTTAATTGATTATATTGAATTATAATTGATGATAGTGTAATTAATTCTGGTCCAGTTATGATATTTCACTGTACTTGAAAAACTAGTTTATCGATTAAAAAGAAAAGAAGATGATAGAAGCAAAAATGAAAAATGACTGGTGTTCGAATACCGCCTTCACTGTAATCCATGCTTTACTAATGCACATATATTGAATGAATTGCGAAGTTTTATTGTGCAGTTGGACAAACACATTTTTAAATAACATTCAGCATAACCTTTGTTATGATTTAAATGTTTTAACCGGCGATTGTCAATTAATTTGGATAAAAGTCCGACCAAGATATGAGTTCATTCACAATAGTTTTAGTCGGTCTTCTGTGGAATACTTCATGTTTGGAATTGTCTTGTAACGATTTTATTGTTTCACGAGACTAAGTATTCCGTTAAGGTTGCATGTCAGAGGTTATAATCAACCATGACCTCTGAGCTTTGACCTTTGCAACAGTCTATCCGCGGTCGCTAAGTTAGGTAATAATGCACAAACATAAAAGACGATTTCTTCATGCATGACACAGTTTTAAAGCAACTGCATATGTAAACTGTACGGGATAACATATCCAGGGTTCTCGTATGGTCTAGTTGTTTCGACGTCGAATGGTTTTGTTTACCCCCACCTTTCACCCTTGGGCATATGGCGAGCAATAATAGTGGTTTCGCATGAGACTATTGCGAACTTATTGTCATTTTTAGGGATGTCAAGTCCGACTACACCAACCCCTTTTTATCATATATGTTATTTTTGAAATTGGTTTAATTTAAATTTAATATTTATTTCGTTTGTACAATTCATTTTGCATTTTCCATGTGCATATTTTACAATATTTTAAATAAATATATAAAAAAACGCACAAAAGAAACAAAGCAAAGTGTGTGTTTCATGGGGACTCTGGCCCACGACCCAAATCAAAATATTAAAATATAAGAATCTTAGCCCACTGGACTACTCAAGTTTGACAACATTTATCATTTGCTAGCATGATTTATTATAAGTGATACATGGTTCAATCCCTCTTACCTGGACGAGTCCAAATATGTAAATATTGCACGGCTCAATGCTCGTCGGTAACCTATACAGAGGTTGTGCCGTTATGGGAAAGAAAGTAAGGCATAAAACTATTCTATCATTAATCATATGTATTCTTTCCCTTGCATGTTTTGATAAAATTTCAAAGCTAGAACTGTATGTAAAATTTAAATTAATCCTCGTCGATTTTTTTCACACCTAGAATAAACCCGCAACCTTAATTCTAACCTTATGAGGTTCATTCTGCATATCCTGAAATAAATTGTCAAAATAAACAAGCAACAATATTTGTGTTGATATTTTGTAACAAGAATTAGCGTTTTAGAAATAAAAGGCACATCTTGTACGATTATTGATAAGGAACCTAAGGGACACTACTCTTTCATTATAAAAGATATTTGAATTTCTTCCCTTTGTATGTTATTTTAACAATATTTCTATTCTCCGTTGTTACTATCGATTTTAAAGGGTGTCTCGCTGTTTGCTTTCTGCACTGATACTTTTAACGGCCTTTGAAGTACAAAACTAGTTCTTTTCTCTTAAAGAAATGGTTGAACATGATTTTATTATATGGCGATTTTATTTGCTGTTTGGTAAATTAAAACATTTTTCTGATTAAATTAGCTTGTGACTGTCCTTCTAACACCTAATAAATGTCGTATTATCTGACAACATGATGTAACTTTCTGAAAACAACAACAACCGGAAACCAAAATACTTACAATTTTGGTTTATCTGTAAATATTCAAAGACGTTGAACAGCTGATTAATATTTGCATAAGGCCATGTTTTAAAGGATGTATCTATTTGCTATATGAGCCTCGCTGCAAAGTTAGCTATTTATATCCCACTTCACCTGGTCACGTTATAGTTTAATCCGGGTTATCCGCTACTATGTCTGTGCCTATTTTAAGCAGAAATTCCCAACTAGCTTATTTTTTTATTTTTTAAAAAAAATAAATGAACATTTAAAACAGGCGTTACACGATATGTGTTTTCGAACAAAATAAATAATTATTTTACGTCGATTTACATTTGACGAAAGGATAAATGTACCATTAGTATGCCAGATTTTAGCGTCCCAAGCTACATCAGCACAAAATCTGTAACTTATTCCTTTGAGAGCAAATTTATAAAATTGTAAGGATGGTAGCGAATGTTCGAACACCCAGATGGATACTGAGCGTTTGAATTTTATTTTAGAATTCGAATGTTTTATTGATTTTTTTCCCTCCAAAACTTTCTTTTATGTCGACAAAAAGAATGCCATTAAAAAAGTTTAGTCCATACTATTTCAATGCTCGTTGCTTTAATGTTCACATCTTAAACGATGAACTTCCGCACCCGGTACAGGTTTAAGTAATATATTTTAGATATCTTTAAGGGATAGTTTTTCCCTAAAATTTAACCCAATATTTAAGTGGGTTTTATAATAATTATCGTGTAATAAAAAGTTAGGGTCGCCATGCTTGTTTGTTTTCAACTCATTTTACTCTTGCTGGTATTTAGCCTTCGTCACAAACTGACTAACATCGCTGTCACTAAAACACTCAAAGTTAGCATGAATTACTTTCGATTGTGGAAATTTGTGGTTTACAAACAGATCTAGCGGTGCGAGTTCTAGTCGGAACGTAGCTTTACTCGGACGATTTTTGGGGAAAAGAAGGAAAATATCTTATGCTTACTCAAACTTTTTTATTATTCATGATATCTATAACTCAACAATTAGATACTTTTAAACTTCGTTACTGAATAAACTCGTTATGTTCAAATACTCTGCTAGACTTCAACAACATGCAAAAGTGGAAAATATAATAATAATAATAATAATTATAATAATAATAATAATAATAATAATAATAATAATAATAATAATAATAATAATAATAATAATAATAATAAAGCTTCTTCGATCAACGCACATTCCCAAAAATAAAACAAAAAGTAGACGAATGTCAAAATGCTGGGAAAGGAATGTAGGCACGTTGATTTTTGCTGGCAATCAAGTTTTATTCTGACAGCTATAACCCGTCTCCTATGTGTTTCTGGACGGTTTCTTTCTGTACATAACGAGCTGCAAATCATAATAGTGTGGGACTTTATTACACGCTTGTAAACGTTTCTTTGCGATATGTCACACTAAATCAGTGGATAAAGTTGCTTAAATTTCAGTATAATTTGATTTGAACGATAGCATCGGTGATAAATATGTACGCCGAGATTAGGAAAATGCTTGTGAATGATCATAAAACATTTCACTTTACACGAAGGGTCTTTCTCCTTAAAAATGGGGGAATTTTGGGTACGAAGAAAGAAGGTCCGCACGTGATAACCACACCTGATCGTAGAATCACGAGCTATCCATGGCCGTAGTGCAATTAGACTGCGTGTGTTTGCCATAAATTTTAATCTAAGTTTACAAAGCATCTGTTTTTGCGACTCATGTTCGAATGTATGGCAACAAAATCTATTTTTATGGCCAGCTCAAAGATACAACCTCGTCTAATGTTACGTCATCAATTTCCACGTGATGTGCTCAAGATGGCGTTTATGCGCGAGAAATTTCTGATCTTTCTCAGCCAGACGGTTGCTTGGCCTTCTTGCGACATAAAGCGTCTTTAAAAACTGATCATACGTTCATAATGCACGGCTCTGGACCGCCCCACTATTAAGGTTTATTTACGTTTTAATGAGTTTCTACTATTTGCACGTGGTTTTAATAAACATAAAGTGACCACATGTATTAGCCGGTGGTCTTAAAGTTTTCCGTTGGCAGTGTAATCCCAAATAATCGCACAACTTCTTAGGAATCCTTATCTTCAGCATTCTACTGATACTTTGGTGACTATTTGATACGAATTTGCTTTTAGTGGACGCCAACGCTAAATACACGGACACAACAGGAAGGTCTAAAATAATAGTGTTTTTTTCATTACGATGTTATCTTTCTTATTATTATTTATCTATAAAATGATAATTGTTTGTCGCTAACCCCAGTTGAAACAATCTTGACTCATTGATGTACACATGTCATAAATGTCATGAGAATATGTTCGGACATGCGAGATTAACTAATTTGGCTATATTAAATAACTCTCTTTACTATTCCCCCTTTTTTCAGGATAGGTTTTAATCGGACATTTTATGTAAGCATCTAACACCACATGCTCTTGCCTTTAAAGATTAAGTTATCGTGTTAAAAGTTTTATATAAACATGTACGTATTTTCTCGTTGTTGTGTTTTTTTAAATATTTCAACGAAAATAAAGTTCCATGCGTAAAGCCGTAAACCGGAAATCAAATCCACATCAAAAACTTTCGAAGATAAAACTCAAGCGTTCTGATCATATTAAGTCATTATCATTGTCATAACTAATGTTCCCTTCTTTTCTTGTTGACAATAAATCTTAGCAAGGCGCTTAGACAATCTAATTACATAGGATGCACATGTGTTGACAACTCACAGTCTACCCCACTTTTCCTTCTTTTTAGTTAATACAACCATTAAACAAAATATTAACCAAACTGCCGAATATCGATCCGGTTTATGATCCCAGTCTTGTCCCGTTCATATTTTAATGACTGCAACGATCAGTTTTATCATTTTTAATTCTATTAAGAGTGTTATCTTGCCAATTTTACGCCGAGGCGTCGTGTAACACATTGCATTCTGGGTACAGATAGCTCTATCACGCGTGCCCTGCTCAATTTCGTGACATTGTGAAGAGTCATTAAGGGGAGATAATCGCAATTGTTGTTCAATACAAATAAGGATAACGCTTCATTTAAATGTCATTTATCATCCGCCTCGGTGTAAAGTCGAGATACGGAACCAGAAATGACAGCATAAGTACTCAAGAGTTTAGGACGTGTAACTTTTCTCAATATTAAAGTTCGATAACATCATGTTTACATCCCGCAATAAAGGGAGATAATCGAAACATTAATCACACTCGTCTGTTCAAATTATTTTAAGATTTCCCTTACGAGAGCAAATATCTCATTATCGGACCAAATGACAATTTCGGAAGCACTGTTTTGTTTCAATGGCCCATCATGATAACAAAAACATCTACTATCACGGAAAATTACTTCTCCCAAAGGACAAATGGGGACCAGTCAGAATTTTAACAATTTTATGGCGCCTTTATTCTTGTTTTCGTCTCCATGTTTTCCGCTTTAAAATTGCATTGTTTTCGCTATCGCTTGGACGAAGACCTTAATATTTCATAAGCTGTAGAAATTCGCTCAAAGAAGATAGAGTAAAGTAGAGGTCACAGAGGTTGTGGCAATATGAAAACATGTTAACGAAAAAAAACAACACTCAAATATAGGCTAAAATTGTGGCAAAAGTATTATATAAGAAAATATTTCAGTTTATTTCTTAAGTTTAAAGCCATATATATATATAAAGCGGTTAAATGAAGATAACTTAAAATAATAAAACACACACAATTAACACATTTAAAGTTTACGCTCATCGTTGAAAAACCATAAGCATAAATAGGCTTATATATGAAATTTTACATTGCCTTTACTACTTAAACTGTGTTTCGTGGCATTTCTTTTTCCAGTTACCATCCAAAAATATTTTGAAAAGAAAACCTAGAGTCTGATAACATGTAAACAACGTAAGAAGACAAAATTGAAAACAATCTTTCGAAAGAGAAAAGCGCTACTGAGAGAAATAAACAAGAAATTGTCTATACTTTGACCATTTATACGATCATTCTTAAACTTGTATTGAGTGTACATACAGTTTTACAAATGATTAATTTGTCTTGACGCAAGCCCAATTTCACGAACATCGTTTATATAAATGATTGATTTTAATCACAACTATATTGATATTGTAGGTCCCGACGTTGGACAAAGACCCCTGGCAGAAGCCATGAAAATTAATTCATCGAGTGACCAAACATTTCGATTTATCTCAAAACTAAGCGTTACAACCATTCTGTAGAGAAACATAATCTGTTATTTTTATGATATTTATTTTCATTCTGTAAAACAAGTTTATATGACAAAGTCCTAAAAGAATCTAAACATATGTTCAAATTTAAACTAGCGCAAGACTAAGGTATAAATATGCAATTTTATTGTAAAAGTGACAAAAACACTAACAAGCATTGGAACAGTCATTCGACTAAAAGACTGAAACGGGCTTTAACCGGTTTACAGAGTTCTGACATGGCATTTCTTCAGAAAGGTGGGGTTCTCTCTATGGCACAATGGCTAATTATGATCTAACTTTTAAAAGGGAGTAGTCTAATTTGCAACAAAGAAGTTCGTTAGCATTTTGTTGGGGTTGTGGTATTTTTATTTTAAGAAAAAGTTACGCAAAAGATGAAGACAGAATTTATTTTTATTAAAGAAAATAATAAAAATATGGTAGCATATTAATTTCGAAATGTTGTAGCCTGTTTATATGGATTGCTGAATTTAAAGTACAAAAAACCCACACATGGAATCATTAATGAAAGAGTCATTACAGTAATACCCGTATCTTTGGTCAATCAGCAGACCTGGCTATATGTATAACAAATAGATCTTCTGATTGCACACAGACACATATAGTATCTATCTAATAGAGAACAAAGCGTCATCGGTGATAGTTCCGACCATGTGTTTGGTCATCACATGCAGGAGAACCATTGAAATCAATATAAGGATACAAAAAGAAAGAAAATGTATTTGGTTATCACACTATGCCCAGATCTCTTGAAGTCGTCTCAGATGACATCTTGAGGTCCAGTTTCAGAGATGACGAATGGCCAAAACATGCAACAAATCAGATTAAAGACCGGACAGGTCATCTGTCATCATCACCACCAGAGGTTGACAAGGTGGTCAACACACCCTTTGTTTCCCATCGTATTGTTTGTTTATGGAGATGTGATT
Source organism: Sinonovacula constricta (assembly GCA_007844125.1). Taxonomy (NCBI): domain Eukaryota; kingdom Metazoa; phylum Mollusca; class Bivalvia; order Cardiida; family Solecurtidae; genus Sinonovacula; species Sinonovacula constricta. Next base: position 16,343,452 of record CM017557.1, read on the forward strand.
GGTTTAAAATTGGAAAAACAGAAAAGAACAGAACATATGATTATGCTAAAACTTAAGCATAAGAGCTCATCGTCACACAAACAAAATGTATGCAAAGTTTAAGGTTTAAGTTGGGAATGACATAACACAGTATACTGTTTGTTTGATAGAAAACCCTGCAGGAAGTGCGAGGTTGGAGCGCTCCACAAACCAGGTTCAAGCACCCTAGTCGGCCCTTTCGTCGATTGAACGTTCGAAAGCGGTAACTGGTGTGTTTTCTGTATGCGTGTTATGTCTCGTCTCTGTGTTTTTTTGTCACATTTACATTTACCTTGTTTACCTTTGTCTACTGGTAGATAAAATTTAAATATCTGTGGAAATTTTGATATGACCTTTTCTTATTTACCAATTCTGTCTTGTATATTTCAGTAGTGCTTTTCGTATGATATTTTACAACTTGTGCTAATTCAATTAAAACTGTTGTTTTGTTTTGTTCGATTTATCCAGTGTATGATAATATTCTTAGTTTAACAATGCCAAATAAGTTGTTTTAATTTACCAAAGTCGATAAAATAGTATGATATACTGTTATTTAATAGCTCGTTTGAGTTTGAAAAAAAGGAAAATGTATGCCTTGCATTCTTTACGTGTATATAGTCCTGCATAATGGACAATTTAAGACATTTACTGCGCTGTGTTTGGGATGGAAAATAAAAAGTGCATTCCCTTATGGTAAACACCTATGTCTATGGACTGTATCTAAAGTTGGATACGCGCAAATAATCATTTCTATGTTTAATCGTCTTTACTAGGCATTTGAATAATAATTTGCCTTCCGGACGACGTTAACAGTCATGGTGTCTATACCTTTCATCGAAGTAAAAGTATATTAAAACACAAATCTATGTTGTTTAACTTTCCAAAACCTGCAATAAAACAGCTTGAAAACTGGACATGACATCAGTAGTTCTCACTTCTTAAGAGGTTAATATGTTCAACCTTTTTTGTCTCCTTTCTAATATTGTTTCCTAAGGGAAATGAATTTTGCGTAAAGCGGGAAATATCAAATGAATCATTTTCTGCTTTATTTTGAAATAGTTTGATGTTTAATTGTACGTTTTTTCAAGTAGAATAGAACAATTCTGTTCTATTCCTTAATGTTGTAAAAAAATCGAAGAAAATAATTTCCCGTATTTATCTGTTATGTATGATATTTTTAGTGTTTTCTTTGATTGCTTAACATTTATATTCTGAGGTTGCTTTTGTTTAAAGAGACAAAAGCTTTATAACAGGAAATGGAACATTTAGAAACTCGATATAAATAAAAATAATAATTTTGGAGCAGTGTCCAAGATATGCAACTAAGCAGATAAAAGACTGGACTGGTCATCTGGCACATTTACCATCAGAGATTGGCAGGATGGTAAACACACCACTTGTCTCCTCTCGTACTCTTTATTCATGACGGTGGACTTAATTTTCTTTTCAATATAGTTAACGATATTATTTGTTACGTTCCAAGGGAAAACTGTTTACAGTGGTGAAAGAAATGCAACCTTTGGTCCTTTTTAATTTTCCAAGAGAATTAAAGATCTTTGAAATGACCCCTGTTGAGACAGGGAAAATATAATATAACATTTCTTTCTTATTATTTAAGATTTGTCCACAAAACTCCAGCAGTGTATTTTAGCGTTAAGTATTTAAAGAACGGTCTGTAATTAAACCAAATAATAATTAAGAATATTCAGAAATAAAAATTATGTAAAACCTCTCGTTTGCCCAACATTTCTGACTTTAAAACCATCTTAATTGAATTTTTCAAAGTGGCTATTTTTAGATTTTTATTTAATTATGATAAAAGAACATTTTAAACCTGCTATTTGAGAATTCAAATCCATTTTTTTGGAAATGTTAACTTTCTCTGCATTTTGTTAGGATAGGATGTGAAGATTTTGTTTTTCTAAAAATAAATCTTTAAATGTCAACATTTTGGCCTGCTGTAATGATAGCAAAAGAAACGGGCACATTTTAAAATCTATTTTAAACGTTATCGTTAGTAATTTTAAGAAAGCAAAGACATTAATGTGTTCGTGCCTTAACGTTTGTTTATATTTTAAAGTTGATAAAACTTCCAATAGTAAACATGGATTGAAAATTGAATAAAATAATTAAAAAATAATTCAGAAGAAAGAGAACTATAAATAGCAAATAAACAACAAATGAAAGTCATGATTTGTATTTTTATCTTAAAAAGGTTTAATTGATCTGAAACGGATATGAATATTTATTACGGTTGTTCTTTTTGCGAAAACATCATTTGATTGTATGTTAATGTGACACATATTTTTGCTTTGAATAATATATCAATATTTAATTAAAATGGTAAAGTAAGACATGTTGTTAATTTTACTGTAAAATGTATCTATTCGGATTATTGTTGTAATGTCTAATGTTGTCGAAATGTTAAGCTAAAATGAAGTCATGATAAAGGATGATTAGGAAATCTTACAGCTTTAAAGTAGTTACATTTATTTATTTAATTTAATTTAAAAAAAATAAATATACAGTTGTAAGTATTGTAGTTTTTATCTTATAATGCAAGCAATAGTTTGAAAAATCTTTTAATGATGTTTATCTTAACTAATTAATAATTTGTCACTTTTCTTCATTTAATAACAAAACAATGTGCACTGTGCAAAACAGTTCTAAAAGACAAATGGCAATCATTCAATCATCGTGCAAAAACTTGAACCATGGGATTCATGGACTTTGTGAGACCCTCATTCAGTATCTTAAAATAGCCGAGACCTAAAGTATCACGTGATCAGTTGGAAGTAACGATCCTGGACAGGTACACTGTCGTTAATTACGAGCAAGGCTAACAGAAAATGAAAGAAAAAAGGAGAAAGAATGTCGCTGATTTAAAAAGGGTAATCAATCAAAGCATATTGAACACTGAACGAAAGCCTCTTCGCTATCAACTAATGAATATTCCATTGACGACTATCACGGCGTGTAGTTCTAACGGTGTCGTATATCAACAGGTGCGCGAAGGAATGTGGGGGCCCAGGTAACCGGTAGGGTGAAGAATAGAGAACAGGAGAAAAATTAAATGAAGAAAAGATATAGAGGAGTACATAATATTGTAAAGATAAATACGAAGATGATAGAGTTTGGGGTTTAATTGTTTAGTTGACATTAGTTATACACAAAAAAATACAAAAAATAAAATAAAAATAAATGTTTCTTCAATCGTTATGTTAATAGAAGTGCAATTTGGCAATATATATTTGTCTAAACGTTATTCAACTGAGTACAGGAATTTTTATTTACATTTAGGTAAATTTAAGTAAGGAATCTCTAATTGTCCTTATATTTCATAGCTTTTTAGAAATAAAGTTTGCATACCTAACTATGCTAACACCCGTTATGTTTCACGTGCACGTTTTATAATTATACGATTTAACGTTTTCAATCTGCATGATTGCATTTCTTGCAATTGCATTTTTATTAACACTTTGCAAACCAAAATGAATTCGTCTATTTTCCATGTAAATTCGCAAGAACGTTTGAAGAAATCTAATATTGTTATGCAAACGGATGAATGGTTACGAAGACGAATCCGTGTTGAGGCCAAAAGGGTTTCAAACACTGGTTTCAGATCATGCATAAAATATCAATCAAGATTGGGAAACTAACTCGGAATACTTTGTGCCCCAGTCTAGTCTGCTTGGCTCCAAGTCCGGTATCCAATTAACGACCAAAGATCCTATCAGTCAAATAATCGGGAAAAGGTCACGTGATTTTAACGTAGCATTTCGGACCATGTATCTTTCGTGATGAAATCGAAACGACGTCTTATTTTTATGTTTATGGGTGTATATTGATTTTGTTTATACTCGAGATTAAAATTGAAAACTATGTAAAGAGACGACTCGGTGTTAAAACATTTCAAGCTAAAAGTTTACTTGTCATAGGCAATTTATGAAACATTATTGATACTAATTTGGTGATGTGTTTGTTGTTTAATTTAATCACAAAGTTTTTTTATTATAAGGGTATTGTTTAAATATTTAAAACAATAAGAAAAGACGGGGGCTAAATTTTGTAAATAACATAAATTCGTTACTAGGATTTAAAAGACGTCAAACATCTTTGGAAGGCAAACACAATTACCTTGGATTCTATTTTAATAGTCCAATGTTTATTAAGAAATTGTTATCGTCAGCGTTGGAAGTGTCCATTTCAAACATTTTCATGACTTGTAACGTAATTTTCTAGATGTTTCTCTCTTTGAAATATGTAATCCCCGATTTGCGAGATAGTTTTGTAAAATTAAGCATTTAAAAGTTCAATTGCATAAGCATATAAGCATAGATTATTATTTGTGTGTGTGGGGGAGGGGGGGAGGGGGCAACACCTAGTATGTGCATGCCATATGATTTTATACAACTCTAGCGGGATGCCTTGAATCAATCCAGAATCCACAATGTGTCAGATTTTTGTAAACAAATCTGCAAACAAACCGTTTACAATACTGAACATCCTTAATAACAATAAATGTCAAAATTCGTAAAAAAGATAGCACTCTTTAGACCCGTACTCAGGTTTCATTTATTCGGGATTAAACGGGGTACCAGACATATGGTGTTTTTCTGGTTCCATGCGTTAGTGTCGCATTTGGGACACGATAGAAAATCAAAAGTAAGATAGATGACAGGGGCGAATCTGGATAAATATCACTCAGATGACCTTTGACACCGTCATTTAGATCTCTATGCTGCCGAACGATAACAGCAATTATAAATATTTAATAACGCATTGTCATGAAATGATTTGAGAAAACCCACTAATGCCCAGGAGGGCGCGACAATGTTTTTCTGGCAAACCACATTGGCACCTCGTCTTGATTTCCGAGCCACAGATTCCCCCGGATTTCCCAAATACGACACCCACGAAATCCACCAGTGACCGATTAATTTCACTCGCATAATCCCCCTAAATATCCAATTGTCCCCTTTAGTCTGTGATAAATGATTAAAAATGTCCTCCTTTGCGATTCCCTCTAACATATGGCCATAATTGTTTGATAGACACTAACACAAAAGCGAGTAAGCGGGACACCCACCATAATGTGTTTTTTGAGGTTATTATGATAATTCATGTGCGGCTTTTAAAAGCTTTAATGGCGATATGTGATAATCAATTGACAAATTGGACCCACCCGCTTTGTCCTAAATCGGGAGGAAAAATAGTATTATCTTGCCCAAGAGGTTACGGTTTCTGTCCCATGGAAAATAAACGCCGATTACCACTGTCGCGATAATCTATGATTTTGCACTCGCAAATAGTTTATTGCAATGGTCTTATCTGTGCCATGCATTCATGCCGTATGTATAAATCACAGTAATATTAATACGCATGCGTTATGTGTTCTAAATTTGTTCCCTGGGTTGACAAACAAATCTGCCAAAGGTCACAGTTCAATAATTTGTCTGCGGGTGGTTAGAAACCAATGCGGGCTCGCGGTTTCTAATATTGACAAATCCGCTAGCACGAACCCACAAATAAGCTGTCTTCTGTAGTAAATTTACTATGTTGTGTCGGTTTTTCTGGGAACGGTGTTATTTTTCGGACAGCTCCGAGATCTTTATTGCAGCGTAGCTATGGTAACTTGTATACTCATTTTTATTGATTGTTTTAATTCCTTTTTAAAAAAGTTTTAAAGTTTTAAAAAGGTAAAGTGGCGGTAACAATGCACCAAAATGAAAACAAGAACAACAACAATACAACAACAACAACTACAAAATAACACCATAAAACAACATGAAAACTACAAACAACAAATCAATAAACAAAAGAATGTTATGAAATCAAAACTACGAATGTTTGTTATGTCCAAATCTGACCATAACAATTTAAAATGAGTGCAGACCTGGGTTTGTAAATATTCTTAAAATCAGAAAATGTTAAATTACATTCAAAATAAAATTAAGCAGAAAAATAAAACAAATTAGAAATAAAAGAACGCTCGTCTTGGAATGTTATTTATTATTTCCCGAACTGTCCTATGATGGAATACCAGTATTCGTCAAATAATATTTAACAAAGCAATGAATGGCATTTGTTTTTGAAACCAGTTTTTCATTTTGGACGTTTTGTTGAAATTGCAAGATTTTTTGGAGGCATTCAAATTAATTAAACATTAATTTTGCATACACCACCAGAATTCACATTAAAAATGTGCACTTTCACAAAAATTAGATGTTTAAAATTTTTGTTTTTGTTTTGATTTGTATAATTGCACTACGACTTAGATGAAAACAATAACGTCAAGCTGCCACTTTTGTTGGATGAAGAGCGCGGCAAAATATTTTAGAAGAAATCTCAACGCCTTGGTTTTAATACCTAACTGTGGTATCCCTACAGTTAAGACACTTTTCTCTTCTATCATGCAACAAAAATAAATTATTGTTACCTGGAAAGATCCCTGCAAAATCGCAATTATTGGTTCTAATTTATTGATGTCTTACGTCCCTGTGAAATGTAAAGCGTAACACCCAACTTGTTATTAAAAAAGGTATTTCCTATCCCAGCCATGCTGCACAGTTAGCTATTTTTGAACAAAGAATACCACCTGACCACATAATTTGAAATCTGGGCTATCAGGTCTGACGTCGATATCTATTTTAAGCTGAATTCCCCATCGTGGTTATTTATAGATTTGGAAATAATGAACATATAAAGATATACTTCATGATTTGTATCTGACTAAGTATTAGGGAAGCTTTGTAAATATCCTTTATTTAAACTAAAGTATACATTTAAGGAAAAGTTATGTAAACATTCCCTTGAACAAGGGTCAGGTATTGTTGCATATTTTTAATAAAAGCAAACTGTTGGCTACACCTTTAATTCGTACAGCATTCGTACAGTATATCTGACAATGTTGACAAATTTATTTAAAGACAATGCACTGCTGGTGTTTCTAAATATTCGAATGGGCGTTTATAGGGTTATAACAGTCATTGTCTATCACATGCCCTCTTTCTGTCTGTCTGTCTGTCCGTCTGTCTGTCTGTTTGTCTGTCTGTCTGTCTGTCTGACTGTCTGTCTGTCCGTCCTGTCTGTCTGTCTGTCTGTCTCTGTCTCTGTCTCTCTGTCTCTCTCTGTCTCTCTCTCTGTGTCTCTCCCTCTGTATGTCTCTCTGTCTCTCTGTCTGTCTCTCTGTCTCTGTTTGTCTGTCTTTATGTCTCTGTCTGTCTGTCTGTCTGTCTGTCTGTCTGTCTGTCTGTCTGTCTGTCTCTCTGTCTGTCTGTCTGTCTGTCTCTCTCTCTCTCTCTCTCTCTCTCTCTCTCTCTCTCTCTCTCTCTCTCTCTCTCTCACATGGGCAGAAGACAAGACTTGCCTGCAATAAATTAAATTCCAGCACGACTTGCCTGTGATGTATTTTAAAGAGAAACCTGGTTATGAAACATATCAAATGTTTGCATGAACCGAGGATTGTTGATAAGTAGGCGATGTTTAGTGCGCAGTAAATTGTTCCTTTCCCACACGGTTCCGCACCTGCGGGGGTATCTTATGTTTGCGCCAAATCCGAAACCGGGAATTTCTCCGGTGGTCCGCGAAATAACGCGCCCCACCTTGAGCATGTGTTGGTGCCGCAATAGACCGTCAATCACTGATTTGGTGGCTTACGTCCAATTAATGCGACAGGTTGAGGTTTTACAGTTTAAATGCTTTAATGAGTAGATTGGAATGAGCCCGGCTGTCTAAGAAGATGGAAAACTATTGGAAGGGGCTTTGTCTTGATTTTTTTTGGTCATTGCAGGTTTAAAGTGTTTATTGAATTTAGAATCGGTCCTGACAGTCTAAACGATGGACTCACACTTTTAAAACAAATCGACTTTCTGTTATGTTGGTTTTGTTGTTTCTTCTTGCCTCCTTGTAGGAATTGCATTATTAATTGTTGACATACCAATGGCTGTTGTTTGTTGTTGTAAGTCTACACATTCGTTTTTAACTTTTGACAAAGAGAGACAGAACTACAGAAAAACAACAGCACTGATCTGCTTATCTATACAATACAATACAATACAATACAATACAATACAATACAATACAATACAATACAATACAATTCACCGCAATGCAATTCAATACAATATCATTATTTCCTCCATTGTTGGATATTTCATTTTTAAACTTAAGCTTATATGATTAATAAATAGGAAATAAAAGGTAAGTAAATAAGGAAAATGCATACATAAGTAGACTTTCAGATATAGTCTAAATTATGGACAGCATACTTTATATTGTTTAAAAAGGCTGGACTTTCTCAAAATATATGAATATGTAAAAAAAAAAATACGCTCGTATTTTGAGATCAAAATATCACTGACGCTACTTCGACGATAGAAATATTTGAAAGCAATTGATAACATTTTACTTGTGATATCAGATGGGATATTATTATTTAATATTTAATATTTCGATATTTGTATCTATCGAATGGTAGTTTTAGAATATATTCCGTCTCGTCTAAGATAAACACACAAACACACCATATAATGACAGATTCATGCCATATAATAAAACAAATTATGCACAATTTAATAAAAACGAAGCATAGCATTATTTTTCATGCACTTTGATCAATTATACAAATTTTATAGATACATTTGAAAATGTTTCCTTTTTCAGTCACATAAATTATCGAGTAAGTGTTTATATTGATTTAAATATTTAAGAACAACAGTTACAACCTTACTGTAGCGGCTAGAGGAATCGTGCACATTTTATTATGACTCATTTTAGCCTAGGAATTTATCTACTTCTGTTAGAACTAATATTTCTATATTTTTAATGCCTGTATCGCAGGGTCGATGGCATTCTCCATACAGACATTTTATATCTTTCTTGCATGAAACACATAAGTTAGTTTCATGTTGACTTATTGACTCTAAATAATAAAGTATTATAAAACGACGTGTAAAAAGACATATAAAACTTTATTTATACAAATCCCAATTCTGTAAAACGAAGGTGCATGCGTAAAACAACAAATCAATAAGATTTAAATCACGGAAACGGAGTCGCAAACCACTGGGACATGATAATAAAATTAAACACCGACGGTTCGCGTGGAGAACCAAAGTTCAGTTGATCTGTATCTTGTCTTGTTTTACTTTCATAATTACAAGATAACCCTAGGGAAGGGGTCAGAGGGTTTCCGAATCTTGATCACGTGACGATTGAATCTCAATGGACATTATTTATTCGCCACCTGCCTAAAGTTGGTGTCAGTTTCGCAGCAGACAAAACGATGATACGCCTTGTCTTTGATGTGAGCGACCGTCCAAATAAACATGCCCGATTATCAAATGCATAAGCGATATCGAAGTTCTCATTATCATCTCGTTATCGCGAGATTTCGAGATAAGATGGCGAGAACACGATGGAATTCAACTAGCGGTTCTTAAACGTCTGATTTATTCGTGATTTATCCCTAGTTCTTAAATATGGGTGCCAAATAACGCCCCTAATTTTTACTGTTGAGTCTCTGACAGTTTTTCATGACTGAAAAATCTGATGTATGGCATTTGATTAGATATATTCCATAAAAGATAATTAAACGAACGTAAATTGAATATAAACATGACGATGGTTTAGCAGATAGAGAAATGAAAGTAGGAAGAATGTTATTGCTTTTGGGCAGTTGATTGATGAATCGACCGAATAAAATGTGAAATAAACACCTATGGTCAGCAGTTTATTTTCTACGCTGAAAGTAATAGAAAAGATACATGTTTCTCGCCTAATGTTAAAGGACTTGGTTACAGTTAGCCTTAAGTCAAGTTTGCATTTCTTTTATTGAAACAGCAAAAATGGTTGAACCAAACAAATAGTGGACAAAATACACCCGATCACCAGGTAATATATGGCATGTTGTACTTTAGCCTGGGAGAAACAGAGGTGCCGAGCAGCTTTTAAAATATTCTTAACGGATTTAGACTTAACGACCGGACTGCGCATGCCATAATATACGTCATGTATATACATAAGTCAAGAAAAACACATAAATTTGATACGATAATTGTTTAAAGGTGGTATCCGACACTTTGTCTTCATCAAATACATGCAACAATATCTTACTCTATGATGGTTTAATTTGGCAGAATCTCTTCATAAACTCATACTTTTGTCTGAGTAATGACGATGTTTACGGATTTTTTATTATTTATAAAACCACGAATGCAATGCATTTAACATAAAACAACAAAAACAACAATAAAACAACAACAACAACAACATCATCAACAGCAGCAACAATAACAACAGCATCAACAACAACAACAACAAAAACAACAACAACAACAATAATAATAATAATAATAATAATAATAATAATAATAATAATAATAATAATAAAACTTATAAATAATGTTGAACAAAACAAAGAGCAACCTTATAAAGTCCTATCGGATGCAATTAACTTAAACATTTTTTGTCAATAAAACGTTATTTGCACATTTTGATAGCAGACAGATCAAAATGTATATACATTATTTATAAATAAACAGAAATATCTAGACACCCTTTCCTCCCGTGTCCCAACTTTTATTTACATTCCTGCTCAGTAATTGCTAGAAAATAGTTCCAAGAAATTTGCAAATTATATGTCCAATGCGTCAATGAGGTCTTTTAATTGGTAATTGCGGCGGATGCTGTTCGGCCTCACACCTGCTCTTAGTCTCGATAATCGGACCGGCTGCTGCAGAAACCGACCCACTTAATAAAACGGCTGGACCACACGAGTCGACAGGATCTGACGGGATTAATTAGCACTTCTGCAGGAAATAAATACCATCAAGCTGACATCATGGAACATGTTAATGACGCGATTCTAGATTACTATAAATATCAATTGTTCGTGTTTTTTTGTTTGTTTTTCTAATGAAGATAGAAAAGCTACCCTATGGTAACTAATTTAGTATTTATCTTTAAATGAACATGTGAATGAAGATTACAAAAATTATGTTTGCTTTTACAGAGAAAAACCCTTTGTAAATAAGAGCTATGGCGTTTTGTCTTTATAAGTCAAGATTGGGAAAAATAAATCCATGTAAAGTACCTAATTTTGAAATTATCCCATCCAGAAACTGTAAACTACGATAACGGTATTGAGGCTTTCGATGCTAATTTTTGACTACGTCCCATGCAAAATAGATTATGTAACCAAACTAACAAAGATTTCACAACGTTTGTATCCGACTTAAATCCTTTTGATAAAATTGAGTCTTGTTTTCGTTCTAAGATAAACACCTGTTTTTTCGACGGAACCCCGGGTTGAAATCCGTCAAAATAAATTATCGCAGCACGTGCATATAACTTTCAAACGATAGCCTTCAAGGTAGGCCTGGGCTGTTATCTTGACTTAACATTTTAATATCTTTCACAAATTCATTACGCAAAGAAAAACACATCAACAAATATAATCATCATCACCCTTAGAAGCACCATCACCAGTAGAAGCAACATATGAAAATCATCATCATCATCATCATCATCATCATCATCATCATCATCATCACCATCATCATCACCATCATCATCATCATCTCCACCATCACCATCCCCGCCACCACCACCATAACTATCTTCATCATGATCATCACCACCAGCACCAGTAATGACGTCACTTCAAAGTGAAAGTTCTTGCCATCTGTCCGTGGCACTTAGCTTCATTTCCGAAGGTGTTTTTTCCTTTAGAATACTGAAAAATGACACAGATTGTCTATGTGCTGTCTAAAGTATATTTTATACAATACATGCATACCATTTCCAGTCCAGCGTGCTGTTTACTCTTTTTACCACTTTTCTGTATTGTTCCTCAACTTTTTTTGTTTTCTTCTTTTTCTTATGTATCAGTCAGTCTGAATTTCAAAAAGAAAATCAAGCATGCACTCAATTGGTAACTGTATAACATCTTCGCCAACTTCTTTAAAACATGACTATTCGGCCATTAAATAGATGCTTCTACCTTTTGAAGAAAATTACATTTTGTTTTAACCTTTTTGCTAGACGGAGTATATCTGGTTACCCATTTAATGTCCATAAGGATATTTTTTGTCGATGAATTCAGCTGAACCTTACTTAATCGCCATCTCCTCTTTCAGGAGGTTGCATGTAAAACTACAGTCAACGCATGCGACGCCATCTTAAGTTACCCGGATGTAAATATGGACGACACGTGATCTGGCTAATTGTTACTTCACTGTAACCATCCGGGCAATCTCTACACGATTCAAATTTATACTCATAGAAAAGATACAAACTGGTATTGGGGAATATCATCACCAATGTCTCTTTTGTTAGATAATCTCCATGGTTATTCAAGGAGTGCAGAGATACTACTCGATGGAATCATTCAACTTTAAGGCAGATTCTTGACTCAGATTGTGTCATTGTACTGAGAGAGGTGCCTACCTTTTCCTTTTTACTTAAAAACAACAACATTGCATGTTAATTCATTAAGTATTGAGAATAAATGTCATACATAAAATATTAGACATCTTTATGAATGAGCGCTGTCCTGATTTTCTCAAAATAAAGAGAAAGTCTTAATAAAATGACTTCATTGCACTTGGAGGAAGTCTGTCATTTAAGATGGAACAATGTAGCACCTTAATAGCCGAAGAAGTAAACGAAATCATAAGCAGACATAAGCAGACATACAAGCAATACACACAGCAAACTAGTAAAAACATTTTAACCTTATTCATTATTTTAAGGCAACTCAACATTTTTATACCACTAAACTTTACCTATGCGATTTCATGGCAAATAATAAAAACAAAACAGTTGACGTCATATATTATTTAATGGCATCATGCTCAAAGGAAGGTAAAGATTAATAAAACATAGACACATTTATACCACTCTTATAACTTAATGTAAGTTAGAATGGATAAAGACTTTAATTTTGTTTTATATGTCGCAATATAATGCTAAATGCTTTTTTAATTTATCACCGTGCATTGTTCTGCGATATATCAGGCAAAACCAACATCTATTTTCTAAGTAACATTATATACAACGATATGTTTTTATGCAACAAACAAAATGTAGCTAACAATTATATTCTTATAGTATGTATACTTTTATATTACATATCCTGTAAATTGTAACCTTTTTAATGGCCAGTCGCTGGTTATGTGGTCGGTAATATCAAGTCATATCGACTCAGATATCATACTGGTCCGAGAACGATATCACGCATTCAATTCAAAAACAAAATGGCGTCACGAAATCAATTAAAATAATCAGCAATATGTTAACCCTTTTTTTTCTGAAAAGAAACATTGATAATTGTGTTCATATTGTTAAGTTAATTCATTTGCGTGTTTCTTTATGTCCGAGATGCATTATTTCTGTAAATAATAATAAAAAATGAAATAACGACTTTCTATTTTAAGTTATGACGTCATTTTAAATGTGACGATTTTGTAATATTTTTAATAAAGGTACACCAATGCATAAATGTACATAATTAATGTCGATTTGATGTTAATTTTCTGGGTCCTCAAAACTGTATATATTCTACTGACCTCAACTCAATACTTAATTGGTACAAAATGTTTGTATAAATCGACGTACATGCACAACTTTATGTAGTTAACTAACATAAGCTATACTTTTCGTTTTGTTCTCTACTTCTGTCTCTACTTCTTTATTAGAATACACCAATTTAAGTCTGTTAACTATACAGGCGCTTATGCTAGTATAGTAGTAGCTAACGTGTTTAAACCACCTTTTTTTAATTAGCATAATGATTAATGAATGTTCTCTATACCACCAATACATGTCATTTATCACATCTGTTTAAGGTTTCTTTCCACAGGTGGTCGGGTTAAAAGAGGTAAACCCCTCTTTATATGCTGAAATTAATTTTCAGTCGAAAAGTTGTAGACCTGGTAGATTCAGATCAGCCAGGTCCTGCTGGGATCTATCTTGTCAGAGCTTTCACATTTTGGCGCAAACTTTCAAACAGAGCGTTTCTCTATTTCAAAATAAGTTGTGATTAAATTACTAAGAATGAGCGTTGCTTGTTAATAAATAAGCAGATTCAGGGTGAATTGATTATCAGGTGTTACGGACTCTCAGATGGTCTGTCATATTGTGCTTCCATTACAACGTTTGATTTATCCAAACCCCATTTGATCTGCAATAACGGGTCATTTTATATTATCATTTTTTTCTTATATACCCACCAAGAATATCAATTTCATATACATATTCAACATTTTTGTTGATTAAAATGACAAGAAACATTTTCTCATATCCGTCGTAAAAGTACGCTGAAAGGCAATATTTGTATCGCATTACCTCAGATTTTCAAAATTGTAACAATTTGCGACATCTCGCGAGAGACGAGAAGTTGCGATAATTGACATTACAATTATCTCCCTTTGGCAGGCGACTCTTCAATTTATTCAAACCGCTTTCAATTCCCTCCCTCTTCGCTAAGATATTGTAATGACACTCGATAAATTAAAACTCTTTTAATTTTCAAATTATTCGATGAAGACGGGTGGACTCTGAAGGCAATATCGTGATGGGCGTAAAATGATAGCGGGAATCATGGCTTGTTTAACCAGTTGGCCGATTTGGTTTCAGATCTTGTAACGTTTTAGAAAGCATCGTCAGAAATACTCATTTAAAACTGTCTCCTTAAAGGCTATACAGACACATGATAGTCCAATTTGAAATTCTACCTTAAAAGCTTTAGGAGCACGGAAAGAATTGCCACAACGTCGACTGAAGTGACTGCGATCAAGAATATATCCCTTAGAATGCTACGTCCATTTATAAGTCATACTTAGTCTTAGTTACTTGTCAACTACTTAATGCATCAGGTAACAAAGCCTAGTTATATACATTTAGCAGCGAATAGTTTATGTCCTGACCAGACAGCTCCTAGCGGCATCTGGTTGACCTGGATTTACAGTTTTTGCATAAGCCAGATTAATCCGTGGTTTAGCAGTGTTAAGATAAGGAAGAAATAAGAAAAATATACATATAAGTACATGTAGCAGAGATGTTCCTAGTTTATCAGGCAAAATAAAAAAAATCTCCGCAAGCCGCATAAACTAGGACCACTAACCGTTTAATCTATTTATATTTAGCCATTTAAATGGAAATAAAGTTTTTAAGTCGTGCTTGCATTGATATCAAATCCAAAAATGGAACACGTTCTTTAAAAGGGTTGCCGCATTACACACTCTTAAATATTAAACAAGTGCAATTAAATTTGAAAAGATAACCCACTACACAGTTAAATTAGTAACTAAATAAAAATAACAACATTTGAATATGTGCACTTTAAGAACATAAGAAACAAATTTTAATTAAAAATAATCATGAAAGTACCCGACAAAAAACCCATGTCAATATTTCTTTACCGAGCATTCAGGTGCATATCAGCGTTCAAATAGAGAAATATATTTTTATATCATTTTATATGTACACCGAGTGTCTAATAATAATAAAAATGCTCAAGCGATATTGTCATTGTAAAATGTGCTGTGACGATGACCCACCTTAGATTGACAGTACGAGAGAAAGTAATCGCAACAAATAGGAGTGTCAAGTCAGCTTTAACAAAGGAAATTAAATACCGTAGTTACTGACCTTTTATTCTCTTTCATGGTTTCTTGGGTTTTGATGTTGGTTTAAGTTAACATCATTATTTACAAAATATAGACGAGAAATATTCATTTTAACATAAAAAATAAATGTTATACATGTAAATTTTATCAAATTCAAATTCTGAAATGACAGAAGGAACACAATCACTCAACAATACACACTCGTTTTTCTAGTAAACACTTCTGTATTATAAACCAAAGTAATGGAGTTTTATATTTTATTTTTATCATAAATCAAAACAAAGGCCAATATAGTGATTATCAAATCAACAACGATGGAATAAAACCCATCACAATGCAAACTGAGACGTTTCCTTTTCTCAACACTCAGCTTCGCTTTCAACACGATTTCCGGTATAACGGTTTTGGCCACGTGCTGCCAAAAGTGGCAACGAAACTGAAGCTAATGGGGACTTACAATCATTTGTTGTCGTAAAGAATAACCGGATGGGATGCCGCGGATACTCGTGTATGAAGCATAATTATTTGGTGGTTGTTAATTGAAGGAAAACAAATTACAATTCATTTTGAGAGAATTTCTTTCTATCATGTTGAACAATTGGAAGTTTATACCTTCGAAGTATGAATGGAGAAAACTTCATTAAAATTATACACGTTTTTAATAAATTCAAACACAAATAGTGTAAAATTGCGTGGAGGCATTATAATGTATAACTATAATAATATACAATCGTATGCCAACATCATGAAAACGACAAAAAACACCTACAAAGAACACACAAACTCAGAAACAAAAATACATATTCATATGCATTCACACATATGCATTCACGCATACAAGCACAAACCTAGGCTGACAACAATTTAACTAAACTATAAAAATCACATTTGTTTCGCCCATTTGCAATCGATTTCCCCTGGTCTATCATCATCGCTCATATCATACCTATAAATGCTCCCTGCTGTCTGAGCTCTCATTGAATAAATGGCTTCCTCTGTTGTCAAAATGCGCAAGGCGTTTGTTTTGAAGATCCGTATTTATGTTGTCATTAGCACCAATTCGTTTCCAGATGACAGACAGTCTTTTCATACCTGTGTATTTATGGTGTTGGAAGACATTTGTGTTTTATTGAGATAATCAACAAGTACTCCATTGTGTTTAACTGCTATCTTCCTTTCGAGGAAGAGCAATTTGAAGGAATCAAGCGGGATGGTGGTAGTGGAGGAGATGATGTTAACGGCACAATTTAAGTCATTGCACTGCGACCAGAGTACATGTGGTAGTGTGCAGTCAATGCGCTACACTTTATCTCTTCACATTATAGGCAAAGAAATCCCATTTTTTCAGGCAAATATACGATAAAATCAATTGATAAATGAGTCCATTTATGAAGTGTATTTGTGGACCTGCTAATTGAAGCTTCATTGAAGCCCATCACAGAAGTAACAACAAATCAAATACCAGTCAGCTTAACAGTCACGCAATACAGTTACATTATCTACGCTTATGTACTTACTAGTCTGTATGTCTGTATAATTACACCATTATCAATAGGGAATGTTGAAATGTACTTTGACTGACAGAGTCTACTTAGTGTTTCCAAGCTGAAAGTTGCGTTATACCACAGAACACAAATAAGGAACTGTTATCTTCAGTAACAATATAGTGAAGACAATTTGTCAGTATAGCAATTGACTTAGATCGTTAACACAATATGACGCAAAGCATGCTTAACAAGAAAGTGTCTAAGACCTGTGTGATATATATTGTGATCAGTTTTAACAAAACTTGTTTTGACAGCGAAAAAAAAAAAACGAAACTTAGCATTTTGTTACATGCATTATCAATTTAGTATTCTATTTAGAATTCTTTCTCCCGGTTTTCTGTCATATCTATAGTTCCCAGCTGATAAGTCTTCCGTCTACTAAATGGCATACTTTATCAAAATGTACAGGACGTTTAGTTTGCAATCCCGTATGATTGTCGACTGTGTTAACCATTCGTTTCCAGGAAACAGACAGTCTTGCTATACCGGTTTTTTTATTGTCATTAAAAAGCATAAGTGTTCCGTTATACCGGTTTTTTTTATTGTCATTAAAAAGCATAAGTGTTCCGTTGAGATAATAAGCAAGACTCCAGTTTGTTAACAGTTATCTGCCTTTCACGAAACATATAATGGACGTAGTGACGATGCGTATTGTGGTGAAGTTGGTGATATTGTAACATTTGTGTGGTGGATTTCTTGCAATACCGCCGCAGTGAGGCCAAGGGGCGTTGATTATATCAAACCTTTCTTGCCATCCGTAGAATGTCAATGCATTTAAGAAATTGCATTAAATATACAAAAAATAGCTGGCTTAAAAAAAAAACATTTTCGACGAGGATGGGATTCGAACCCACGCGGGCAGAGCCCAATGGATTAGCAGTCCATCGCCTTAACCACTCGGCCACCTCGTCTTTGTTTATTCTTTAACATGTTAGGTCATTTCCTCAATAAATAAAATATAATAGAAATAATAATGACATCGATCATACACTAATGTAAAACTGTTATACTGGACATATGTTCCAACACATCCAAATATTTATATTGTCAATTAGCCGTCTCACTCTACATAGCGTTGTTCATCACTTTTTGTTTTCTTTTTGTCATTGTACTATTTGTTCATGTTACAGTCGTGGAAAACTTACATGGGTGCGTATTAAGATTTGATAAAATATGTTATTATTATTATTATTATTATTATTATTATTATTATTTATATGTCATCATTATTTATTTATTCTTTTATTTAATTAACTTTTTAATATACAACCGATGACCAGTCGAATATTCACCTACAAATAATCGCTTTATGACTATATATTATCTGACAACAGAGTTATTAAGGCCTTCTAAAAGAAAATTTCGGATCTTTCCGTTACAAAAATCGGCGCGGAAATAGCAGAGAGGGATTCTGTGGCTTTCCTTTTATATAACTTGATTATAAGCCACAGTAAAATATGTACTGCCATACAATTAGTCTTAAAGACATGTCTTTTGTCAGTACTTGTCAGTTGCGCAATACGTCAATACATAACCATACGTTATACGTTTGTGACAAATATGTACTTGGAAGTCTGTCTTTATTTTATCGAAGTGAACATGCAGTTCTTGCATTTCATACATTTACGTGCCAAAACATCATTTCTTGAAGAGCAATATATGAAAGAATCCGCTTTCACCGAGCAACCAGGAACATCGACCAATGTGATATAAATTTTATCGAAGAGGATGGGATTCGGACCGACGAGGGCAGTGTACAATGGACTAGCAGTAGATCGAATTGCCACTTGGACACCTCTTACATTGCAAATGGTGCGATTACAAATAATACACATTTTGTACATGGTTGATTTTAAGTGAAAGATAACATTTTTTTAAAATAAAAACAACTTTTATTTCTAAGAAAGAAAAAGTAATATGTGTCCGCATGCTAGAAGGCTTCTGTAACTGATAGCGATTAAAACTAACAAAGACTCCAAGACTCTTGTTTCCAAAGTTGTGTTTATATGGTAGACCTATGTTCAGGGTCTCTAAGTGCATAACTATAATACTAGGAATAAACGAGGGCACAAAGTTGAAGAACTATGTCTGCTGAAGTAAAAGATACGATTATTGAATGTTGGTTTATGTTTGTATAATTAAACATGTTGGCAACAGAGCTACTAAGTTGGCTGTAATATCCTTCGATTGTCATTTGCGAGCTTGAGTAAAACACATAACGTTCAAAGTTTGATCATAAGCTTAGAAGGCCGGACTCTCAACAAGAATCTATGGAGGACACTGTCATCAACACTGTTAACACCACCAACATATCTGCTGCAAGACATATCAAAACACAAATTTCTAAACATAACAAACCTTTTCTTAACGTCATATACAGAATGAAAATCTAGGTGTAACATAGGGAGAAAAATGTGCAGCCAGTCCGGGACTCGAATTCGGGACCCTTCGCTAACAGGGCGAATGCTCTACCGACTAAGCCAACCGGACCGCTTACACATTCTCTCCCTATCACACATACACCCCGGGCAACTTGAAATTCGTCCTCGAATTTCCACAGGCCGTATGCTATACATACAACTCATAAGCAACTCAAACACTTGAGTACCGTAACGACCGCGGGTCGTTTACGTGGGGCGCCATTGTAACTTAGGGAGAAAAATGTGCAGCCAGTCCGGGACTCGAACCCGGGACCCTTCGCTAACAGGGCGAATGCTCTACCGACTGGACTAACCGGACCGCTTATTCTCTCCCTATCATCCGGCTACATAGGTATACTATGAGTTTTTAAGAAAAGAAAAGAAAAAACAAATAAACAGGCGAAAACAAAGGAACCGAAACTACGAAAAGCTAAGAATGCTTAACAGCCTGCATTTGAAAAAAAAAATGGGTAAACTTAGGCATTTTCTGCTTGACTATTCTTTCAGCACTTATACAAATTCTGTCTGCATGTTCAACGCCAAATGCATTTTGCTTAGAAATTTGAATCCTAAGGAAGATGCGATAAAATCACAGTGTCTAGGTGAGCTTATATACTTACTGGATTGTGCTTTATTTTGCCGGTGAAATGTAATTTGAATGACTAGGCTTCCTAATATCTTCAAGCAGTAAGATGCGAGATATAACAGAACACACATAAGGAAGTGTAATATTCAATAACCAAGGAGTCAAGACATTTGACAACACTGCAGTTAACGTATACATTACTTGTGTAGGATCAGTGTAATATGTCTTATATTGCGAGCTATTTCAACTTTTCCCTGTGCCTTTTCGTATTTTTAGTATACGTTGCAGTGCTCAGACTTTGGCATATTTTCTTATTCATTGTATTAAATTTATGATCTTTGCCAATTAAAAACAAATAAAAAAACTCAAACAAATGTAAATTAGCTTTTCTGCTACATGTATTTTCAGGCCTGTTCATGATCCTTTCATGCGGTTTCCAATTAATGAAATCTTTCATTTATTAAATAACTTGATCGTTGTCAAAATCACACGGCGTTCGCAATCCTTAATACTGTTTTCACCATCTATAATTTGTTCCGAGGAGGCAGAGAGGCATTTCATACATAGTTCTTTATAGGGATTAAAACGGGTGTTTTTATTAAGATAATGAGTTCGTACTCCAGTGTGTTTGTCTGCTATCTGCTTTTCACGAAACATATAAGATGCACAGGGGCGATGCGCAATGTGGCTAGTGTGGTGAAATCGTTGCATAATTATGGGGGAGGCCTTGCAAAACTAAAGCAGTGGACCAAGGAAGACAGGCGGTTGTGAGACCCATTTAAAATCCAATTTTGACAACGCCACCATAGGAATCAAAAGTGCATGCAAAGTACCTAGATACAAGTTAGGTCAACTGATCATATACGGTGTCATCCGTGTACATGTCGATCTAGACGATATTTATAGACGATATTTATAGGTTAAAATAGCCACATCTGAGCTTTTTTTAAATACTGCAAAAATCTGCCTGCTGCTAAAGAAACAATATTTTTGCTGTGTGTCGTTGACAATATCAAAACTTACGCCCAATCTTGCATTAACATTAAAATAATCGTTGGCTTAATAAGTCATTTTCGACAAGGATGGGATTCGAACCTACACAGACAGAGTCCAGTGGATAAGCAATCTATCACCTTAACCACTCGGTCACCTAGTATGGAGCAATATACTAACAACATATAATCAAGATACACACGTTCTGGTAATAACATCAAGTCCGATGTGTGGAAGGGGTAATTAAATTGATTGCATTATACACTTTTGTAAAACTAGTGAGAGTCAGGCAATCTCTTTGGAACAAAACGTTCTTTGTAGTCGCTGTACATAAAATACATTAGCCCATATCCCATCTGAGACTGATGTAAATTTCGTCGGCATACTCAATGTCAAATAAGGGACGTGATAAAACTAGAGTCGTAGAGAATTCGTTTCCTATAAAATCACTTTATTTTGGTTCATATACTTACTTGCCTCTTTGGCTGTTTTATTATGCCATGATCAGTTCGGATAGTATTATGACTTACACAGATTGCTAAATGCGTTTAAGCTGTAAGCTCCGAATCCCCGTCTTACACATAGAGGGTTTATTGTGAAGAAATACATTTAAAGGAAATGTTGATGTATACCTGGACCTTTCTTCCAGACGCTGATTGATATTTTAAGTGCTGTTTGTAATTACATTCAGACTATTCCAAAATCACGAAAACACATTGTTCTCTGACCTAAAGTTTTTTATTGCCATGTTTATGTTGTTTGATTTCAGTTGTCTGTCCAGTGTAAAAATGGAGGCATTGAACTAGAATTGTTAAGAATCGTCATGTCGTATAAGCACGTAGTATACGTTTATATTTTTACTAGACTAATGGGCTTATTAATCATGTCTTAATAAACTTTGATTATACTGAGACTTGGCAAACAGTGCCTAGGGTGCATAGGCTATAAGCTGTGTAATTCCGACTAACACAAATAAGGAAATGTATTCTTATAGAAATGGAAATAAGGTCCTATTAGAATTACCTATAAGTTGTGTGTGTGTGTTTTTTTAATTTTAACTACCTCTAGACAAAAGCTTACAGGAAAAATGTAAAAGAAACAAAACACGAAGACGAGACATAACATACCAAACGAAAAAGCAACAAATACCGCCTTGGAACGGTCAGTCGACAAAAGGACCAAATGGTGTTGTTTAACCTGGTTTGTGAAGTGTCCCAACCTCGAACTTTCTGATGGTTTTTCTAACAAACAAACAGTGTAAATGAGACAAATCCTATCAAAGAGGGACAACTAACAGTAGGCACCTGCATCTTGATAAAAGAATATTATATACAAACTTTTATTATAATGAAACATCAATATATGTCTAATACGTACAGGAGCTAAAAGCCTCGACAACAAGTTTCAAATGAGATTGTAGTTTGAAGCAAAACAGCTCAAGCGAGGACGTATAATAATTACAATTAAATGACGTCATCTATCAGAATTAAAATGTGAATTGTAAATGTAAAGAACGCTAAGAAAACCATCGTCGAACCACAGAAAAACAATTAACATCCACAAAACCAAATGTAGTATTGTGAAGAGATAATAGCTAAGTAAACCAGAATGTTTGTTGTAATAAGGAACACAGAGCATCACACACATCTATACAAGCTCACATAGAAAACTTTTCTAAGAAAGAGTTGGTAAAAGAAGGCATTACTGAAACACATTTATTGCAATTCCTTATCTGTCTGCAGAATTTCACTCAGGCATTAGATAAAAATTGTCATTGATCTGCGCGGCCTTTCTATTTTTAAAAATATCCGAAACCGTTTCTATAAATTATAGTTTTTACAGAAAAGCCTTTAAGAGATCTTATAAATATTATATTTAGTATTAAGTAATGGTCATTCATTATTGAAGTAAAGTTTTATTTGAGAGTAATGTTCCAATGTTTGTACTTGTAAACAAGACATACTATAATCTTTCCGAAAGGAAAATTGCTATCTACCTTAGCCATACAAAGGCAATGTATGTACAATTATATAAATGTTATATTATGTTATGAAATGCTCTGCTTAATTGAAATGTATTTGCCCTGGCGCATCGTCATCGCTTTAATTCAACCTATAACTGGCCTTAATTATCTGTGCCCGCAGTGAACAAATACCTTCCTCTGTTGTCAAAATGTGCAAGGCGTTGTCTTTGCAGCCCAGTATTTATGCTGTCATTTGATAACCATTTGTTTCAAGAATACAGACAATCATTTCATACTGTTTTCTATATGTTGATGAAACGCGTTTGTGTTTTATTGAGATAATCGGCAAGTAGTCCAGTGTGTTAACTGCTATCTGCCACTGGAAGATGGCGAGTGGGATGGTAAATTGTAATAATGGCGATGACATTAATAGTGAAGACGGTACTATTCCTAGCTGTTGTGCGACAAGGGTGAGGCCCTAAAACCTCAATATATTTCTTTCATTATAAGCATAGACACGTGAGTCCAGTCATGAAGTGCGTTTATGAATACCTATATCGATAATGAAATGAATAGATTCAAACTGGACAGTTCGAACAAGCTGAAAAAAGACACAAACAGCCTTGTACATTTTCACTTTAAACATGACTCAGAGTTTATGTGGCTTTTAATCAAGATTCGACGTCAAGCCAAAGATTAAATTACAGAAGAATTATTGAAGAGCAAGATACCAACGATTCGGCGTTTACGAACAATGATTAATATAATGTAACAAAAACAAATGCTATTAAAGTTATAAAATTGTTTTCTCACACAAAATGGTTTTTCCGGTACGACATTACTAATTGAAATGATGAAAACAAAGATTTAAATATAAACAGGTGTTCCACAGACGAGGGACAATATAACCCAAAATTCCACATTTATTTAGCCTTCAGGAACATCGATGTGATCTTAAAGAAACATTTCGCTGAAGATGGGACTCGATCCCACGCGAGCAGAGCCCAATGGATTAGCAGTCCATCGCCTTAATCACACGGTCACCTACTCTACAATGTAGATACTAACATTTTGGTATCATTCTTTACAAAACAACTGCTTTGTATAGATTTTTATATTGTTATGAAACGTGTAATATACTTATAACAAAAACAACTACAAACTTTATTTTTTTAGAAAGGAACAAACTCGTATTTATTAAAATGCTAGTAGCTTTCTTTGCTTTATTGCGATTGAGACATTCTAAGACTTTTTCAGACGTTTGTGACATAAATTGCTTATAGTCGTACATATTTTCAGGCTCCCTTCCCAGCAGTATAATTTAAAATACTTGTACTGACCATGAGCTAGGGCACAATAGTGGACAAATATACTGAGGTAAGGAATAACAGTTGTATGAAATAAGTTGCCTTTGTTGTAATTCTTTTTTATAATCAAACATTTAGGCAAAAGAGCTGTTAAGCTGACTGTTATATACTAAGGAAGTTTTGTATGTGTTTGAACTTCAGTGAAATAAAAGACAGTCCAATGGGTTGCCATAAGTTTCAAGGTTGGAATACCCACCAGTATCGCCAGACGAACCTGTCTTCAACGCTGTTTCTTAAACATCATCAATGTCTTCTGCGAAACACATCAAAATACATTAAGCCATAGCAAACATTTTCTCAGCGTTATGTACTGACTTCGAATCTATAAATACTTTGAGTTTTCAAGAAAGAAATGGGGAAAATAAGGAAGTTAAACTTGGAAAAGTTAGGAATGCTAGGAAGCACTTATGCAAATTCTGTCTGCATATTCAACGCCAAATAGAAAAGTGTGTCGTAAGGCAGTCGCGATAAAATCACTTTGTTTAGGCTTATATATTTACTAGGTTGTATGTATGTTTTATAATGCCGTGATCAATTTCGAATGTTGAAATGTACAACGAGTGACAAAAAAACTACTTAAAACTTTCAAGCGTTTAAACCACTGAACACACAAAAGGAAGTGTAATATAGAGTAACTATGTAGTCAAGACATCTGACAACATTGCGGTTGACTAATATTATTCACATCCTACGACGTAGCGTGTTCTTTGCGAGCATGTGTCTTAATTATGGGTGATGTGTCAAATGTTGTGAACAATCGTAAAAATAATTTGTAGAAAAGTTTAAATATTGGTTAATGAAAACGAGGCTTAGCATTTCTGCTACAGGTATTATCAGGCCTGTTTAGAATTCTTTATGAGATTGACATCAACCATTTGTTTCTAGGAGATATACCACCATTTCACACATGTTTCTTTACGGTATTAAAACGTTTGTGTTTATGAAATTAATCAGCGAACTGCTTTCTGTCTTTCACGACATAGATAATTGACGTGTTGAGGATGCGAATTTTGGCGCTGACAAGCGTGAGACCCAGTTACAACCTAAATCACGTCAATGCCACCATATGTATATCAAAGGTGCATGCAAAATGCAGAAACCAGTAAGGAGTGATCAAACCTTGAAAGACAAATGTGCGCACAATTAAGGGTAGAGATAAATATTTGTTTTATCAGGAAAAAATGGGGAAAAGAGGACAATATGTAAATTTTAAATTTTCTTTTCTTTCTAACTATAGAAAGCTGCATAATATTGCATTTAAAGTTTAAGATTTTATTAATGAATCATGGCTTAAATGACAAAGTGACCATATATGTAGATGGTGATTTAAATAATACTTTTCGACGGTTTAAAATATCAGTAACCGATTTTCTGGAAGTAATGTGGCTACTGCAAGGCAACTCCGAGTTTTGCATTAACTATACAAAAACAATAATTGGCTCAAGCTCATTACCGACGATGATGTAATTCAAACTGACGCGGACAGAGCCCAATTTGGTTAGCAGTCCATCGCCCTTACCATTCGGCCACCTCGTCTTACTTAAAACTGATTACATGCCGGTATTTTTCAATATTACTATTCAACTTAAAGTTGGTATCTGGCAGTTTGCATTTATCAAATACATCTAATAATATTTCATGTAATCAGTTTTAAGTAAGACGAGGTGGCCGAATGGTAAGGGCGATGGACTGCTAACCAAATTGGGCTCTGCCCGCGTCAGTTTGACAGTTTGAATTACATCATCGTCAGTTATGAGCTTGAGCCAATTATTTTTTTTGTATTGCATTTTATTAGCACACATCTACCTGGATAATATTTTTTGAAAACTCATTTAATAACAGAAACATATAATTCTGAAATCAAATTAAACTGTCTTCCAGGATGGAATTAAAATTCGTATGTCTACCATCATTAATACAATTGAGAAAAACAAATATACAATATGTTTTAATATTAAATGTATCTTTCAAACTAAATCAACATATTCTCAAAGAAATGCCATAGATGTGTCTAAATATACAAACCTCAATGCGACAAAAGGTCGATTAAAGCATTATTATGATTCATACAATAATTTTGGAGCTTCGTTATATTTTAGTTCATATATATGTTGATATATTTCAAAAAGGAGATTGAAAGATTTTCCCATCTCACTCTTTATCTTTACCACCATTAACAAACCATCCGTTTAACAAAATGTCAGGCAGTCATTTTATGTCTGTTTCTTTATGGTGATTATAAAATCGTTAGTGTATATAGAGATAATCAGCAAGTACTCCATTGTCTTTAACTGCTCTCTACCATTTACAGAATAAATAATGAACGTGCTGAAAATGCGGTGGTCATGGTAGAGGAGCCAGCCCTAGAACATAAATTGTTGTTTGATTTGAGGAGTTTTAGCCGTAAAGCCCAAACGGCCAGATCTATTTTACGGTCACATCATTTTTGTTATCTAAAAAAAAAGAACAACAACAACAGGAACAGATTAAGATGAACATGAAGAGCAAAAGTTTCCTGTAACCTTCCTTAATTTAATGCTTATATCCGTTGTCGAAATACGCAAGACAATTTGCGGTATCTTGACAAGGTCGTCATTTATAATTGTTTGTTCCAAAAATGCCTAAAAAGCTGTAAGTCATGTTAAATTTGTCACTTTATGGTGATTAATAAAGTTTTTACATTACAAAGATAACCAGTCTGTCACTGTGTCTTGATGCTGTCAGCCTTTCACGGACCATAAAGTGAGATGTGGATTGTGGCACTAGTGGCGATAGTGGAGATACCCCATGTTAGGATGCAGCGGCGTGTCAAGAGAAGATAGGATGCCGAAGGTCATTGCCATTTAAAGATCAGGCCAAAAGGCAGCTCAGAACAATAGAAAAATATGATACATTCATAACATGGCGTTCAAATGTATACACGATGAATGGTAGATACTTGATAAGAACGTGGTTATTCCACAACGTTCGGCTTAAAGGTGATTGTCGTGTGTTTGGACTATCTTTTTGTCGCTCATGTAACCAAATAAATTATTGATACCTGTAAATATTTAAGCTTATTCAGTTCAATTGCATGATAAAACTTGAGGAATGTATACGTATGTAGAGTTTAATCGAGAACAAAACTGTATAAATCTATGTTTATGTTTATAAGAAACAAACGATGTCGGTGCTGCGGTTTTTCCTTGATAATTGTTAAATCGACACATATGACGTCATTGACGCACTGTGCTTGTTTTGTCACTGATGTTTTCATAACGTCTGCATGGTGAAGCTCAATAACCTTCATTAAGATAAAAAGGTCTGCACCCAACATAAAATGGAAGAACACGCATCGTTCTAAATTATATTCAGTAAATAAGTAAGTAAATAAATAAATAAATAAATAAATAAATAAATAAATAAATAAATAAATAAATAAATAAATAAATAAACAAATGGGACTTTTCCAAATATACACACAACACAAAACAAAACAAATCAAATGATACACCCTTTTTAAGCGTATAATGAGTAGATACAAAGTAGATAAATATTCACTATAATTTACTGTGCAACAATATGACTTGCATGCAAATAAATAAAAAAACGATTCGCATTTCTTTTGTCACAGAACAAGCGCGGCTAAAATTATAACAAGAATTTTACATTATTATAGTAGACGTTCAAGAGTGCAAGAATCTCTGCCCCCCTTACTTGAATCATTTCTGTAAAAAACTAACTGAACGCTGACAAAACACATCTTTAAAAAAGGAAACTGTCGACGAGGATGGGATTCGAACCCACGCGGGCAGAGCCCAATGGATTAGCAGTCCATCGCCTTAACCACTCGGCCACCTCGTCTGATTATATATATATATATATATATATATATATATATGGAAGAACACAACAGACGAAACACTCCTTTTCTGATTTGCCGGTGATACTAAATAGAACTTTTCTATACACATTTAAACAAATCTGAAATACATTTTAAGAAGTCAAATGCGAAATAAAGAACTGTTACCCTTGCACGAGTCATGCAACTGCATTGGTTATAATATTTCCTTTTTTTTTATTGTCGTTAAAGTAACAGAAAATGTAAAAGCATTCTCATATCTGCCATTTTACCATCACTACTTAAGCCATTTTTTTTCTTCAAGTGTTCTAAATACTATGTGGACATTATTTTTCAATGACGTAACAATTGCCGACTGACCGTTCCAAGGCGGTAACTGTCGGGTTTGCTCTTTTCGTTAAATGAGTCATCACAAATTTGTTACTTTTCGCTTGGCTTGCACGTGAAATGCATGTGTTTTGTGCCTTTTCGGAGTTTGATATATGTTGCAATGCTCATAGGACTTTGTCATATATTCTTATTATTGCAAAACAATACTTGTACTGAGGCCATTTCTCATGATACTTAGATACATACTTTTTAGTTTAGTCGTTTTATGACGTAATAATATGAAAATCAGTGCTCAATGCATCTAATTGTGCTCTAAGTGGTCTAAGGCTTCTTTGCAGCGTGATTCCGGCGCACACTCCATAGAAATTGGATTGCTAATAAAGGCATTATAATGCAATTCCACATTTTTATATAGACTTTCTCCGAGACAGAGCTAAAATATTGTTTGTATTATTTTCCAGTACAATACTCGCTATTATATACAGAGGAAAAATGATATGGCCACCGAAATCTTTGACTAAAAAGATGTTGATGCAGTGGTTAACAAGAATATAAATAATTTGTAATAAGATGAAGTTTAAGATAGTATGTAATTCGGTGAATGCAACCCAAATTGTGAAAGGAATTCGAACCTTCTCCGACAGAGCTCAACAGATTATCAGTATTTTTAAAGGTGACAGTATGCTTTTATTTATTTTTACTTTTGAAGTATAAAATACATTCTCATTAAAATTATCTTAAATTTAAAATTAAATACAAAATAAAAAAAAGCTAGATGTATTATGCATTAATGTGTTGAATAAACATTTAAAATTCATTATGACAAAAGATTCAGTAAAAATCGCGCAAAAAACTTGAGAGCTGATCTTTTTAAGTTAGTAAAAACAAACTAAATTAGAATCTGCTGTGCGAACATTCAATAATAATGCATACTGTCTATAGTAATAAAACAAATGATGTTGGTTTTCCAATGTTAAAATAAAGTCCAGGCCAAACAGGAATCTTAAAAAGACCATTTTTATGAAATTCCGACCATTATAGGCCCATATACTAACTAGACTGTTTGTTTGTTTTATTTTACCATTACATTTTCTATTGCAATCGGAATAATTCCCAAATCATGTGCATGTCCTCTAGGAACGAATTGAGTAGAATTTGCTGTTAGTTTAAATCTAGAAACTTTACAACACTCAGAATATGGTATCTGACCAAGCAGACTGAAAAGGTCATGCAAAATGTTGCTCATTGATGCTCTATAACAGTGAAGCATTAAGCCCCACTCGCCATTGCAAACACATATTTCAGAGATAGCTATTTTTAATCTACGAAAACCACGTGGGTAGCTTACTTTTCAGATCACGTCATTAGCTGACATTACTTTCGTAATGTATATATTTTGAAAGAATGAACGTAAAGAGTGATTACTTTTCACGGTTATATTGTCATACAATATAGGTTGTGTTCAAAACCTTCTTTACTTTGACCATGCAGACATTATGCCCTAATTCTCCAAAGCAGTGGTAAGATATTATTACATGTATTTGATAAATGCAAACTGTCAGATACCAACTTTAAGTAAATTGTCTAGCAACAAACCGTTGTTGACTTTAACGTAAACGTTTACATAAAAAAAACGAGTTGAGATTTTATTTTATCTGTATAGTTATTTTTAAAAGCGAATTGTGATGCGAGTTTTACAAATGATTTTTTTACAGTCTATGAAAATAAGAATCAGCAACATATATGCTACAACAAAACGCCTAACAACAACAATGTAAATGAGACACTAGACCTAAAGGAAACATTTTTTTTTCCTGTTTTCAAAAACATTACTTCAGTTTATATGTAATATGTACTTAACATCTAGCCAATAAGGAAGCAATCTATAATATACAGGAAGCCATATCGAATATCATGCTATAACATGATATGTTATCGTTTTTGCTTTGTTTGCTATTTTCGATGCTCACGCTTTTTTTCCCTCGTTTGTTATTGTTGCTTCAACACTGCTTTATGATTTTATTTGACAGTTATTGTTTCCCTCATACCTGCATCACATAGTATGTCGGATAATAATTCGTGAATTTTCATTTCTTTTACACTGTGTGTGTATGACGCAACGTTATAGCCTAAAATTTGTTACTGGACGGACTGGTCACGCCATTACTGCCACCGCCACTATATTTATTGAAGTGAGGAGAGACCCACAATGAAGTACTTGTTGATTGTCTCAATTAAACAAAAAGCACTTTTTATCACCATAAAATAACATTTATGAAATAAATGTCTCCCCTTTTAAATGGATGCTTATGACAACATAAATACGGGGCTACAAAACAAACGTGTGAATTTTGAACATTGCGAAAGCAATTCATTCTATGCAATAATCAGACAATAACATTTATGGATATGATAAAATCGACGAGGAAATTCCGATGGGAATGGATTACAAATAACAAAATCAGAGGTATAAAATGAGTGCCAGCCTTATTGTGGATACCAACCAAACACCTTGCGCATTTGAACAACAGAGGAAGTTATACTAAAAATACGGTATTTCTACAGAGGGATAAATCAATTGACCCTACCACCACAAACGTTTTTCCCCACTTCATCGTAATTGCCAGTTCCACCCAACAACAACAACACAATAACAAACAACACAACTTAAACATAACAATATATAAGGCAATGAAGCACAGATAAGGTAGTGAGTATTTACCATATTAGAATACTTTTGAAATAATATAATTGTTTTAACCGATCAAAACCCTAGCATGTAAAAGCTGCATATAAATATTGTTCAAGTAGCTGTGAATTGAATACTAAAACTATATAAAACAATGATGCACCAAGATTCAGTTAGTGGGCTCGCAAAGGAAATACAAACAAGAGATCCCGCTGTCTTATCATTTCTTCTTATTTCTTAACCTTTGACTTTATATTGTTGCTTCTGTTAACACGTTCATCCTTTCCTTTCCTTCCTTGTGACTGGCTAGTTTGCCCACACCTCTATAAGTTTTCGGCAGATACATTTTGCAGCATTGTATGCCACCCCAAGGGGACCCGGATTCGATTTTTACAAAAAAAAACAACAAACTATTTTTTTTGCTTTAATTATATTTTTGTCTTTTTTCCATATTGACAGATAATAAATTTTATCGACATTTTTAGTAAACAGCTGACCATTTAAAACTGTTATCGAAAAGCTAAAATAACGTTCATGCCCTAGTTTTTGGCTATAAACACAATGTGTTTTGTATCGTCTTTTAACAGGCATAAGAACTAATATACCAAGCGGGTAGAAGTTACGAAAGGTACCGAAATTTAAACAAAAACAACCGTCTTTTCTGATTTTGACACCAGACTGAGTTTAATATTTTTACCGTTTTAAATGTTTAAATTTTTGAAAGTTTAAGTTTGAAATTGCAATAATAATAATGGACGAACAATTGTGAAAGCTGGTTAAATTGAATTACAGAACGCAAATCATTCTTGAAACTGGTGCGAGAGATTCAGTATGCTGCTTGAGAATTAGGTTCTTACGAAGACGGTTATAGAGGAACGACTGGAGTGATCTTATTAATCGCGTCTAATGATTGTACTAAGAAGCTTATTTTGATACTTTTATTCAACAATAGATTTCCAAAGCACATGCTCTTTATGTTATTTATAGTAATGTAACAATGTAAATTGATAGCTGCTTCATTAGCTCACCGTGTCTTGATCGATCGTTGCAAAAGCCTTAATCTCCACCCACGAAGAACAGACACACACGCGGAGTTTATAGACATGTTACTGTCTTCTTCTGTAAATAGGTTATTTCTTGGTGTTAGCTGACTGAATGTAAATATAAGGTGCTAACAAGGGACAGTTGAAATCCGAGGCAAGATCCTATAAATTGTCTGGAATGTCAATTTAAAAGTACTTTATGACTATGTTTCCAGAAACTAAGACAAAAAGAGCACAAAATCTACTCTAGCATAGGGATTGGAAATCTTTCTATGGGGAATGATATAAAAGGTCTTAATAAATCATAAAATTGTTGACTTACTGATTCATTATTGTCACTGTGATTTGGAAAAAGCAAAAGATCAAAAATTACAAATAAGAACAAAAAAGATATATGTGCGCCCAAACGATGTTATTTTTCAGAGAAACATTTATGAGGTGTCATTAAAGCAACAATGACAAACGAGGATATAAAGTGTGGGCAGCGACACAGACAGTATAGCAGCAACGAAGCTATTGTTCGATAACAAAGCACGGAATAAACAAAATCACATTTGAAAAGGTATAGCCTACAGGCAAATAAACGGTCCACTCGTTTAAAATAAATGAAGTCATGTACCAGCTCTTATCTAAATCTATCTTATTTGAAATATCATGCTAGCAAATAATAATTGTTAATAATGAGGAGATTTTGCAAGAAATGCGTTAACGACGATTTTTATCATGACTCTCATTTAGCACTATGCATGTAGAGAGAATTTGCATATGTGCTTTAAAAAAATAGAATGTATGACAAAGTCCTATGAGTATTGCAACATATACCAAACTCCGAAAAGGCACAGAACAAAGGTATTTCACATGCAAGCCAAGCGAAAAGTAAGAACAAATTTGTGTGGAGTCATTTAAGGAAAAGTGCAAACCCGACAGTTACCGCCTTGGAACGGTCAGTCGGCAATATGGACCGACTGGGGGTGCTTAAACCGGTTTTACAGAGCTCTAACCTCGCACATCCTGACGAGTTTCTCAAATGCAAGCAATGAAAAGAAAAACGATCTATTTGAAAACAAAATGTCCATGCGCTGACATTTTCTATACGTTATGACGAAAGTAGTGACGTCATCGAAAAATAATGTCCACATAGTGTTCATAAAAGTAATATGGTAGTATTTCCATTTGAAAAACAACACAAAAATGGTTGACAACAAATAAAATTAACTTTCTGAATCATGAACAAACATGACCAGAGACGAATAAATGGTTGTAGCATCCTGTTCATGTGAAGATGTAATTGAAGAACCAAAGTTCAATGTCCATCAAAGGAAATACACGAAACAATCCTTATAGGATGAATTAAATGACAACATAGATTACATGCACGGGGAGATTTTTTACGACCGCCACACTGCACAAGTAACATTGTTGTGATCATGAAAAAGAATATATGACAAAGTCCTATGAGTATTGCAACATATACCAAACTCCGAAAAGGCACAAGTTTGATTGGCAAAGTATTTAGTTTCTTAGCGCTGTTCTAGTGTGAAGAACAATGCGTCTTAAGAATGGATCTGTGAAAGAAGAAAATAATGTTGCAGACAATAAAAGAGATTCGGAGCTATTTGACAATGCGTTAGAGTTATCAATGAAAGGAGCCGTATGTCCCAAAGGATTCAGTGTGACAATTAATAAACATACCAATGTAGAAGACAATAACAAAAGCAAACTAGCAGACAAAATCAGGAATTCGAAACATGGTTTTGGTGGGTGTTTCTTTTTTGTTTAAGAAAGAAATTGCGTCTGCTGATGCTAATAGCTTTCATTGTCAAAACTTTCAATGTAGCCAACAGATTCACAGTATCGGAAAAAACAAGACATTTTAACGAAACGTTTAAATATATTTATGCACATCGAAATAGCCATCGACATTGATCGTTTAGCATACATTGGGCTTGCAATAATGTTATGCTTATACCACCAATATAACCGTAAACGCTTGACATTCAGTTTTTGTTTTTATACTATCTGAGACACGTTGACACTTCAATGATCTTTTTTTTGTTGAATTATTGGACTTCTCTGGGAAACCGCGTTTTGCGTAATTCATACTGCGTTGTTGACAGTTTTAAAATAGTGAAACAGAAATCTCAAGCTTTGCTTGTTGACAAAAGTGAAACCCGTATTGTTGTAACGTGTATTTCAATAACTATATAAACGACCTGACTTATTTCAAGTAAATATGTTCAAACACCACACCTTTAACAAACATTTTAGATTAGACGCTGGCTTCGTTTCGAACATCGTTCCGTCAGAACATATATTCAAGAGATGATTTTTGAGATGTTTTACTCATTATCAGAAATATCATATCATATTCAAGAAACATTTTACTATTTTTTTCAAGTGTTGTTTACATTGATTTTGCATTTCTTAAAGATAAAATCGCCCACGTATTATAAAACCAGACAAGATGACATAGATGTAAAGGCGATGTTAGTCCAATGGGTTCATCCTTTTCGAGTTATAAATAATATCATCTTCTTAGTGTCAAAAGAAAACAACATGTTACTGCTCTACAGCTGTACACATTTTGAATGCTGTTTAAATAATGTTAAAACATTTTAGCGTCAGCACACAGTATCAACCTATTATAGTTCTATATATCCATATATAAACACATTGAGCCTTATATTCATTCTTAGTTCTTATTTATATGTTTTGCTGCACACCTTAAACAGTTATTGTGACATAATCACTAAAAATATTGTAACTTACTGATCGAACTTGAACGACGAACTGAAGCAATACAAGAGCTACCCGGCGCCATAGCGGATCCGCCGTTATAAGCAGTTGGACTCTTTGGGGGTACTTATTTCATATCTGACTAAAATGTATCCGTTTTTCGTCAACATCTCTGTCTGACAAAATCAGATGTATACAATTAGTTTTATGCAGATCATAAAATGGGCAACATTTCTAAATATGATGACACCGAAGTTGATGGATGTCGCAAATATGAAGGAAACGAAAAATTACCACTATATTAGTCTATGTTGTTTCTTATGGGTTTTGTTGGCATAATTAAACAAAAGAGGACAATTTTCGTTTCAAAATGATCAAGATGTTGTTAATAAGAAACTACATATCGTAGGCACTAGGTCGTAAATAATATGTTACATCTAAAGGTTTTAACAAAACCGATACAAATCTCAGAAAACATTATAAATTGTCTAGACTACTATTTTCGGTATTTCATGGATAAGTTTTCAGAAGAAAAATGATAACGGCAAAAAACATGTAGAAATACGATAGGAACTATAACAATGTTAAACAACATAAAACACGTAAAATAATCACGCTAGCTTAATATCACTTTACATCTATATAATTTATGTTTACATAAGGATGGTGCAAAACAAACCAGTCCACAATTGTTAACGTTAACGTCATCAATGTTTGTTGACAGCGGTAATCGCTAAAGCTGTTCCAGGCTGGAACGGGATCGCCTCAATAGGCGCAAGTCTGGCCGACTGAAACGTGTTTCCGATGATACACAAAACCGATTATCTTTACAATTTACATTGATTTCATTGCTTTTATTTTATAGCAATGTGTCAAATATGTTATGTCCAAAGTTGTGCATCACTGCCATCCTCAACAAACTGCTTGTTTTAGTAACACAACAACAGGCATCGAAGGTTCACGGAATAGTCAAATCGGCAGCCTGAACAAAGTTGCCCTGAATGACATCACATGGTATTCACGCTTATATACAGTTAGTTTTTAACAAAAATAAGAAGACCGTTACTTAGTAAGCATCCGTGTTTATTAGAGGAGAAAGCGTCATATAATGTTATTTTGTGTTGTTCGGGCTTTTCCCATCCGATAACAAACATAAAGAACAATAAAAGCCTTTACGCACTGTATAAAAGCATGGTCTAAGCACAGAGTCGGAGTAATATGTAATCTTGTCTAACTAATGTTTTGTCTACGGCGGAATTAATCAGAAACAAGTTTTGTATTGTGTCAGTCACACAATCATTCAAAGTAATAATGACATAATAAAACAGCCAAGTAGTCTAGTCAGTATAAGAGACTAGATAACAAGACTTTTTAAACAAAGGTTAATATACGACTTAAATTCTAATGTGACTCTCATTTGACATTTACATTGAAGACACAATTTGCATAAGTGCTGAAGGAAAATATACGCATAGATAAGAATTTCATTAAAATAAAATGTATTTCTTAGAAAAATAAAAGTGCTTTATTTCGGTACGACGGCATTACGCAGCAAACAGCTTAAAAGCTTTAGGCAATCTTTGTCAGAGACGATACAATCAATGGCACAATAAAAAGCCGAACAGTCTAGTAAGTATATAAGCCTAGATTGAGAAATATTGTGAGGATTCTTTACGACTCAAGTTTTATGGAGACTCTTATTTGACGTTGAACATGCAAACAAAATTTGCATAAGTCTTGAAGAAAAGTAGAAAGAGAGAAATGTGTTTAAGGCTTGCTTATTTTTCAAGATATGTCGACTTCAAAATGAAAATGTAGCTGCCAAGCTTCTGCACCACCAAAACACACACAAAATAGCACAAAAAACAACAACAAAAAACACGTTGTCATTGAACTGAAAATACAGAACAATTAAATGTTATTTTATCTATCTAATTGAAAATTTGTAAATAATCGCGTTTCGACACTAAATTTGTCCTAGAGTGCGATCATGATAACAAGGCATACAAGGTAATTTATCAAAGTATTCTTTGTGTGTGTGTGTGTTTTCTAATTATTTTGAGAATTTATACAAACTATCTTAATTCCTGAGATCTTATGCTAAAAACCCTGATTTTGTTTTAAAATCAACATGACATTTAATGGTGGCAATCAATTTCCATAATTATTTTATTGTTAAGAATATGTTCGCTATAATCGCATGTATCAACCGAGTTCAATGATTATAACATTGTCGTTATAATAAAAAAAAAACGCAACAACAGCTCAAGCGATGACGTACATGTATACTCAGATCTACATAAGCGTCATAAACTACGAAAGTTGTGACGTAATTAAAATATTGTCTACATTGTATTTGGGTGACGTGCGAATTATACCATCTAGATTATCAAGAAATTAGATATTTGTACCAAGGACAAAAATCACCAACAAAAGAATGGCAAATTTTACAGATGACTACTATCTAGTTTGATCAGAACTTTAAAGTTTCAAGAAACTAATACCAAAGGTAAAAATAGTACGCATTTACGCGCAATTTATTAATGTTATACAAATGCCGCAATTCTAAACAAACAACTCGCAATGCAACTAGCAATAGCTTAGGCAGAATGATCTAATCGATTTCAAAAGGCCTGCACTTTCCTGTTTATGTTTTGTCCAATGATAATTATACAATCTAGTTGAAACTCCTATTTGGCCCTGCATTTAATTGAAATTGATGTTAATGTGAAAGGTCTAATAACGACATACGCCAACGATTTATCCTGATACTAGACTTTACGATTTGTAATGGTCCTTTAAAGTGTCGTGTGCCGTAGTTTGTAACGAATATGCTTGACTCTGAAATAATATCGTCCACAGAGCGACCGAGACAAGACTTTAGTTTCATTTGTATCGATAGATGTCGATACCTGGTGTTTGGCGGATGTACAAAATATGGGAAAACAACAGGATTGGTTTACAAATATTTTGTTTTGAAATTACAATATTAGAATAATAAAAGTAAATGTTTCGTTTAGATTGTTCTCCGTGCAATATACACAGCAGTAAAAACGACAAAGTTCACAAGCGTATCACTAAATGTATTCACTTTAAATTTTAATGGAAAGTAAC
This sequence comes from Sinonovacula constricta, assembly GCA_007844125.1. Classification (NCBI taxonomy): domain Eukaryota; kingdom Metazoa; phylum Mollusca; class Bivalvia; order Cardiida; family Solecurtidae; genus Sinonovacula; species Sinonovacula constricta. Next base: position 16,381,731 of record CM017557.1, read on the forward strand.
TCTTTACGTGTACTTTCAACTGGTAGCATTAGTTGTTGATAATCAGCTGAAATGATGTAAATGTCACTGTTTGTAGAATCGTGATGTGCGTTTTTGTTAGATCGTAGACGCTGGCTTTGCCATACAACGATTAGTGAAAAAAAAAATTGGATAAGGACAGTATTCGACTCATTTTTTTCATCAAATTTAAAATTTAAAAAAAAAATATGACATTTTCTACATTTTAGTTAAAACTTTTAACAAACATGTAAGGTATTAAACAAGATGAACATGTTTTAAATTAAAACAACAACAACACCGTTAATTGTGTAAAGCATTGGATTTTAACGATCACAGAGCACAAAGAATTTGTATGAGTTGAACGTTTTTCAAACGGAGTGTCAAAAAAATAAACATTAGAAGTGTTGTACCTATGATTTCTATCTCAAAGCCTAATGGATGTGTCATCAACCGTCTTTTTTAACAACTGTGCCCAAACGAGGGAACGTGACATAATTAATTATTCTCAGACGAACATAAACTTGGGCCCATTACCGGTTGTTAAAGTATCAAGTTTCGATTTAACGATGCCTGCATACGTTTCACCTACTTACATAATTGCAGATGTTTTCGGTAGATTGATACCCGGATAATTACCGTTGTACAAATATCACCAATTGAGAACATGCTTGTCTATTAACTCGGTAGTTATGACGAAAAATCGAACTTGTTTTTGAGGCTAAATCGACCGTAAGCCTATGCAGGTAATTAAAAAACAAAAACAAGTCATATAACAATTGCCTTTTTAAGGTTCTTTGATATAATTTCCCACTGAATGAACAGAAATAGTTATACTGCTTAAAGAATAGTTTTGAACAATTTATTTTAAATAAAAGCATAGATTTCTGCTCTTTTACCGTTTTAGCCGCTTTGCTCTGCTTGACTTAATCGATAATGAAATTGAGGCTAAAGGCAATTTTGTCGCAATATATTACACTGAGGTTTCTGAAAACCAATTTAAACAGTCATTTTAATTGAGCATTTTGTATAAATGTTTCACATGAATAGCAAATCCAAAGTGTCAAGTTAAGTGCGAGCCATTCTATACGCTTGAGCGTTAATAGACTGAAACACGTTATAAACGCATAACCCTATAGAATTACCGTGGATCAATGGAGAACCCACTTTGAAAGGTCACTGATGATACTATCATTAGCCGATAGGTTTAATCAATTTTGGTGCATATTATATAATTTATTAACATTATCTTATACCAAACATGCGAAATGTCACAAACACTGAATATGTGACAAAATGTGTTATTGCAAAGCAGGAGAAAAATGAAAACAAAGTATTTATTATTTCCAAATTATAGTTATTTGCAAACCGCTAATACATTTGTCAATATCTATTTCATGTGCTAGAGTTTCAGTCGAAAAGGGAGTCGCCATTAACCATTTAGGTGTAACAACTCCTCTAAATCCATGTCCCTTCGCCGCGTGGGTTCGAGTCCAGATCGGGGCGAAACTTTTGATATTGGTAGATCTTCCAGCTGACTTGCTGTGAGCCGGTTTTTCTGTCAGGATTTTCCTTTACTTCCTTAACCAGCAATAGCTGGGGGTGACTATAAATGTTATTATTTTGTATATTGAACAAATCAGAAATTATCCAGTATATTGCATTGATGGCAACTGATCCTTTTATGTACTGCTATATGATTGGCTTTATATATTGTGTGTTTTCTTCTCTCAAATATTGTAATATTGAGAGATACCCACCAATGTATATATGCTCAAAATAAAAACGTACAGTGAATATAATAAAAACAACTTTGAACTTCTTTTTGGACTGAAATGAACTGTAAATTAAATCATATGCATAAAATTCCCCTTTTGCTTCTTATATAATACCTTAAAATATATGTCACAAATGATGTAAGCGTATTTTCCGTATTTACTTTACTTCTCATTAAAGATCTATGTACGACTGTTCGTGAAACTTTCATCAATGGAATGGCAAAACAAAGTTATATACTTAAAATTGTACTTACATAAATTGCAATTATTCACAGGTTAATATCTATTAAATTACTCTTCTTTGTAAGGTCGTACATGATCTCAAATAGTTAAAACAAATTATTTTTTCTTTTAGTTTATCTCATATCACTTTAAAGTGTTTAAGAATATCATCGTTAAAATTATTTCTCCTTCATTTATGGTCTTCTTATTTGATTGGCCCCATGTTCAAATGAACTAATTATGAGGTTAATTAAAAAGCTTAAAAGGCTTTTGAACAACTTGACACATGATAGTTCTACATGGTGAGACAAAAACATCATGTGTTTTAATGCCTTTAAATATTCCATAAATGAGATATTTATCTTTCGTTATCTGCTCTCTCATTTCGTTTAAGTTTGACATTTGAGATGTGAAATAAAAATGAAAGTTAAAGATTTGAAAGAGATTTAGGATTGGTAACCACGCTTAACTTGGGTGTGTATAAAAAGTATATTCCTTTAATGAACAATTTCCACGCTATTTTCAGACCTTTGAAAACAAGACATGAAAGTAAAGATGGAGTTTACTGGCATCATTTCCACCCAACATCAATGGCTGAGTTTGACATTTGTCTAAACTTAAATCATTCCATTACTGCTATTTTATGTCAATTATTATTTCTATGTCAAAAACACACATATTTGACCATATCACTTTGTTAGTTGTTGTATTTCAGCAGTATGGAGTTTATAACAAACAACCCCATAAAATAATAATAAATATGACGAGAAAGGAAGTGCATTGGTTTCTGTGTAATTATCAGTAAGGACTTTGTGATTTATTCCTATTTCTGACGAACTCTCAAAGATCGATGTTCATATCTTTGCAATATACAATTCGATAAAAGAGTCATCGCTCAATAACTAACCCTTTCTCTCTTCACACTATGCTTTAGTAGCTTGCAATAAAAGCTTCCAGGAAATCAGCTCTGGAACATTATGGCAAACATTCATCAACATGCTAATAAAATAAACTGATTTCTTTACAACAATTTCCCTTAAAATCACCGCATGATCTCTGATTTTCCCGACAACGTTTCCCGTCGGCTCCGGAGCGCTCCATTGCCATCATAAAAATCCACGGACCGCCGTCAATCTGTGGTCAGATATGACTTGTTAAAGGGTCATCTACCACACATACATCATCATTGCCACCTTTTCACCCTCTCTTCATTTTTATAAATCATCTATCTGCCCTGATTTGATGATTTCATGATTATTTTCCCGATGATTTCCTACAAACATTGAAGCCAATAGGAGCCCGAGTCTGATAAGACATAATGGAAAGGGTCAATTAATTTAATCGTTGCTGTCTACACATTTTCATCGCAGCAGACTCACTGGAAAGCTTTCAATTTCTCTGTCGGTACCCCCTCCTGGTAGAAGCAAAAACCCTTCCGACTTTCTGTCGATGTCCTGCGGTGCGAAAACATGAATCTTACGGGTGGTCTCTTCGGAGTCGTAGGCGTGGTTTGCATCCTGCTATGTTTCTTAATTATTCAAAATTATTGTTGCATAACCTAACTTTAACTGGTAAACAGGTACGGCGTAACAGCAACAGCATCATGCAATGGTAAGTGGTTAATTTTCAGAACTTTCAGGACGGTTCCGGTGCAAGGTTGTTTTTGACTCTTGCCAAACGTTGCCAACGGTTTTTGGTTTAATTTTATTCCTTCTTGGAATATGGTACTAATAAATCCAACAAATGTCTGGCAAACAGAGTGAGAATGTTCTGAGATTTGTAAATGTTTCTATCAATCATCGTGATCAGACTGATGGTGGTGTTCCTGAATTAAGACTAATTAAGTCCTTTGATGTCCCCTTTTAGGCGCACTTTGTATCATCTAGATATCTCGACTGGATCAAATAAAGTTATTGGTTAAACCTAACATTTCTTGAACAGTTTTGAGATATTGCTGACTTCCTACACTGGCTACAAATTTCGTTGCTTTGAGTTATGTTTAATTTACACGGTTAAACACTGGTAAGAATTTCTCCTCTCATGAAGGTAAGATCTTGCTTAGTTTTCTTGTTTTCTTACAAGTCAAGAACTGTGAATACATGAGATGGACATATTTTTAAGGTTCCTAAGTTTTTACTTAATTATTATGTTTTATTCTTTTAAACATGATGTTCATATAACTGTATTATTTAAAGTGTTAATGACGTATACTAAGAATATCATATGATTGCATTACAATAATTAATATAAAGTTTGTTTTAAATAAAATTATATTTGTATTTTTATAAATTCGTACAGAGCTGATATTAATGATAATCAACTGTAAACTATAAACGCTGCTATGAAAACGACTAAAAGCGGTTCGAGAACTTTCAAGTTTGAATGATCTTTAAATTCAATGCCCATGTGAAGCTGTTCATTATAAATGTTGCAGTTTCATTGGTTGTTTTATTAACCCCCGAGGTTAAATCCAACACACTAGACACGATGTTCGCATAAAATTCGATACACCACATTGACCTTTTCGCTGCGGGATTATAAAAATATTGACCATATTAAATGGCCGACAGACGCTCACGACATTGCGGTCACAGTTTGTCCGTTTTTGTTTTCGTTTTTTTTGTACTCAGATATTTTTCTGACCTGAGAATTTTCTAAAAAATATATGGTAACAATATCTCAAAATACACGTTCAGGAAAATATTGATGCGCATTGAATCTTACGAGTAAAAAATATTTTGAGCAGGTTCCTTAAAAATATTTTTGTACTCAAAGTTAATTACTGAGCCTACGTACTATACAAACGAATTAAACTTTATTTTCAACTGTTTCACTTTTTTTAAAACGCAATTTAAAAAATGTGCATTTTGTGTAAATATCTGTATGGATAGTTTATTGAAATTCGGTGAAAAAGTTATAATTGGAAACAGTGCATCATAAAAAGATGTTAGGCATCGCGTGATAGCTCCCTAAAATTATTAACTCGTTTGATCCGGAGATAAGACAATCGTGTTCAAACAATAATAACCGTTTGTTCTGAGTCGATAATGGAACAAGGTTATGTGTTAGTGTTCACAATGTATCGTTACGAAAATATTGTTTTGACGTACAGATGATTTCTTTTCGGAAAGGAAAACAAACTATAATTTACTTACCACTCTATGTTGTTAAGATTTAAAATACAACTGTATAAAAGCAAGTTTAAAGACGAATTGCATTGGGAATCTATACTTTAAAACATATCAATATTAGATAATGTATTACATTTAATTTTTCAAATTATACTAAAAACTTAAGCAGTCACACAAATATAAAACCAAAGTGTGAAAGTCAATATATATACTTGCATCCCTTTTCTGCGCTTATTTACTTTAGTTTGGTTCAATGTTAGATAGTTATATATAATTTTCCTAGTTTAAAAAAAAAGAAATAAGATTATAAGACTGACAATTTATGTTTAATAAAAACGTTCGAAATGTCACAGTTAAGTGTATGTTTGAGCTCACTTGTTTAAACCAGGTTGCGTCTCAGAAAGTCCGAGGTTAGAGCTCTATAAAACCGATTTAAACAAACAACCAACACATTTGAGGGGGAAACTGGGAGCTTTTATTTCTAACTACGCTCCAATACTAATACAGCAAGCGCGCTTAATTGCTGTGGTATCATATATTCCGCGCATGTTCAAAATTGCGCATATATCGTGTTAAGGTAAAAGTGGTGATTTGAAACATAGCGAAATAACATCTTTTAATAACATATCATATCTTAGTAGAAATATACAACTGCGTGAATATATGCCTGCGCGAATCTATTCTTGCAGCTTTAGCGCGACCATTCGTCTCCGCGAAATTATATGATACCACAGTAAAGACAAATACCTACAAAACATGTATCTAAATTCAAAAGTGCATGTAAGCGCGCCGAATTACATAATCATACAAAATACATAAGCGCATACAAATAATACACACAAAGGCATATCAAATAATAAGGTGATACAGAAATGTGTTTCTGTAAAGTTTATCGTCCAAGTGTTTACCCATAGTATAGGGATAGTACTAGTAGTAGGTAGAAATTAAACATGTTTCTGCATATGTTTTACAATTTTGAACCTCGATTTGACATCATTTTCAATGTAAGATTGGTAACAAGTTGAACGCCAGTCACCCAGAAGTTTAATGCAGTCGGGGGAAAGTCCAACAGAGTAGCAAAAGCTTGCACCCCCACGCCTAAAAGAATGAGTTGCAATGTCCGTGGGATTAACGTTGCATAAGGAAAGACAATGTCGAATACGACCCATAAACTTCTCTGAAGTTAATACAGTTATTTTATTGTTCACACGGTACGTGAATGCGGGAGCATCCAAGTCCGCGCCAAGTGTTTGTTGTTGGTAATTAAAAATTGCCTGCACAGGGCACAATATATTATCCTTTATTCGAGGTAAAGGGATGTCGAAAGTTCTGGACTGGAATTGTATGACCTTGCTCCAGCGAATGTGTATCAATACGCCCCAAGGGAAAAATAAGATGTCACGTCGCCGTAAATGCTTAGACGTGTCAAACTGAGACACTGAGTTAGGAAGGACATTACTGCGTCTTAATAGACCATAAAACATCGTTAGGCAAACAGCCCACACTGTAGCATCCAACGAGGAAGTCATGTCCAAGTGCAGCAGTATGTTTTTCAACAGATCAGGTGTAATCGGTTTCTTGCAGACCACAGAGTCACCGAGATGGCGCCGAATTCCTTTCATAGTGCAAGAAAGTTGAAAGTTATCCTTAAGCGGGTTTTGCAGACCCCATTCAATATGAAGTAGACGGATTATATTAAGATATTGTTTCACTGAATTGTACTTTATTTTCCTGGCAAGGAAAGCTGCATAACGACATAAAGTCACGGTTGAGGCAGGTATTGGAGCATATCCCATTCTCTCACAGAATTCCAAATAAGAGTGTCGATGAGTTCTGTAAGTCCGTTTGGTGTTGTCTGAGAACGTCCGGCTGTTATAAAAAGCGATCTCATGGTCAAGATCAGATTCTAAAGCCCGAATGCTCTCTGCAATGAGAGAAATTTCATATTATTAATAAGGTATGTCAGCCTCTGCACACCACCCGGCTCGTGTAACCTGCTGACGCTGTCGGCCAAAAAGTTTGATTCTCCTCTATAATACACGGCTTTGAGACGGAAGTTGAAAACTGCTGATAACCAGAAAACGCGTCGCAATGAATCCATAACAACTGAATTTCTAGAGCTGCCCTTATTTATTATGGAACAGGCAGCAATATTGTCACAATGTACAAACACTTTTTTGTTGGTTAATGCGGGGGCCCACCTCCGTACTGCAGGCTCAAGAGCTAATACTTCAAGATAATTAATAGGCAAAGTCGCTATGTTTGGGGACCAAGGTGTATATACAAAGTCGCCTTGATAAAAGGCGCCAGCAGCTATTTTACACGCGTCAATAGTAATAGGTGTCGCCGGTCTGCTATCTACAATAGGCATAGTGCCGTTAAAAATATGCATAAAGTCTAACCACCATATCAAGTCTAGCTTCATATCCTTAGTAACCAACGTCCGATGCCATGGCTTTCGCAGTGTATTTGACCTGTCAATTAAACGCCGCATATGAAAACGGCCACCATAAATGCACTGTGTTATCCAATTTAGTTTCCCTGCTAAACTTTGTATTGCCCGTTTAGTTACTTTCTTGGAAACCAGAAATGATTGCATAATAGTCTCAATCTCTTTCAACTTTGGCTTTGGGATAGAGAAGGTCATGTTTATTGAGTTAATCGTGATTCCCAGGAATACGAGTTCATGTTTAGGCCCCTCAATTTTATTATAATTTATTTGAAATCCCAGAAGGCGCAAAAGGCGCAATAATTCATTTAAGGTGGCTACGCACTGACGATAGGTCCTGGCAACAATGAAAAAATCGTCCAAATAAACAACTATATTACTGTATCCTTTGCAAGCCATGATAACACGAACGGCTTGAGTTAAACGATTAAATATTTCTGGAGACTTCGAGGCCCCAAAAGGGAGTCGCTCGTCAATCATGTAAGTGACTTGTTTATCACCCTTAAACCGCCATTTGAGTCCAGTTGCTTTATAATTAGAAGGATGTATCTTCACACTTCGGTAAGCATTAGCTAAGTCCACTTTGGCAAAATATGAACCTTTGGTCACTAAGTCCATGGCATCTTGAAGAGACTGGTACTTAAAACGATCAGTGGTAGCAAAGTCATTAAGAGCACTCCCGAATGGTCTACTGGCATCGTGAATTAATCGTACTTTCGAGGAATCTTTCTTTGGGATGGCACCTAAGGCTGAAACAATATTTGGCTTTTCACTGACGATCCGGTACCGGCCATTTTCTAATTCCGTTAGGATCTGGTCCTCCACGGGCGCGCGCATTTTTTCTGACGTTGCTGACGGGTAATTATTTACCTCAACAAAATTTGAAATGGAGTCGGGATCGACTATATAAAAACCATCTTTTATTCCAGTTAAAATAAATTCACGATGTTCATAGCCCATTGGCAGGGAATGCTCCCAAGCTTCGTATCGTAGACTGGCAGATCGGCCACTTAAATGTTTTTTGACACATCCGCTGGTGGAGACTTTTGCGGCTGCTGTCGTTTATGTAGGTAGCGGCATGAAGTGCCAAACGGGCAGCTTCCCTTCGCTTTGAAGATTTTACATTCCTCTCTATGTATAGACTGTGAACTAATCCCACTTGAACTTGGCCGAGCGCGTTTCGGCACGAGAATCTGCATTTCCATGTGGGGCGAAAACGTACCCCACTTGAATTTATGTTCGGCCTGTTGCTCTCGATATAAATAATCAAAATTCAAGACGCTGTTCCAATCATATATTTCGGCAAACTCGAAGATCTTTGTAGTGTAAGCTAGATAATATTCAATTTCATTCCGCCTTAGCTTCTCCGATGCAAGCAGGTGATTTAACAATCGCATATTTGCCGCACCCCATTCCTCAAGGAAGATGCCCAAATAAGGATGTTCGTCATCGGTCTTTAGAACGAGCGCTTCTGGCGTTTCACTTCCCGATCTGATAACAAATTCCTTACGCCTATTTTGACGGCGACGTTTCGCTTTCTCGGTGAGGAATTGAGTAATATGCACAGCCTTTGCCGATGTTGCTTTTAAAGTCAGAATGGTCCGAGGATCCATATGGACAAAGGCATGGCTGGGTGTCGGAAAGTCATTAGAGGGGACAGGTATGTTATTCAACAAATCGTCTAAAAGCCTACCTGTCCCTGCCAATTGTTCATCGTTTGGTTCCGCATTCGTTTCTACACCACTGGTCACGTGCACAATGTCGGTTTCCTCTTGTTCGTTATTCCTTTTCCACTGGTTTATTTCTCGCATAAGCAGTTTGGTAATACCTAGCGGAAAACCAAGTTCCTTGAGGTCTCTCAATTCCAACAATGACAACGTGTCCTTTGTTGTAAGTTCTTCTTGTCTCAGTACCTGCGTTACTTTGCGGCTGAGACCTAGTTTCGTTGACCATTCATCAAAGCTGAAATCACTAGCGTAGTCCAGTTCCTGTTCATTGTCACTCATCTTTTTTTCTTTTCTCTCTCTCTCTTTTAATAAAACACACTGTACATGAATAATTGTATCAATGAGACAAAGAAAAGCGTCCAGTTATTCTGACAAGCAAGCGCGCACTGCAGCTAGCATACGGTCGGCCGGAGCCAAAACTCTGGGAGTCCCAGGGGACATGTCATCTGACCATGACGCTAAGATGCGCCGCTTGATTGGTTGTCTAAACGAAATTAAGAAACTTAATTCTATTTATGCACCTCAGTCGGTCGATATTGCCGACTGACCGTTCCTAGGCGGTAACAGTCGGGTTTTCTCTTTTTGTTTAATGACTCATCACAGATTTGTTCTTACTTTTATATTTGGCTTGCATGTAAATACCTTTGTCTTGTGCCTGTTCAAGTTTTGGTATATGTTGCAGTGCTCATAGGACTATGTCATATGTCCTTATTTATAATTGAAGGATCCATGTATACAACTTAAACTTTTTCTGTACGATTAACATAATCATAAGGAATTTGGTCAAAGTATATTTTCGTATAATTTAAACATTATATCTATAAACAAAGTGTTAGTTTGTGTTATGTGGATATGTGCAAAATATACATATACGACATAAAAACATACATATGTCGTACATTGACACGTTTTGTTATGTATACACTTAAATAAGGTTTAGCTTAAGACAAGAGGAAGCGTTGCCGAATGTTATCTGAATATTAACTGACTGCTAAGCCTCTCAGTAAAATAGATAAATGTCGCTAAAATGACCATAACTATGTCCTGCGAGCGATGTATTTTTTATCCAACACACATACAATGCCATAACAAATATGAAGACAATATCATACCTTTACATGATAAATCAAGATTATAAGTAGCTGGACAATACCATACCTTTACATGACAGATCAGGATTATAAGTATCTGGACTATACCATACCTTTACATGATAAATCAAGATTATAAGTAGCTGGACTATACCACACCTTTACAAGATAAATCAAGATTATAAGTAGTGGGACTATACCACACCTTTACAAGATAAATCAAGATTATAAGTAGTGGGACTATACCACACCTTTACAAGATAAATCAAGATTATAAGTAGCTGGACTATACCACACCTTTACAAGATAAATCAAGATTATAAGTAGCTGGACTATACCACACCTTTACAAGATAAATCAAGATTATAAGTAGCTGGACTATACCACACCTTTACAAGATAAATCAAGATTATAAGTAGTGGGACTATACCACACCTTTACAAGATAAATCAAGATTATAAGTAGTGGGACTATACCACACCTTTACATAAAACCGAGATTATAAGTAGCTGAATTTGTTGTTTGTTTTTTACCTTCGTTTCAGGATAAAATCTATGCTTAGTTATTTAATCAAGCGTACACAAAGAGCCTAGGAAAAGTGCATATGAAAAATAAAGCAATGAGATCACCATGATATCCTGGGTTTTCATGACGTTAATTTCTGTTGGGCGGGTCTTTAATTAATAACCACCTAAGGATCTGTATCATTAAATATTTACCAAATAGGTCAGTGGTTTACTACTTTTTAAAAATATTTTAAAAATTTAGAAGCTTTTGCGCATATATTGTTGAACATATCTTAGGAGTACATGTATACAACACAAGTCAGAAATAAAAATGTTCCACTGTACACGTCATATTTGTTGCAGTTCTACATCTCAAATGTTAAAATCCTGGCGCGTATATAATTTTAATAACTCGTCAGGCATTCAATACCAACGTAAAAACATATACCAGGAATTTGTTAACAATTTTTCCGTTTAAGTTTAATGGATAATTGCAGTACATCTTCTAAAATACTGGTGTAAAAAAGGACGAGAAATAGAAAATGTCGTTAAAATATTTCAGCAAGGTTCTCATAACCTTAGTTTCTGTTGGGCGGGTCTTTAATTAACAGTCACCCCGGGATCTCTATCATAAAATACTGACCAAAATAGTCCACGGTCATGTGGGGTCATAAGTCCTTCCAAGTTCATGACTGTAATCATGTGAATATAACTTGAAACAAAATTACAAACACACGTGCGTTTTGTGTTTAATTTAATGCGTTGGCTTAATTGCCTAATTAATACGAAATGCCACTGTGCATTCCCTTTAAGATTTTGAACAATCGGTATGTTTTCGTTCTATAAAGGGTTTGAATAATTTTCGTCGTGCATTGCAAAAGTGTGCTTTCAAAATGGCGATTGCTAAATTCAATCGATATTTAAGTAATTACTATCTTGCTGAATTAGTTTTGAAATCATTGTATTACATGTATCACACTTGGAAGTAAATGTTAAACTCATTTACGTTAAATGGCGTGTATCTTTTTATAGCTAGATGATACAAAATCTAGTATCAAAATCAAGTTGTGTTATATTAATTTCTAAATAAAGAACTCGAGCCTTGTATTATTTTTATGTCTTATTTTTTCAATGGAAATATATGAGATATAAATTTTCCGTGTATTTGCTAATTTTGTTTTCAAGAGACAGACACATCTCAACTCAAACAATACAAGTCACTATTTGAGTTGTTATACTTATAAAATATGTATCTAACCGACCTTGAAATGAAATTTGATGAACTAACACAAAGCTGGGACGACTTTAATGGACATGACTATCTCATAGACATGTACATATATATATATATGTCAGACACACAGCGGGCTATCGCGGGGACATTGAAACCAAATAGTGGCTGGAAACAAGTCATGTATAAAGGATTTATTATTTCAAAATGAAATTGAGATAAAAAAAAGATAGGGTAAAAACAAAAAAGTAATATCTGCAATATTTATTATGTTCTATGTGTCTTTAATAACACTACTGAATTTAAGGGTTTATTAAAATTTAATCGGATACATACAAATGATGGAGCAAAGAAAGTGTTTAGACAATTTAACAAATGTTTCAATTGCATTTACATTTACGTATTCTTTGTGCCATTTCCGTACCTTACCCTCTCCATACGCACATATTTTGTCTCAATTAAACTTTTAATAATATGAACTAAATATGCAAAACCATTTTAAAAAAGAATGCCATATTTTAACTAACTAAGAACATATTTGAAATATAAAATATCCTAATATAAATATTCACGACAACATAATATATATAACAAGGAAAGTACATTAAATATATTTAATTAAAAAATGTACTATTATTTAGTATTATTGTATACTATACAGTTTCCTTGTTATATTACAGTTTATGAAAGCAGAATTTTGATGTTATCATGTAACATAAACTCTCCTTTTTAACATTATAACGGCAATTTAAGATAATGACAATATTTATTCTCTATTTTCCTCTAAAGAGTTGATTTTCTTTCACGAGATTCGTGTAAGATTAAAATAAACAAACAAGTATATGTTAAATACAAAGAAAGACGGTAAGAATTTGTAAAACCTACATATTTTGTCTAAATTTGTTTATACAACATTGAATAAGAACTTTGGCAGTTTGATAATATTTTACTTACATATAAAACAAATACTTATATTTATTTATGCAATGTAAAGAAAGAAAAAAAATATATGAATAAATTGCACTTGCTTTTTATTGGAACTACGATCATTATCACATTTTCTGCACCCTGATATTAGAGCTAATATTTAAATGAAATTAAAAAGCAAATGGATCATATAAGCTTCAAGAAACAGTTAAACTGTCTCCAACTCTCCATGCAAACAAAAAATAAAATCACGACAAAATTTTATTTATTATTTAGTATAAAATACTTTGTTTTCTCTTCGAAAATCATTGTTTTGCATTTTAATAATTCGCTTTGGTTGTTTGTTCCATGGCATGGAACCAATTATGTTATTTTTATACAATAAGTTTACGGAAAATGACAATAAAAATTGTCAGTATTGTATCATACTGCAACCATTTTTCAACGATTTGCAATTCTGCTGACAACAAAGAGACTAAATTAAACATTTACTTTTATGTTTAAATAAACTATATGAAGAAAGGCAACTGTGAATTATACAATTAAATTGAATATAAATTAGAATATTCTTTTCAATATACAATATTGCTATTATAAGATTTATTTTATTACACTCGTATTCATGCATGTGGAGACTTGAAAACACAGACAAAAATAATCCATAAACCAGCTTTCCAGATTCGTATGAAAATAAAACACATACTTATTCTGCATGTTTGTTTAATAAAAGTCCCGCTCTTGTGATACCTTATGTTTGCGCCTCGTCTGTATGACTACTTCTAAATTTCATCTTTATACTTATTTTTCAAATAAACACATTTTATTCTTGAAAGTTGTATCTATTTTAATCTGATTTTAGATTCAGCAAAACCGAATATGTGTGTATATATACACATTCACGCATATATACACATATATACAGACACATATAACCCTTACGATTCCATTGCGATCGTGATAGCCAATGATAGTTTTATTGCATGCATGTTAATATATCTAGTATAGGCATATTCGTAAGTAGGTATACCATACGATTTATCGTATTCCTTGAATATACTGCATTATGATAGTATTACATATTCAGAGTGTGCTGTAAGTTGCAAATTAGTCCTTTATTGTCCTATATTTGTATATTTGTCTTGAATAATGTAAACATCCGCACGATGTTTTTCGTTTTCAATGCTGACTACTGTTCTTGGAAATTACACCTCTTACTTATATGAAACAATAGTTGAACGGGGTTTTTTTGCATATTGACGAAGGATAAATTATTATGAGTACTTATTTGTTTTAAAATACTGTTAAAAGTTTATTTGTCTCTTTAATCAATATGCAACGTGTGTTTTTTTTTAACTCAGATGAATAGTTTCTGTCTTTAATTGAAATGCTTTTTTTGGTAAAAGAATAGACAAAACAAATAAAATGTCCTTGACGGTAATATGTTTGTGACACAACATAAGTCGATATTCTGAATATTCTAATGTGGCGAAACACAGACAGTTTCATCATTATTTTATGTTCTGGAAGTATTGAACTGGTTGAAGCTTGAAAACTAAGTGTAAACATAACGTGTTTACTGCTATAAAAGTCACCACCCTTTTATGCATTCTCATTTAACTATTCACTTGATTAGATTACATATAAATTACATCATAATAAATAATTATACTCGAACTTGCCGTTTTATGGGGCGCATTCAGTGTTCATTTAGCAGATAAAATTCCAGTATTTTGCATATCAACGCCATAACAAAATTACCAAGTCTTTCACAAGACAGAAGGGAAATTATCATGGTTTTCCTATAGACATTAAAAAGTAGATGCATTAGAGATGCGCAATTCTTCTGTTGTTTTATTGTCAAAATGTGGTTTTTAAAGTCACGCTTCCTTGCATGCTACAAATAATTTTCGTCAATTTTCAAAGCCGGATTTTGAACATAAAGATGGTATAAACAGATAACTTGACACCCGTTACAAATATAATTGATGGCATAACATAAATGATGGTACCGCAAATAAGTATTATTTTTGAAACAAACATTCGATCTTAAACCAAGCTTTACTAACAACAGTTATCAAAGTGCATGATCAAATGTAAAATGAAGTTCAATGCGCACTGATTTTCGTTAATGCCTAAATCGTTACGTCATTATTATTACATGTCACACGTCTGTCTCTGCTCTTAGGTTTGTTTCTAAGTTTATATCTTCAAGTTTAAATAATATATCTAAGGCTACAATAAAAGATTTGACAAAACCTTAGATTCATCTAATTCGCATTATCGAGTTCCTACTTTTTTTCGTAAAATAGCATAGGAGTCAGAATATAAAAATATAATTATAAAGTAATTTTGAATGATAAAACCTAAGTACAGGTTCTACTAAGGAAGTGGGCAGTCGGGAGAAATTAATATACATTGAAAGGACTTGTTTTCCAATCGACTAAACATAAAAGGTTTAAACTAAGTAGAGAAGAATTTAATTTTTACAGTTTGTAAAAGAGCATAATTGTATGTAGCTTCGGACATCATCATTTAAAGCATTTATGCTGATGCAGATATTTATGTATTTATGCCAAGACATAACGGAGCGGAGCAAAGGCAACAACCAAAGACCGTGCGAAACTGAGAACCATGGTGTCGGCCCTATGCTTCTCAAGGATTGAATGAGTGCGTGAGTGAGATATTTATGTTATTTACTGTCATAAGTTGATTTGGTACAATATGTATTCTATATGTTTGCTACCATAGGCGAAAGCAATACATAGATTACACCTGTCAATAAGCAATATACAGTTCAAAGAAGGACATTGTCATTGTGATATTCAAGAATTAAGTATGTTTTAATTTTCATACATTGTTGCCAAGCTTTTATAATTGTGCGGAGGCAAAAATGCAAATAATTATCAGAAAGGTTCCCATTGCCTATCGAGTAAAGATGCCTATTTGTAATTCCGAGTGTTTTGCCCCTAACCGTTTAGACTTAAGCTCCGGTCGGAGCGAAAACTTGCATGTAGGAAGTCCTTGAAGATTTCCGGCGTTACGCCAGTGTTTCAACTCTGACATTTGTCTCATGTAATGGTCAACACAAGGTAGCTGGACGTCGCTAAAAGACCGAATGTTTGTCTTAATTCTTAATACTCTGTATGTAAAAAGTTTCAATAAAATATCGTCTTGTTTGTACATAGCAAACTTATTGTGTTCTTTTTAGATCTCGAAAACCCGCAATTTGTGTAACTAAACTTTCAGTTACAAGGCAAACGAAGCTTGATTCAACCATGTAATATAATGTTCAAAATGACGCTCCAGCCAGGTACAGAAACAAATCGAAAGTCTCGGGTCTTGTTAATCAATCAATGACTCGTCCTCCTATCTTATCAAAGGCTTCCTAAGATCTCTCAACTTGTTCATTTTCACTAAGGACAACTTGATCGTATTTTGACCGTTGAACAAGACGAGGTCTGTCATCAGATCAAACCCTTTCATAAACATTGAGACCTCGCCAATGTTTACTTTTCGTATACGAAACTGAAAATCGGCTCTTTATCCATAAAGGCGTTCAGTAAGTAGAGGCCACTTGAAAAGTGTTTGTCTAAGTTATTAGCTTTTTGGCCAAAAGACATGTTTTGGTTCATCAATCGATTTCGTCATGATGTCTATAAGTCAATAATTGTCACGAGCAGGTTGTGCGTGTCTGCTCTGATATAGGAATGATCTTTGTCCGTTTAGTTTGAAGCTATTTCTTTTTAAAATCAAATAGAGAACGATGTTTTCCACATATGTTAATCCCTCTCGAGTGTCCGAGGACGCAGTATTCAACTTCCCCCGCAACCACACCATATTAGTTACCAAGCAAGGCACATTACTCTCATTAGTAAGTATATGAGGACTATTTTAACGCATGAAGTTGGCCCGTCGGGAGATGGGTGGTAACTATTCTTTGTTAAGTTAGAATGGGAAATTGTAAAACTGACTTATGTGTCTGCTTCTTACTTTATGAAATAATATTAAGAATTATGACAATTATTAAGTATCTTAAAATTTGAACTTACTTAAAGCATAGAGAAGTTAAAACGTAAATTACAGGAATACACGACAAAGAAACATTGCAAGGGGACATTGCAGAAAGAGTGAAATCCACTTTCCATCTGAACAGAAAGTCGGCTGAGGTGCTTCAGTTTGGCTCTTTGAGGTCGACATCAGTATTTTTCTGTAGACTTTTAAAAAATGACTTCAAACGACTAAATGGCAGATTGGTTGAAAATGAACTGTCGATGCGATGACATCATATCAGCAGGTTAAATATAAGATGATACTTGTTTTCCGGCGTAATATCAATTGTATTTCACCAAACAGTCAAATAAAACTTTCATCTTACACAAGATTTTTGTTGTAGTTGTTTTATGCGAGATTTTTATTGTTAAAATAACAAATTATTTACATGTTAAATCCACATTCGGTACTTTAATCTCTGCATGTTGTTCAAGTGCAATTTATTTACTCTGAAAAATATTTTCTGAATAATATGTTTATTTCATCAAATCTTAATGAAATAAAGAAAAAACAAACATTTTAAACAAAATTGAAAAGTGTTATTATTTAAAAGATCGGAAATGTGGAGGTAATAATAACTGAAATGTCATATAAAACTGTGTCTAGTGGTACAAGTTCAATTGAAATTTGTTACAAGTAACATAACCGCTATAATGTCATCGGTTTCAAAAAGGGAAAATAAAAACCTAAACTAAAGTATTCGCTGTTTTACATTGGCAAAAGAGTGTAATTGTGGAATAGTTTAAATTTATTCATAGGCATGACTTACTGGATGGATTCGAGGCTTGTTAAAAGTGACATAATTTTACAGTGAAAATATCACTTGAAATTCACTGATAAATCCTGGTTTTTCACTGCCTGTCATAAAAAAATGCTGTTAAATCTGCAAACACCAATTAATTAAGCAAACATCAGATGAAAAGAAAGCTAACTGTCCAAATGTGCGTAAAAAGGAAGTTCGTCTGCACATGAAAATATTCTTAAACACACAGCATTTAATATATTCCAACATGCTTGAAAAATGAACCAACCCTCGATATGTTCAGAGATTATGTTATAAAAGTCTAGTCCTAGTCAAGAGAAAAAGTCGAAGACCAAACATAACAAACAGAGAAGCAAACGAACAGTTGCCGCAAAATAACTGACAGGCGACAGAATGATCAATTGCGATGCCGCTTCAAATGTTAAACTTTTTATTTAATGCTTCAAATAAGATTAAATAAAAACAAATTAATTCAAATATAGACCATCGTCAAATATGTTACAGATAAACGTATTCACATATTATTTTGATTATATATAGTATGCAAATATCAACTAAGACGGACCCTCTTTTCTGCACGTACAATCGTCCTGATAGGTATTGTTTGTAAACTTATCCTAGCTAATGTATTCTTCAGTTCCGCCCACCCACCAACATGCAAGAGAAAGTTGTTGTCGGAACGATCGCTGGTCACGCTCTGAGTAACACGAAATAACGTTTATAACGAGATCTCGTCACTTCGGGAGTTCAGTCAGTTGGGGTTTATTTGGTACAAATGATATGGGCCAAGAAGGGTCTTTACGTTTGATTAAGAAACCATATTGTCATAGACTGATATTTGTATTTAGCTTTTAGTTTGATCTTACTCCATTTGATCTGTAGTGCGCTGGTGGTTCTACCCAGACATTTAACTGTCACCCTTCATCTAAATTGCTGGACGTCTTTAAAATGACCCTTTTGTGTCGCTGCAATGTTTTTCAAATATGAAAAGCAACATACTTTACTTCAGGCCATGGTGCTGCAACCCTTACAGTGTATCGCTAGGATGAATAGCTTAGTCGGCTTAATCAGCTTTGCATACCACCTGATTTGCAATACTACAGGTTCTAACTGTCAAAGGGGCTGGATCTTTCATGTCTTTTTCCACTCTTCAATCTGCGTCATACATTTATATTGTCTGCACACTATTTGTTACAAATTCGTTGTGATTTACTTTGTGTAAGTATTTCTATTTTCTCATGTTTCTACGTTTATGAGCTTAATAAAACTTTATTTGGACAATAACGGGCACAATAACAGGACAAAACTGTTATTTAGGGTTACTTTGTTAAATCTATGCATAACACAACCAAATGTACGAATATTGCCAATAGGGGTAATTTTGTCATATCTAAATTTAATAAGAACTTAACAAAATAAAAATTACCAAAGCTGCCATTAAGGGTTACTTAATCAGATCTAAACGTAATAAAAACTAGACAATATATCTGTTAACAGTGTCTAGTATGCCATATAAAGTTACTTTCTGAAATTAAAAAGGAAAAAATTAAACTCAATTAACTAAACGGTGTAAGTAAGTTTATCCCACTTAAGTGAGCAGCTGTATCGAAGATAACTCGAGAGAACAGATTTAGACTAAGCATACTGACTTAAAACAACATAACAGGAAATACAAGGATATACCTGCAATATCTACAAAAGAAAGTGCTGCAGTTACTGACAATGCCGAATGAGAAGATGATCCTTTTTAATATAACAGATCAAGTGATGTCTATTATAAGTAATAATAAGTCAAAAACAATAAATTTTTAAAAGGATGTTGTTGTTTTTTAACACGATGGTAATTACGTACTTTTGATCCAACAATACATAACAATTTAAAACAACGTTGACAAAATGTGTTTCTTTTTTAATGCACTCGGGTTGTTACGCTTCTTTAATTGAATCACTTACAAATTATTTAAATTTTCACATTATTTCTTTAAAATGTAACATTTTATTATTCTTACAATTTTCGGAAGAATCTATTCATACAAAGTTATAACAATCGGGTCAAAGTAAAAACACACACAATTACATCCCAAACAGCTAAAGAATGAGTCTGCAGTTTGTCTCTTATTACTATAAATTGTTCGTGATCCTGGTACTTGAAATGAATATCTCTGATTGGGCGTCCATCACGCGATGTAACAACGACATAGTTATAACCCTTCACCCCAGCAAATGGATTGAACTATCCAGTTACACAGTCTGAAATAATTTAAAGGATATCCGTCATGACAATAGGATAAAACACAACGATTGTAGGGAACATCGCCACGGCTGGTCATTTTCTCTCCATTTCCAGTTGTTGCTGTTGTTCGTGTTGTTTAAGGCTCTACATTTCTCTCCGTTCGCAGTTTTGCTGTTGCTGGATCTGTTTAGACTTTAATTTTCTCCCCGTTTTCAGTTTTGTTCTTGCTTGTGGTGTTCAAGGGACTACATTTTTTTGCCGTATGCATTTTTGCATTTATAATGCAGTTCTAAATTTCTCACCGTTTCCAGCTTTGCTTATGCCGTTGGTGTTGGTTCTAAATATCTATGCTTGCAGTTTTGCCAGATTTCTTAGTGTTTAAGGCGCTAAATTTCCCGCCGTTTCCTCCTTTTGCTGTTGTTGAAGGGGTTTTAGGCTGCAAGTTTTTTGCCGCTTGCAATTTTGATATCGCTTATGGTGTTCAAAGCATTAAATTTCTCCCAATTTTGCCGTTTTTCTGTTGCTATTGTTGCTTAACTTTCTAAGTTTCTCTACGGTTGTTGTTTTTCTGTTGATGTTTGTGTTTAAAGCTCTAAATTTATCGCCGTTTGGTGATGCCGTTGCTATTGGTGTTTAAAGTTCTAAAATTCTCGTGGTTTTCCATTTTGTTGTTGCCATTGATGTTTATGGCTCTAAATTTTAAATCTTTTTAAATCTTGTCTTTTGCCGTTCTGCTATTTTGTTTGTGTTTAATACTTTAACATCTTCGTCGTTTGCCGCTTTATTGTTGCTCTTGTTGTTAAAGGCTCTCAATTTCTTTCCTTTTGTCATTTTGCTGTTGTTGGGTTTTAAATCTCTAAATATTTTATTGTTTGTACTTTTCCTGTTGTTGTTTGTGTTAGATGTTCGTAATTTTTATCATTTACCGTATGCTGCAGTTGATGGTGTTTGCTGTTGTCCATGTAGCAATAAATGATTCACTGATTGCTGTTGAATAAAATAGGCAGAGGACAAACTTATTAACCTGGTTATTTTGAGCACGAGTTTAAATTATGGTTCCAGTTTCGTATTAACATTGTTGCTTTATGATAACAATATGCTGTTGATGATTATGGTGTTTTGCTCTTGAGAAAAATGAGCATGGTCCTGTGCTAAATGAGATTGTTTTGCTCTAAATAGTGACGATTGTGTTCCGATTTTAATTATGCAACTAAGATAACTTAGTCGTGTTTGTATGCGTTTGGAGTTCAGATAACAAAGATATTTACCATACAACCTTATTTTTGACATGATGTAAGAAACGACTACATAGTTTATTTTGAAATGTCATTAAAGCTTCGGTTTTGTCAATTACAACGCACGATGCAGTCGGTAGAACGTCGGCTTCCAGGTATGGAAGGCCCCGTGTTCAACTCCGGGCCGCGACATGCTAAAATTGTTTAAACGAAAGTGGTATACCTTTCTCGCTAATGCGCAAGCAAACACAGAGGTAGCTTTTAGTTGACATTGTGTCAGGATACTGTGATTGTGTTTGTGGTGTCATGCCAGTTGTTCACGGCATGCTATGCATAGTGGACGCAGCTCTACATCTTCTTTAAGCGAACACCGTCTTCGGAATATTAAAAAACAACAACACCAGAGTAAAGCGCAGATTCTAGCGTTAGATTTACATTAAAACATAATATTTATCATTAATCCGCAATAAACGCCTTTAAATATATACTTAGTAAATATTACTTATAATATTAAATATCCTTTGTGCATGGATCAATTACATGTATTTACATATTCTGTAAAACAAAACACCTTATTATATAACTTAATGACTCATAATGCTATGTCATTTTGTAGCCCTGTTTAATTAACTAATGGAAATAACACATAGCGTTTTGTCAAAATAATATTTATAAATATATATGATTTAAAAACAACTTATCGCAAAAAATATTAGGGAAGAAGCCATCTTAAAATAATCATAACAATATGATTATAATTTCAGTACTTAAGATGAACGCAATTATACTGTTTTTCAATATTCGTTGAACAAGTTGTAATTTAAATATAATATTGCAAAGGAGGCATAGCATAATGACACATTATCATAACCATTATTTAATAATAAAACTGCCAAAACATCTTTAAATTTTATTATTCAAATACATCTTTAAACATGTTGAAACTAAATAGTTAATAACGTATGCATAAAAACAATTCAAAATACAATTGTATAATTAAAACACACATTTAAATGGACTTGTGAATATCAAATAAAAATATGTTAATATTTAAAAATAAATTAAAGATTAATGACAGAAATATCAATTTAAAAATAGAATATGAGCAAAAAAAAACCCCACAAGAATATAAATTTCGAAATAACAATATGATGCACTTACTCACCCCAAAGTATAAAAAATACATAACTTTTCCGAACTGTTTATATCTTTGGTTTCATCTTGCGTCAAAGCAACTAAACCTCCGCCAAAAACATGCGACCTTTTTTCAAGTGGTTGGCTTTTGACCAAACCTGTTTAATTTCAGATCGATGGTTATCTATCTATGCATAATGATTGTCGCGTGCACTGCCTCGACATTCTGAATGCCATAAAAGAACACACAAATGTAGAAATTTGAATACGTATTAACTCTAAAAGCACGAATATTAGTTTCTTCCAGTGAAATGTAATACCGTTCAAATATATAATAACAATTACACCGTTTGTTTTGAAATACAATAGCCATTTGTATAGGTTAATGTTAAAGAAAATTACCTATTGTTCTAATCGTTTAATTTCCCAGGCGGGTGCTTACTTCTTCAGTGTGGTTCTTTCGCAATAGGTCTTCTATATAGTTTGGTGTGCTGCCGTCTGCTGTTAAAGGCAAATTGGGCGTCTGTTAAATCAAACTTTTGTCGTCGGTACAAAAAGATTTTTGTCGTCTGTTAAATCAAATGTTGCTGTCTATTAAATTGCCTATTTTTCGTCTATTAAGTGTTTTAAAATGTATGAAAAGAAAGTATGTTGGTTATTGGTATATTGTAAGCTTGGTAATTGAATAGTGAAAATTCACAACGAATACAATGAAAGGAAAGTAATAATTGCAGTAATATGGACTTTAATAGATGAATAATGCAGGATGTAAAATCCTATATGGAATTTGAACAAAACAAGGTCAAACATAGTACAATATTTGATACCTTTTTTATTTTGGAACACGCCTTTCATTCTCTATCGGAATTTTGTTAATTCTTATTTAAAAGTTAAAAATACAAATCTGTGTTGTTGTTTTTGTGTTATTGTATTTTGTGTTTTTTTAATGAACCTCTTTTTGAAACCTTTTTGACACCAAAATTTCATAAAAAACGATTATCTATATACTTTTTAATATTTAAATAAATAACATTTCTATCATTAATTCATGCAAACACAAATAGAAAAACACCATTTTAAATGGAACACCTCTTTTATACAACTTTCTAATTATTTCTTTTTTTATTAAGCAACATGTAATGCAATGTTTCGATCATAAAATTTTAAATAATAATCAAAACACCAGACGATATTTAATCTACGTTACTGATATTGACAAAAGTTATGGTTACAGGTAAAAAGAAAGTCAACATATTCTTTTTATGACAGCAAAGAAAATAAAATCACACATATGCAATATCGTTAACTTTTATAAATAAAATAAAACACACACACAAATTAACGCACTATATTTATTGTCAGTATTTAAGACAAAACATATTAAACAATTATATCATTTACATAATAGTTTAACTTTAATGAAAGATTATTGTTTGTTTGATTTGTAATACATCACAACGACACAATTGTGGCCAAACTGGCCAAATCCAAGTTACATATAAGAGATTTTATATAAGACATACGTAAATCAGCATTTGCAAAAGTGTGTAAATGTTGTATAAAAATTGACATCGCCAATAGATAGTGTTAGAGACTTGATGTCGTACAGTCAAAGCTCGGTCGCTCGAACACCTACTGTACAGACATTCCAGTACGAGCCAGCCGGGAGTTACAACGGAAAGGCAACAAATATTTACATGGCAGTTCGTCAACTGTTTTTATTAAAAATTGCAATATGTATTATATCTTATCAATGAATCGTCTGTACCTCTCTTTCTATATATGTCTCTATGTTTGTTGATATGTCGTTCAGATAGAGTGCTGTTTTCCTTTTTCTGATGACGTTTTAGAATAAGATTTTAATGATTAAAAGAGAAGAAAGTGATGTTGTCACTTTATAAGTTTTATAGTCATAATTAATACCAGTACACAGCAGACAGTTTAAACATTATAGCTTATTATAATTTTATTAAGCAACTTACGCTTATTTACAAACAAGGGTTACATTTATAAATAAGTATGGTGACAGTTTAAATGCCGTCGTTTATTTATAGTCACATTCTCAATAAAATAACAAGCCACGTGACACTAACATTTTGATAGAAAAATATAACCCATATTCTGCGCATGAACTTCAATCTTACTGTAAATGTTGTGAAACAAATCTCATAGCTCCCGCTTAGGAGTTATCGGATCATGATCTGCACTGATTGCAGTTAATTTTTTATCAATACGTTCTCATAGGAAATCTTATTATTTATGAATGTTGATATAGATTTAAGTGGTAAAGAACAATCATTCGTAAGGACGTTCAAGTTTTAAAAATATATGGTAGCATATATAGGAAACATTTTAATAGTCACCCCTTATCACTCTGGTGGTCTAGTTCCTGTCAGATACATGGATGTTACTCTCCGGGAAAGAATGCAAACCGCTCTGGAAATTATCCAAATTGCAGACAATATGGCCGACCATCTCAAGTATTCCTCATATAATCAACATTGTTGGAAGGTCTTAGTAGTAAGCTCATTTATCATCACTAATAAAATGAAATTGGCTACTACACGACGGCAATGAAAATAAAGCCACAATGTCGAAGACTGTTTTGAATAAAAATTCTCCTCGACGGCCGGCTGCCAGAACGATAGTTTGGCGTAAAATTGCTGCGAAGCCGTTTCAACCATTATCCTACCAAGCACGAACTGGTCAGGTTTAGGGAAAAAACGTAGTAACAGATAGGTCAGGTTCTGCTTGTTCATCAAGATCAACACTGTTTGTTGCTCAGTCCATTTACATGTTTACCAATGAATAAAGGGAATGGCAAATAAATAAGATTTAAACATTGATTAAAAACAAATATAGCATGATAAGGGCCAGTGCTGCCTTGGTGCCGATCACGAAGATGTTGAGACCTCGGAAACAATATAGGAAGTGACATGGAAGAGGCATAAATGAAAGACAGTCACTCCGAGAACACTAATACGCATTGAGGCCAACCAGACCTTGTAGTTTTGCGTAGAATCCTGTGTAAATAACCCGGCTTCTGTTAGACTTAAGTGTATGATTACGCGTATTTCACAAACACTTTCCCCGCAATTGCTCCGAGCAAAAAGACAATCCGGAGACAAAACGTTCCAAACTCTATAACTGGCATATTAAATAGAGCAATACATCAAATTCTTGTTGCCAAGGCTTTGGCTAGAGAATCGAATACTTCAGTTCAGCAGTTTATGGCCGTGTTTTCATAGAAGTTTCGCCAGACCAAGTTTGCCTCAAATTCAGCCAAGATAATCTTATAAATGCCATTGTTATTGTTTTATTTTCTTATTCGAATTCCAGAAAACGTTACAGTTAACATTTGACTTGAATAGTTTTAACACTAAATACCCTTATTTGCCGATTTCCGAATGAAATATTTATTCAGTAGACATAAACTCAATTATTGTATACTGTTTATTACAGACATAGGCCGTTCGATAACAGCTGTGGTTGTTCTGTTTTCTAAATGTCTAGAATAACATTTCTCTCAACAAGTTGGTCAACTTAATTACCATCGATCTATTAGTTGATTTAAAATGTCACATTGTTCCCTGTGATTCAGCATTTTTATCTAGTTTAAGATAACCTTTATATAACTGCTGATTAAAGCTACAAATAATTTAAGTAAAAAAGATACATATAATGTGCGTTAAGTGATAAAGCTTATATAAATAAGCAAAGAACTAATTCGCTTAGTCTCATTAGCTTTGATATATATTCTAGGCCTGTATTCACCAGCCATTTTAAGCTTATTTATGCAGTTTAACTTTTATTTTAAGCTCAAAGCAGCACAACTATATTGGGGTAAAAATTACAGAAATGTAGCTAAATAATTTTGAATTAAAATCAATGACTTCAGCAATTCTTACTACAGAATGGTTGGTGAATACCGGCCCTAGTTATTTTAAAGCAGTATATTTTTTCTCAAATCATCGTAAATCATATTTGTCGGTAGCAATCTGAAAATAATCGAAAATGACCGGAGACTAGGCTAAGAAATAACAAAACATTTAAACAAACATAATTTATTTACTGTTCAACTGTTTTTTTAAAGAAACATATTAATCATTTAAATAAATAGGCGATGACGTACAGCAATAGAAAACATTTATATTGATATCAAGAACATACGATAATATGCAAAATCCTTTCCGTAAAAAACAGTTGAAGGTAGTTAATCGCTGGAAATATCTCTATGCTAATGAGGTAGTACATCGACTTTTATATCATAACAAGTTCCAGGGTAAATAAATATTAGTTTGTATGATTTTATATTTAAAATTATATACTACAGCGTGGTTAACTTATCATTTATCTTTCGAATTATATATGCATCTACTTTAAATATACAATCTTATGTAAATTGTGTGTTCTCAAATCAAAATGATAGCCGTTCCATTTTAGTGTCTTTTATTATTGTGTTTTTGTTGTATTGTTGTGTTTTGTCATTAATGATGGGCTTTATTTTCTGCCAGTTCATCAGAACCTAAATTTTTTTTAATACGGCCACGTTGATGTTTTAAGTGATTCATGCTTTATTCGTCTGACCCTTTTATGACATAATTTTCAGAATTTAAGAACAAACGACATATGAGAATTTAAAAAAGCAAGTTTTGTGCTTTGTGAATATTACGAAACCACAATGCTTTGGTAGAAAAAACAACAACCATGAAACATAAAAAAAAAACTTTTCTGAATATTTTATTGTACGGATATCATAAAAGAGTACATAGACGGGCATGATTTATTTAAAAATGTCACTGTCTTAGTTTTGGTGAGTTATTTTTTCTAAGAGAAACAACGTAATGACACACAGTGTTTTTTTAATTGCTATGTTCAGTAGGACGTTTCGATATTTTTCATTAACGAGTTATTACTTTATAGCAATCAGAGGAGTACAGCGGAATTTTGATAGCCAGAATACGATATTCTCTTACATTTTATTCGGTGTAAAAAAAATTAAAAAAACAAAACGACATTATGTTAAACTGTTGATTTCAATTCTAAATGGCTATATCAGTTTCGATTAGCTTTAAATATGCAAAGTCTTGCCAACAATTAAATATGGCAACCTTTTAAACCCGCATTTAAGAAGAATTTCAAACTTTGGAAACAAAAATATATCTCAGCTGAGAAATTATCCTGCAAGTGGGTATTGGTCTCTTTGTTTCTGGAATATGTAATCCCTTAACACCTACTCTATCGTCTAAATACATACTGTAGTAACCAACGCCACGTTAAATTTATCGTAAAATTTCACTTTTTTAAAACCGTCTTATATTTACCCACGCAATTCTTAAAAGAAATAGTGCCAAAACCTTTGTTTTTGCTCTAGTATAAAATTTAAGACGTCATTATATTCGCTGGATTCAGTTTTTGATGTTGCACTTAAGCACGATACTCTCCCGAATTACTATTTGCTTCCGATAACTGCTCGTGTGTGTGGAAATTAATTCCATTCATTCGGATGTTTCTTTGATCATCGCAAAGACATCCTTATCTGGCCCGAGCTATTGAGTAGCAATGAGTCTTAATTTTACATAAACACTCATTAAGGGAAGGGGAAACAGAGCGAAATAGGAGCTTCAGTACAAAGATAACACAATTGCCTCGAATCAACACGCACGGATCTTATTGATGATGGTGATCGTCTGATGGGGAAGATATTTCTAATATAGTGTCGGTTCTATAGCTTTCTGTTGTTATAAAAAGTTAGAATATCAGTTTTAATATTCGAATAAGGATAAGAGATTTTTAATTCGTTTAATAGTGGTTATCGTTGGTAAATATTAAAATGCTTTAAGGGTTAATAATTTGGTATGCGACTTTTTACTTAATGTTTTATTGGTCTTGAAGATTGACAAGCTTTACTGAAGCGAACAATAATGTTAGTATTATAAGAAGTGAAGAAGGTATGTGATAACATAAAGGGGTTGTGTTTCATGTTTTCTACAATCATGACATAAGTAATAACTTAACATTGTCACATACATCTGTTTGACTTAATCGTAAAAAGTTAACACCAAAAGATTACTTCTGTGACACAAAATAACAAACAAGAAGTGCGCTGTCTTGTCATGTGCCAATATCCTTTCCCAGCCGTGTCTCAAAGGTTTAAACAAACAAAATCTACTACAATACCACTATTTCTTGTCGCTTTATATCGTCTGATTCTAGTTATTGTCACTATCATTGTTTGCTGTCTTTCTATTAACTGATCCTGCCACCAGCTATTGCAATAATTACCTGTCTAACTTTTATATTTAACATACGGTTTTTTATTTTAATAAACATGCCACGCGCTCTTTTGTCTTAGTCAGTGTCACAAATTCGAACACATGTATGCATATAACAGTTAATATATTCATGCTTACATGCCATGATGTTATTATTTTTTTATTAATCTAAACTCTAATTTGAATAGTTTTTATGTGCAAAAGTACCCAAATTCAATTTACATTTGAACTATTGTTGGACTATAAGTCTAGTGCTCTCATATTGCCTCAAGAGAAACGTCTACTTTCTAAACGAAATTTAAAATTGTTTATTAAGAATGCGTGTTGCATTATTAATTGAAGGCGTTTGTGTGTCACATGATTAATTGAGGTCTAGAACAATTAACTGTGTTCAACGTGTGTACTAGAGCATCTAATATAATTGAGAATATCTGTTGTTCAGGCTGACTGTCAATGCTCGTTGAACATATTTCTGATCAGTTTCAGTCAATAATTATAGTAATATTTCAGTTATTACGTGCTGGATTAACACAACTCATTGATTAATATAATACTTCTTTTATAAAATTTATATATCTGAAATGGCTGTCAGATGCATCATTATGGACAGTATATGGAGTTTTTTTCTGTTAAAGAAACATTTAAATTTTCAAAAACATTTTAAAAAAATGTTTGTTTAATTTTTAATTAATTTACAGTAGTAAATACTGGAAAAATAAGATAAATAAATAAAAATTATAAAACTTTTTGCGAAAAGATAGTGTCTATGTAAAAGTAAACAATAACATCAATAACACAGAGCGTATTTGACTTCTTTATATTAAAACGAATGAGAACAGTCGACCGTGAATATGAATGCATGATCGATAATTTAAAATCCATCTTAACTTTTATTATAAATAGCTTTCTTAATGGCCATTAAAACATTTTCGGTACATTGATTTAAGACGGAATTTATATTGTTGCGAAATTTTTTAATTTTAACCTTTTTTAGTATTCTCAGTTTGATTTGATATGTGTACATTTAAATCAGTTTATCATTGATTGTCGATGTTTAAAATCATTATAAAACAACTTGTATTATAAAACAACAATATTTTACATATTTTTAAAAGTTGTTATTTTCAAATTGGAGTCCAAACTCCAACTTGATAAATCTAAAAGAAAAATGTATCAAAGTTCGATGAATGCATATGAAGTACTATATTTTCTTTTTTTTTTTTGTAAAGCAGCAGCGATTATCAATTAGTTGAAACATCAAACAAAGTCTCAAATGCCAATTTCTTTTTGGAGCCAAATAATGTAAAACGTTGGCAAATTAGGAAGACCGCGTAAATAGACTTCTAGCAGGTATATGATATACAAGTCACCATTTTGTTAAATCATATGGATTCAACACGCGCCACCTTTAACTTTGATGTTCTTTTCATAGAACAAACAAACGTTATTTTGTGGTTTGTTTTAAAATGTTTGTCCTTTAACTATGTTAATTATATAATATCTCGATTATGACTGCGTACCTAAGAGATACTATTTTAGATCGGGTTAAACACCTAAGTCAGTCATTTTGCCGATTGACCGTCATAGGTCGATGACTGTCTCGTCTCGTCTCGATATCTGCCACTGTTACAAAATACTGGTGTACATTTGCCTTATTTGTAAATTCGTTTATTTGACTTTGAATTGGCCTTTGTTTATATAACCTATGTGGTCTGATTTACCAGTCCATAAACTTGAATATCGCCCCCGACCCAATGCTATGTATCAGTTGTTAATTGACTACTGACAATGTGAACTTGTGAATATGAACACAGATATAAGAGTGTCAAGTGATCAATTCAAAATATTTTGCAACCTCTACTAAAACGACTCTACATCGAGAGTTCAGATAAGCAAATTTTAAGACAATTTGAGAAAATCCTTGTTAATGCAAAGTATCCCTTCCGACTGGCCCGTAACTGAGAAATTGTGTTATTAGTATTCATATAAACTTTCCAATAACAATACCGTATAACCGATTACAGATTATGATGCTAGCATATTAACGAATTTGTGGTAGACACATCATAGGACCTCTGCTTCTAGTAATGTGAAAATAACAGAAAAAATTGGCAACTTTCTAAAATATTGATAACGCAAGTTATGTTTTAACATATTAAACAAGTGTTTTATACACTGATATGTATTAATCCTTTATCGGTTCAATATTGTAGAAGATAAAGACATGTGAACATGTTAGCATTGAAAGCAAAAATAATAACTCCCTATATGTAGCTATGAGTATGCTTATTCAGGTACAAACTATAAACTTAAGTATAAACGTAATAATGATAACAATTATATTCATATTTGATATACAAAAAGTCCCGTTCTCTCCAAGCACTGCGGTAGAGAATCGTACCTTCTGTAAAATATGCGGAAGCACATATCCAAATTAAAAACTTTGGCGGGTCTTCTTAAGGACCCAAAGCCCCGAAAAAAACTTGATCACTCTTACATATGTTCGCAACGTGAGTAGACTCAGGCGAAACACTCGTTCATTAGGAGAGAGCGGCGCGTAGGAATACATCCAGTGATTGGGCTCAATCCCATGGGTGCAAACAAGAGGGGCTTGATAACGTATCAAAACAGTGGTTCGTAGAACCGTGTGTGGTGCAGAAAAGTGATACCCTAGCTAGTTGTTCTGTAATCAAGCAGCCTCAGAAACTAACCATTTTCTGGGTGGTACCGCCGCCCAAAGAGGGTCTATCTGAAGGTATCACGTGATAAAGCACGCGGTACGCGGTGCGTGATAGCGCGTGAGTCGACAACAACAGATATAGTGTTAATAAGGTATTGAATCGTGTTGAGGATGTTAAATAAAGTGTGCTTTGCTTGGTGTTATTATTTTTTTTATAAGCATGGTTTTGTAAACTTGATAGACTTCAGTTTGGTTATTAAAACATTCTGTTAAATGTATTTTGATATTAGAATATTTATTTATTTGAATTTCATTATTTTAATTAAATATTGCATATAAAAGCATTATATATATTTTGTTATGAAAATGTAATTTATTTTGAATAGATTGTTTTAAATAATAATTAACAAAAAGTTTGTATTGAGTATCTTGTAGGATGCCATACGTTTTGGAGATAACCAAGTAGATGTATATCTGTCCTATCCGAAGTAATGCACATTATTATAAAACAAAGATTCATTGTCAGTCGGTTTTTAATTTCTACCATTGATCTTTGCTCATTTGCATGCGCTTACATAATTGTGACATTGCAACATAAGGTAAGTAATGACCAAGACTTGATGCTTTAAAGAAAATGCAGCGCAGATCACCTGAATTTGCATACCGACATTCATCATACAAGTCAGACAAATGCGTTTCTTTGAATATCCATAAAACCTTATACCATTTAAGCACGATGAATAATTTGACTTTTTTCATTTTGAAAAGCATTCAGAAAGCGGTTTCAATGCATGTTTTTAGTATTTACGTTATCCCACCATACATTTTAATGTGCAACGCAAATGAAAAATAATTATAATACTGTCTTTATCGCGGTTTTAGATGATTTTTCTGTACTTACACCCACATGTTTTTATTCATTGCTCTTCGCAAGAATTTCTTCAAAGGGTTTCAAAAGCTCACACATAGGACACAGAGACTTATTTCTTTCAACGGTATAAAATTAAGAGTATTTCTGTCGAATTTTCTAGATTATTTGTACAGAAATTGCACCGAGTTGCCCCTATGGCCGCCAGTCTGTAAAATGGTTTAAAATATCACCACCCGTTAGATTCCTACTCCAATTTTCAACCTGAAAGACAATAAATGGCATTTCTGGCGCTCGAAGCATTTGCGCCTGGTTCTCGACTATAGGCAGTGGTCATTTGAGACCGAACTCATTTCTAGACAGACAACTATCGTGGATGAATACCATGATCGTTGGAAACTAGTTGGCTAACTGTCTGTCTTGAAATGATGAACTTGTACAGTGTTCCGTAACCCTATCCTTGATCTCTCTTTTGCTACCAGCATCCCAATTTACCAGCCCCGGTCAGTCTTAATTAGAGCTCAGAAGCCTTCCTCGGTAAGGGCAAACGCCATTATCCCAAACGTGTACGGTTAGAAATTGAAAGTCACTTAGCTGAATACCGGTAGCTTATCGATGTGAATTTTCAGTCGCAACGTTGAATATGCATCAACCAATCAGCGCCGAGTTTACAACTACTGGAGTGGTAATCGCCTGAGCGGCTTTGGAATGGAGAGAACCGATAGCATGCGGAAAACAAAGCGTTTACCGATGTGGGTGGAGCGTAGCTTTGCATTATGAAAACTTATCCGTGAAACGTCGAACCGGCCATTATACAGAGACTAAAACATTGGGGTTTTATTTGTATTTTCTCTTCTAGTGTTTGGGTCGTGCTACGCAAAAGGGGAAAAAGATATCCGTATTCGGATTAAGATCGAGTTGCACGGGGGACGAATGTGTCGCTAGACCAAAGTGACAGGGACATTGTGGAAAGAGATACCATGGATCCTTATCATTATTCTGGTAAGTTAGATGTATCTGTGTTCATATATACTTACAGACTTGTTTGATATTTTCTTTAAACTTATGACTGTATTCTGTTTCATTGCAATTTGGTTTATTCAAGCTGAGAGGACAGATTCTTGTAATTTGATTTTTCTCAGTTGCAATCATTGACCGTGGAATTTTAATATTGTAATTAATGATGGATGCAATAAATTAATAAACGGTGTTTAGGTTTACGAGAGGACAGTTGTTTGAGTTGTACTCAATTTTCAAGTAGCATTTCTTTAGCTGTGTATAAGCAAGGCTAATGAATCATCATAAATTGCGGCCAAATAGTTCGACTGGTTTTAGGCTTGCCGTAGTTTTCACACGTGAAATGGAACTATATTGGGAGTTCAAAAAACAAGTTTCCTTGGCGTAGTTTGAAACGTATGTAAGTAATTTTAAATAATCCGGCAGAAGAGCAGCATGATGATGGATATGCCTGGATTTTATGCATTTCCAAATGGAGGTCAGTCATCCTTTTAATAATTGCAAAACATAAATGCTGTCTACACCTGCTTACTCTACTAAAATATTATTTCAAATTTTAATTTTTAAATAAGGCAAATGGAGGCTGGATTATTTGTTTTTTTTTTAAGGTTTGTTAGCAAAGAATCGTGTTCTCCAAATTTTGCAGCTAATTGTATTAAAACAATTAAAACGTATTCCACTAACACCTTTTAATTATTGTTTTATAATAACCAACGGTTAGGATGTCTTATTCATTTATAGATAATGTTTCTGATATTTTATACATATATAAACTAACATTTGTGTCATTTTTATTTAAAGTTGAAATATATTAGCACCATTTACCTGTTTAAAAGAGAATATATGAATAAGATTTCCCAAGTCTAACCGTCTAGTTTCATCTTAAACAAAATTTTACGAAAGTTTTAAAGGCCTTTTTTTACAGTCGGACTAAGACTTGCGAGCTATGGTGTCTTTTTTAAAGTTTATTTTGTTAAACTTGTTTGTCAAGAGGTTCCGACGCTCAGATAATTTTAGCGGAATTGAAATAACAATAGAAAACTTGCAATCGTTCAAACGTATCCATATGCCATTATTTTAAAACAAAAGTTGTTTATTTTACAGATTTGACACCAAGATAAATCCGAAAAGCATACACACGCCGAAACAAAACAAACTTTGAATTAGTATTTTGAACGTAGCGTTAAACAAATTATGAAATAAAGGCGGTTAGGTAGTGAAGAGCATGGAATTGGGATGGTAAAAACCAATTCATTTGAGTCACCGGAAAAAGCGACACAACTCTTTGTGCCATTTATATTAGAGATGGACTAGATCTTAAATAATTGAATGTCATTTACACGGGTTTTGCAAAAAATGAAATTTAGACATTTTAAATTAAAATCAACACCTTATCAACAGTATCACATAACGAATTGAATACAACGCAAATAACAAACTGATGTATTTCCAAATTTACCCCGAATATTTAAACATGTGTCATCTTCTTTACAAATGGCAAATTGCATTTATATTCATTTTAATTCTACATCTAGTTGTTAACCAGTTGACTTAAAGGTGTTAACTTTGTAGGAATCTATATAAGTGTACATGGAGACTCACAAGACCTATCACAGTTGAAAAACGACCTACCGCAGCCGAGTGAAGTAGCCAATTTAATATTTTATCATTTTATTTCCAAATGAAACATATCCCGTCTGGGATCTATCTGGTAAATCAAGGCAACAATACTAGGATATCATTTATATGTGTTTTATTTAGATATTATCTATCTATAGCGAAATTTCGAGCCGGTCTTGTTATAAAGACGTTTTATACTTGGCATGTTTAATGCCGAATTAAACGAAGATCAAAGGCCGATTAAAAGGAGAAACTTGTTCCACAACGTCAATTTTTAACATCGTGTAAGGAGGGAAAATTATTTGCCATATTAAAACAAACAAACCGGCGCCGAAAATTAAAACCGTCAATTAATGTGGCATAAACGTTAATTAAGTCTTAAGAAAGTGTATAAAGTGTATGTGATTTATGGTGGGTTTCATAAAGTCGATCGTGTCCAGTGTATTTAAAATTGTATATACGAAGATATAAAAAAATTATATTCTATATTTTGAGTTATACATATATTGTACAATTATGTTTCGATTCTGCTCTACGATATTTAGTATAATAAACGTAAACATTACTGGTAAACAAGACATGAAATATACCTTTTCATTTCTAATAAATATCTTAACTTAACCAAAGTAATGGAGGCCTACTTGTTACAATGGATAAATTGTGTAAATTACGAACGGGTAAACAAAAAATAAAGTATTTACTTCCATCTAATGGTCTATTAGGGTTTTGTGGTAAGATTTGCTCTTTTATTTTTTCCAGACACATTTACAAGTACAGTTTGTTGTGTTGAGATGCACATATACGTAATTATACTCCATGTAAATATAGTTATAGTAGTTTGAAATATTGTCCGTTAAAAGCAAGAAAAACACAAAGTTAAACTTATACCTTTGTAATGAATCCATCTCTGTCAGTCGTAT
Organism: Sinonovacula constricta; assembly: GCA_007844125.1. NCBI lineage: Eukaryota > Metazoa > Mollusca > Bivalvia > Cardiida > Solecurtidae > Sinonovacula > Sinonovacula constricta. Next base: position 16,417,585 of record CM017557.1, read on the forward strand.
AATGACTTATACAATGGAAAAATAAATCTAGAAACAATTGATGAATATTTTTTAATTTATGCATTTATGATTTCGTATCGTATACTCAATGTTGAAAAAGACAGTATTAAGCACCAACTAGGCTGAAAATATAAACCGTTTTCATCTATGCAGTATTCTTACCAACTAAAGTTCTAAAAGTAAATTTATCAACCAATTATAAGAAAGCCAAACAAATAACAAATTCTAACTAGTTGGAAAGATAGATACTCCTTCATTTATGAATTTTGATCCAGTCGAAATTGTGAACAATTCTATACGCCCATCGTCCATATAATGATATCATAGGCTAATCCTTCAGGTGTCACATTCTGGAAACTATTAAAAGTTAATGACACATATGTCAACTAAATAAACAATACACACACCGTTACAGTTGCATTTACACTTAACATCCTGACGTGTAGTGCTATTATATTTCCACTATAAATCGGAAACTGGATGCTATGTTCGCGACACATGCAAGAAATTATTGGATACCAGAATTCGTCATTGTCAGGTCGTAAAAATCGAATTTCTCTCAAGTTTCAATCTAAAGTGAACAAGTTTGATAATACAATATTTGCCAGAATGTTTGAGTGTTTAATGAAATAAATAAATCACAGAAATGCCGCCATATAGCGATCTCGGGTTTCCAAACCGAAGATACAGGATTCTAGAATGTATTCTTCATCATCCAATAGGCAGACACTTTGTATTGATTACCCTGTGAGTTTATTTATTTTCTCTTTATATTGATTACATTGTTTTTTTTGTGTGTTTATTTTCCTTCTATGTGGAATTGCTTCAAGGCCGTGTAACTGCTATTTAATCCGTGTCTGCAATGAATTGGTAATTAAACTCATTCCCAATAGCTCAATCATTGTTTAAAAGAACGATTAAGTTGCAGTTGCTTGCGGTCTTAAGAAGACATTGACAGAAGGAAGAAAACTAAATACGGATTGTAAGCAGGTTTTCTGTATTATTTCTTTAAAAGTTGTACTACTTTAATGTATTTATATGCAACAAAGCTTATGATGTAAATGTTAGATTCAACGTAATAGTATTATACGAAATTTCGTATTTGCAAAGCAGTGAATTACAATATACTTAAAAACAACAGACCAATTTATGTTTTTAATATTTTAAGGAAGTCAGCAACTTAAGTGATGTACAGTAGATGCAGTGGGTCAGTGTGCTCCTTGCTGAGCCTGAATGTTGGCATATTTGTAAAGATTCCGCACGGATAGTGTTAAAAGAACACGTTGAACCGTCAAAACACATTGCTCATTGTGCCGACTATCTTATTATTGTAGGAAACTGTGTCATAACAACCTAGATACATTATACACAAATCAGTCTGTCTCGGATATATTAAGAAAAAAATATATTAAATACCATGATTTATTCGAGTAGTTATGATTTGACGATTTTCGAGGCGCGTGACAGACATCGACAACAAAATCCGCCAAGTTCGTCTTTTTTTATTCCTCTCAGTTTGCCACGGTTATTCCCCGGAAAATTAACAGACCCTGGAATTATTATTTGTCAGCATTACAGCTTGGACGGGCGTCCCTTGTCAGTAGCCTCGTACAAATGACTGTATTTACCCGTCGCCTCTAATATAATAGAAGGGCGCCGAACATGCGTTTCACAAGCGCCGTAATATGGTTAGCCTTGTTTGGAACTGTAATTACGGATAGAACTGTCGTAGCAATTTTATCGCAGATATGTTCTCGGAACCGACGTTTATGCCGACGAGTTTCGACGTTTGAAAGGGTCTGGTTAAGGACTTCGTCGTAAATGAACACATAATCAAGTTGCAGGGAATGTTAAGATAAACAATGGTCATTAAATGCCGTTTGTTGTGTGCGATTTTGACGTGCGTATGTCGAGCTTGTTGATACATTTCTAGCTTGAGAGATTCGAGACTGTGGCTTGCTTATATTCAAGTATCTGCATACACGAAGTACGGCTTTCTGATTGTTATAGGGATGGACAATGGTCTAAAAAATACTAATACTGTATAAATACTGTAAACATTTACAAAATTTGTTTATTGCAACGTAAATGACTGATTTGTTTTTTCATACATGAAACTTCATACATTTCTCATCGACATATTAAAATCATTACCATTTATTGAAAAAGAAACTCTACGTGTTGTATGCAGTTTAATATTCTGTATTATCTTTACATTGCATATATCATGAATAGAAAAACAATAATGTAAAATAATTTAATTAAATAAAGAATAAAATTTAATGTATTCAATTTTGTATCTGCAAATTAACTTTCAAATGAAGTTATTCGTGTTTTAACCTCAAACCATCTTTAAAAGTAATACATGTATATATTCCTAAATATATATTTGCCTAGACACGCTTTAACTTCGTACTATCTTGTCCGCATGAAAACTAAATCAAGTCGAATAAAACGAAGAAAAACAACATAAAACTCTACAATTTGCATAAGAATTTGTAAAGGCGTGTTGAGTTACAATTCGATCGAGTAGTAAGGGTTAAATGTTGCCATCCATTTATCTGGGACTATAATTTGGGTTATTAAATATCCGAATCTATTAAAACTTGGCCTGAATGAAAAGCTGAGACCGGTAATTTTCTCAGGATCGGGTCATGGGTATTCTATGAGTATCTGAAGAAGGTTACACTAGTCGGGCTAGTAATAATAAAATATCCGTTTCCTAACTGACACATGATTGTTTGAAGGAAATAATGAAACGTCAAATAATACCGTCATCAAGTTACAAATATATCACCCTTGTTTGGCTCTGGTAAAATAAGAAGGATTTTGGTGATTGGGAAGAAAGTCTCCTTGAGGTGGAAAAAAAAGATAATCATTTAAATAAATAGTGTATATGTTAATGTTATTTAATTATTCATAGCTAATATTAAAGTATAAAATAATTAGTGCTTAAGTATACCTTATGTACATAATTTAAAGCAACTTAATTATTTTTAAAATTGATACCGAGATAATAAAACAACATAAATAAACAACATAATTAAAAAAATAAAAAAGACTGATACACTTTGGTATTTGTTTTAATAAAACGACCAAACTTTTAAAATCTACAGAAGAATAGAACCAGTAATTTTATATATTGTCATGACACATCCCAATATCCGGTGTTGATATGTCATTTTATTTAATTTTATATGTAATATGTAATCAGAATGGCTTATTGTTTATATATATATATATATCTTGCTACCATCTTTTGTGACTCTGTGACTCGCGAACATGTACTGATAAGTATATCTGAACGAAAATCGCCCAGTTACTATTGTATAATTGAACATGGCGCGTGTATATTATTATCGTCGCTACTTTATCAGTCTATCTTTTATAATAGCATTACGAATTGATAAATGAACCCCTGGGTTTATCAAACTTTGTCATCTTCTATAAAGATATAGAAAACAGATATTGTTTATAAAGCGTAACATTTCTTCTTTCACGGTTCTATTTATTTCGGTCCTACGGGAGCGAGACCCTAGACGTATTTTCATTCCCGGTTATATTTGTTAGTGTGCAAGGTATGGAAGTTTGTGTGGAATTTAAGTGGGGAGGCTCATCGTTAAGCTAATATTTTGTTAGACAATTTTGTTAGACTGCTCTTTTACAAATTAAACAAGTCTTGAGTAAATAGGGAGGTGTAGGTTTTACCGATCATGTGATAGAATATGTTCGTCTTGATAGAGTTGTTTTACCTTCGGCGTAACAGTATAGTTCAGGTCTAGTAGTCGTCAACAGTAGACAAAATACTCGCTGTATCCGGGGACTTGTCCTATCTGATTTTTTATGATATTTAAGAAATTGACACATTTGCTAATACATGATTTTCTTATATTTACACTCAAGAAAAAATGTAACTTGTTCTACATTCTCTTTAAATATTGTAAACATATAAAAAGTTAGAAATATTTTCCCCCAGAAGTAATTAAGCAGATAACAATTAAGAACAAGTGGATTTACTAGGATTGTTTATTAGGAATCGCGTGCATTTAAGCAATTGCCATGCATGACTCATGCCAGTAAATGACTCATGTTTCAACGTTTTATTAAGAGAGTAAAAAGCGAAATATTGAGAAAAAAAAAATGTCAAAGCCAAAACTTGCCATTCTGTGCAGTGTTTTATTCTTTTATTATGGCAATTTCTATAAAAAGGTATTTGCTGATTTTATCTTAGACACATCTCTAATCCATAAAGCCGCAGACGTAATTACGTTGTATGTACCTACAAAGGTACTTGTCGACTCGCATTGGCCTGTCGACCTTCGGCAAACTTTCAACATTGATAAAAACTAGTTATCCAATCTAAACCTGTCATAGAAGAATACACATGTTTTAAGCATTCACTTCAAATCCAATTGAGCATACTAAGTTCGCACTTTCTGCTTGAAAGGAATATCAGGTCTAAAGGTATCGTGACTCATTTGGTAACCGAACCACTACTTTCGGCCACTTCTGTTTATTATATGTTAGTACGTCTTTACTGCTTACCCAAGTGCGTTAAGTGTTCCTAATATTCCAAAAGAGGTTAAATTATCTGGAATAGGTGTTAATGTTCAATCAATAAAGAAAATATTCATCTATTGCACGGAAAAGATTTTTTTAAAAATAAACGTTAACACATTGGTGTCAAAATCGACTGTGTCAAACTTTTTCAAACTTGCATATTTTTTTTAAATATTTTTTTAAAGCAAAACTTTGTTTAAATACAATTAATAAGAATATTAAAGTGTAACTACATCTGAAACAATGCCATTTATTGTGTTTAGTTAACAAGAGTAATTAAGCTGTTAGTGTTACAGAAACAAATGATTTCCTTCTTCAGTTGAGATAATAAGCATGCAACAATTCCAAGATTTTCTTTTTATTATAATGAAGATTTTCATTCGTTTATTTAGTTATAATTTATTTATTTTATATAAATATATATATTTAACACAAAGCAATTTAATGAAATACACACACAGATTTATAAAAACCGGTAACTGCTGTATGAACAGAAATGGGGGTACTAAAATGTTTTATGCCATACTTGTTAAAAAAGCGTAGTTTATATAACATGGAAAAATATCATATTTGGCATGACAAAATCCATTACCCATAACCACCATATCTTTAATATAAAGCATCATAATACAACAAGGATTTCGAATATTCACTTTTCAACCTCCTAATTCTCTGCCGTAAAATATATTACTATATAGATAAACAAAAGGACAAGTATTGCACGATATCGAACTCCACGCATCCCCATTCATCGGTCTAATTTCGAAGAAATATAATTCATAGAAAAACAACAACATCAAATACATTTAGCTCCGATCAATGTGGGACATATCTTAGACGGGAAATAAGGAGAGAAAAAAGGATAAATCGTCTTTATTCAAATAAATACGTGATCAAGACAGCTCTGGCTCATGGACTATATACAATATCAACACAACAAAAGGCAAGATAGCCCAACGGAGGCAAACAAATCGCAGACAAAAGAACGTGGTCAGCTAAGGAACGTGAATCTCACATTTGTCACAGTATATCCTTATAAAGTCCGGAGAATTTTAGCGGGAAAACGTAATAAATGACGTGCTTGCGTGTGTGTACAACCGCGATATTTTACCTCTTGATTCATCGTCATTTATGCTCCATTTTTTTCTTCAAAATATCATGAACTGTGTAAATCTTTTGAAAGTTGAGTCCAAAACCTGAGATGTATCTACAGAAGTTTGTAATATATACTGAAATGTGGTATCGTATTTTGAAATATTATACAGATTTTAAATTTCTGAGTTTTATTTTACTTAACGCAAGGATATGGTATGAATTTAAATCTTTTCAAGACGCATGTAATATTATATATTTTTAGTTTTATGGAAAATTAACTGAAATGTTTTATTTGCTGATATAAGAATCGAAACTATCCACCAATGTGACGCACACAGATTAACAGGCACATGAAATTTAATAGTGATCCATTAAATACTGTCATTCGGGACATAACTCTATGAAAATTTCTAACGCAAATCATAAACATAAAATGAAAAAACAACATTTTTTATTTTAAGTTAACAACACCTTCGTGTTAAACGCAGTGCGTATAGTTTTAATTCTACCTTATGCTTAAAATTTATGAAAATTACAAAACAATGTGTAATTATCAGACTAGTTTTGCTTGTAATTAAGACTTAATTATTGAAAAATAGCAATGAATGTGAATTTTATAATAATTTCAGTAATGTTATAATTATATTTATTGCAATATTATCAACAAATATAATTATTACGAAAAAAAAAAAAGAAAAAATGATCGGAGTAACTGCATATACCTTTACCTTTATATCCGGTGTGATAGTGTTACTTTACATAAATGTATTAAAATTATTTTATGCTCTGATAAAATACTTTTAATCAAGTTAATAACTGAAAACATATAAAATAAAAAACCTACAATCTCGATCAGAACATAAAGATAAAATAGAAATACTTGACATAATGACATTGTTCAAAGTACGCTATGTTTCCGCTCTATTGTGCAACTGAATGACTACACTCTACGTTGGGATACCTTTATTATCTTTTGTTACCATAGTATAAAAGACTACAAACCCCTTCTTTCAATTCACAAAATGATCAGTCCTAAGAATACTATGTAGATCCAGAGCAGCAAACTTAAATTTTTGCTACAAATCGGTCAGTTTTTTTGCAGTAGGTTAACGTACTTATTTCCAAACTTGTGAGGACTACATAAAGAAACGAGATATAAAGTTGTATTTTAGACGCTGCATTTATAACAATACAACATGAGTTATTTAGATATTTATTTACCAGCATAACATTTAGACCGTAGTAGTAGTCACATGATGACGTAATCTAATAACTTTAGAGTTAGAATTGGTTATCAACAAATGTAACGTGATAAAACTTCAATCCAACACATGGGATGAAGTTTCAATAGTCCGAATGGAACCCTGAAAAATGAAAGAGAAAACAATCAGACGTAGTACATTCTGTGAGATTGATTAATAATGAATTAGTGGAATTCATAAAAAGGAAACCCAAGACAGGGAATGGCGTGTCGTCTTACCAATAGGGGAAGATCAATACAAAGGTCGGTCGTCTCCTAACCATATGTCTGCCTTGTCATTCTAGATGTGTTTATAACACAATTCATACTTATTTGCTAAAATGCATGCATATTATATAAAACGATGTATGGATAAAGTGTCCACGGCGAATAGTGTAGATCCTGATTATACAGATCTCGCTGGAAGGTGGATGAATTCGATTTGCACTTTTTACAGATTCCTAGCATAATTATACTTTGCCGACTAACAATTAGGTATTCAGACAGCATGACCACAAGAACTTTTAAAAGAAAGGAACGTATTTGTATGTATATACGATTAAGGGAAATATATATTAAGAGTGATGTTTTATATGAATAAATAAATGGCGTTTGTCACGATGTCTAAAAGGATATAATATTTATACACATAATACAATATACACATAGAAGCAAGTATAAATAACAGCTGTGTTATCTTAGATTAATTTTGAAAAAAGGAATTTAAACAGCGTGTATACCTGGTGCAAACATGCAGGGTAAATAATTAGCAATCGAAAAATAAATTATCGCCACTTGTGAGAATTTTTTTATACATGCGTGAGAACATATATACAGATGAAATAGTGTTGTTTACAATTACAATTGTTAAATCAAAATACAGTTAAGTACAAATGAATGTATATACGCGGTTAGAGTTACTGAGACAAAAGTGGTGTTTACAGTTATGATATAATTGAAAAAAAAAAATAAATAAATAAAACCCTGGTAAATTATACTGAGGAAAGTGTTGCTTTAAACATAATTGTAATTGTTTCTTGTTTTAAAAAGATAACCGCATGTATGCCGTGAACATCCCCATAGAGACAGGCGAATGTCATTTGATAATTTACTGTTCCTTTTTGCTTTTTCGTTGTTGCTCTATTGTACTTGTTGTTCGTTTTGTGGTTTATTGTTTGTTTAAAGAACACGAATCGAGGATGTGTGCATATTAAATAAAGTATAAATATAGAGAAATGTGTCTTTCATTTTTGGAGTAGTTTTAAATGAAACAAGTTACCAATTCTTATAAAAACTACAATTAGTAAAATGAATGGGCTACATCTATTTATCGTTCTAAATGGAAAAATAGTCCTCATACTAAAATGAACGATATTACAAGTAAATAATTACAAAAGCAAAAAATTCTGAATGTTTTTATTCGTTTTTAAATACATTTGAAAAGGTACCGCTGGAAACAAAAATATTAGTACATAATTGTTAAGTTGCTTAAATCAGGAACAAGCTATCAAATTAAGTAAATGGCTTATGTTCATTATGGTGTTATTTGTATTAAATTGCCATATGATAAAATATAATGGTCACCATTCTTGTATGCACTAAACAGAAACAGTATATTATAAAATATAGACGTTATCTTCTTAAACATTTTAACTTTTTATTAGGTTGATAAAAGTATAAACATACCCACAAATGGAATTATTTTATTAAAAGTATTACTTTAGACATAATTTAATAAAATACATCCACTTGTCTCTGAGACGACCACTTTATGTCCCTGCTCAGTGTTCTGGCTATCTCACTAAATTTACACTCATATATGTTAGCTACGATGTGATCCTCATTTTATTCCTACTTTTCACATTTCAGTAAAATCCGTTTACAGAACGAAAATTGTATATGTTATTCACAAAATAAGAAAGAAAAACGCACTTAAAGGGAGATAATTCTAACTCTCCACATTTTAGCCCAAATTTGATCACTGAGATTGCTGACGAAAGAGTCCAATGGCTTGGCCTTTCTTTTTAAAGAATTTAAAAATAAAAGCCAGTAGTCACATTTTGGTCTCAATTTTAACACTAGCATATGCGACCAATAAGTTAAGAGCATAACCATCGAAGCTTGACACCATCTTCCAAACTCAAACCTATTGTTCGCAAGTCAGCCATGTTCAAGCTGGTAATTTGTCAATTTGTTCGGCGCGCTCACAACAGCCAAGTCTTTCATCTCGCCCTTTTAAATATTAAAATAGTCATAACTCTGAATATTTAAATTTATTGTCGTTCTTTATGCGTCTAAATTGTTAAAAAGAACCAATGGTGTTTTTTTCAGTGGTTCAATTAAAGAGAATAAAAATAGTTCATATACATAAAATCCAGGCGTCGATTTATGTGAAGAAACGTAAAATGTTAGTTTATATCACCATAACATAAGAAACTAATTTTAATAAATAAAATAATTATGTTTAGTTGCATCAATGTAAGCAATGCCTTTCTATTTATTATGTTACCTCTGTCTCTCTTTCTCTCTCCCCTCTCTCTCTTCTCTCTCTCTCTCTCTCTCTCTCTCTCTCTCTCTCTCTCTCTCTCTCTCTCTCTCTCTCTCTCTCTCTCTCTCTCTCTCTCTCTCTCTCTCTCTCTCTCTCTCTCTCTCTTTCAATCACCATTACAGGAAATGGACGCGACATAATTGCATCAGCGATTTATAAAAATGCATGTGTGCTTTGAAGCATGTAGATTTGTTTTTAACACACTTCTTTAGATTTTACATTTTTATTGGCGTAATGGTGTTAATACCTGAAATTGATTTTTATCAAAGTAACAATATGCATAAAACAGAAAGTACAAGTCAAAGTAAACTTTCGTTTCGTAATAAACATTACTTTTATTGTAAATTCAGTTATATTATTTCATCTGAATTGTAATAAATATCTTTTTTTTCTCATTGTGTTCCACATAGAACATATATAATCTAATAAATTTAAATAAGCATTTTCTTACAAAAAGAATATATGCATCATTGCTGATGAACAACCTAAATTAGAAGATAATTCAAGCCATTCTTCACCACACCAATTCTATTTTAACATGTTTAAAATGTTTTCAAATAAATCTTACGTATCTCGTTTTTCTCTTTTCTACACCTATTTATTTCTACTTACATATGCACGTATCTTTTGACAGAACTAAATCACACAGACACTCGCGTATTTACCTGAAAGTGTCTTTGATAAACGCATAAAAATCAGATAATTAGACGAAGCATCTCGAAGGTCTCTTCGAATACATAGACAGCAGTGCTGTCTTTAATTAGCGTTACTAGCATAGCTTATCTGCCGAATCTTGAAAGAGAGTTTAATCTTAATAGACGAATCAGGTATCTGAAGAAGCAAGCCGGACGCGCTTTCACAAACCACGCAACCATGTTTCACTGCTATAAAGTTTCATTTCGTTTATTTGATCTTAGTCGGGAATTCCTTTTCAAATAAATACTTTATCTACAACTCAGCGCCGATCACGAGCGAGCCTCATTTCCTTGTATCTGCCACACTCATGTCGACTTACATTTAACAGGCTTTTAACAGATCCCGTATTGTAAACATTTTCCTTTTGCGCTCTGTATCTATTTCACAAAATACTGTTAATTTAGACTACTAAATAGCTATTTTGTGGGATTCTGCTAAATAGGTCCACATATCTTGTCTCCGAGTGTTTTTACTTGGGTATAAACCATTTTCACTGAGGTATAATCATATCTGATCATAGACAGTTTGTTATGTTTTTATCTTTTGATTTAATTTTAAGATGGTACCCTGAATTATTTCCCCCATCATAAGTCTAAATCTCCATATCATATCTTCGACCACCCAAGTTGATACTTTCAGAGGCTCCCGAAGGGTGAAGTGCTATAACCAGACTTCTTTTTCCAGACCCCAGAGAAATTGTTCCATTACCATGTTTTTGCCCGCAATTTTTAAACCATCCAATCTTAATGAATTATTTTTTCGTCGCCAGAAAAGTGCGAAATATAACTTCTACCTGGGATCGCATTTTAAAAGTTATTGATAACATATCTCGATTTAAATCAGATGTTTAGCGTGAATCTCCTGCTTTGAAGATGGATAGAGAAGCTTGGTTGATAATTAATTTGTTTCAGTTTTCTCCCGTAGACCTCCCCTTGTAAAGGTTTTGGGAAACACGGGTCTACAGCGAAGCCAAAATTGCGTTCATAACTAGTTAATACGAACCTATACGAGCAAATACGACCGCCTGGGAAGTTTTTGGGGCTTCGGAATCTGCATCTACTGTTTTTCTGGCAGTAGCTACTTCAGTTTATACCTTTTATATGAGCTTTCATATTTTGACATCGTATAAATCGACGTAGGGGGCAGGGTTAGCTGTTTCTGCTCAATAGTTTGATTTACGACTCTCGTAAACAACCGCAGACGACTTCTTTCCCCTATCAACATCTACTATATTGACATGGCTCCGTTAGAAATTTCTTGTCTGAGGATTTTTTATATTCATTGTTTCAATGTCTGGTGTTCCTCGTGGAAGCGTTTTCAATTTCGTTTATAAAAACCTGCTACAAGTTTCATGGTATTCTCTCCATCTTGCTTGTTTAGTTTAACACATATATCCAAGAAATAAACATGTACGTCCAGTGTTTACAGACATAACAGAAATAAAAACAGGATCAGAATCGATGAAAAGAGTTTTTGGTCTTCCCTTTGTATTTATAATTAAATTTAAATTAAGATTAAAAATTTTAGAACCTAACTGAGACTCAAATTAACCGGACAAATATGTAAATACAAACATTATTAACAACTTGGTGCCAGATTGATGCTGCATTTAACCGTTATTTGTTCTGGCAATGTGTGAAAGTATGTTTTAAGGCATTTGGATTAGCAATAAACATACTTCTTCTGATTTAATATTTTAATGAAATTAGCATAGGTGTCAATACCGGGAAAATATGCAAACACAAACATTATTAACCGCCTGATGTCAGATTGATGCTGTATCTAATTGATTTTGTACATGCAATATTTGAAAGAATCTTTGTAGCTACAGAACAAAAAAGTATTATTTTTATCTTACTGAATTCATTAAACCTTAAGCAAAGGTAAAACATTATGATAGTATATTGTAAACAGGTGTGTGTTTTTTTGTGTGTTTTGTTTTTGGTTTTTTGTAGTTTTTTGTTGTTGTTGTTTTTTTTGTTTTTGTTTTTTTGGTTTTATCATTTTTCTTTTGCACATGATGGGCGACAATAATTTGACATTTTAATATGTTGTTTATCCATTGTTAAAATGATATTATTATGTATGTGAACACTCGCAAAACTCTCTGTTTGAGTTGTTCTATCTAAAATTGATTTGTGATTCAAGGTCCCTTGGCTTTATTGAACGGTTCCTCAAGATAATTGAGTCATTAATTTAATCTTAATTTCCACAATTATCTTTAATTTCACACCAGTCTCTTTACATCGACTTTTCAATGTTTTGTTTTCACATGTTAGGCGTTTAGAATGTTTCATGTGAAGAAAACATGATCGATACTTAAAATTAGCCGAGCTTATTTAAAATAAGCAACAACTGCACTGGTTATTAAAATAAAGAAAACAGCACTGTTAGAATAGGGAAAACAACATTTTGTTTTAAAGAAAACAAAACAACAATGTTAGAATCAACGAAACAACAATAATGTCAGAATAAATAAAACATGTTTGTCATAATAAACAAAGCAACAGTGCAAGAATAAACAAAACAACAATATCAGATTTTATATAAAAACTATGCATGCAACGATTTTGTCATTAATAATGTAATTATTTGTGCTTTTGGATTTAGTAAAAAGTATTCATAATTTAGTAGGCAAAGCAACTTTTAATTATAAAAAACGGTATATGCAATATTATAAATATAAGTACAAATATAGATATAAGTACAGTTTATATTCAAGTACTAACTAAATACAATATAAATACAATACGATACAAATATAAATACAAACATTTATTGGTTTGTACATATAACCATGTCTTAATCTGACCCGATTCTGACATCCTATATATTTGCAGTAATTAGAGATCATAAAATGTACAAGCACATACATTAAGATGCAGTGTGCAAATGAATAGTAGTACATCACTATACGTTGTATAACATAGACACATTATTCTTGCAGGATGTAATTCCATTCAGGATCAAGTTTAGATTGTTGCAAAATGCATTTTAATTTAAGACTCAGGAAATTTTCTAAGAAAAGATGTGAGGCCTGATTACATGGAGAAAATTTATATGTTTCTAGATAATAAAACAATAGTTGAGTTGTATGTGCACATTATTATAATTTTCCACATTTTTGCCTGTCAGTAATTTAAAGCATCTATCTATGGTAAGCACATTATACTTGCCTTTTAAGTCAAACAGTTTAAATTATATAACATATTTTAGAGATAGTACACGACAGTTTACCTACATTAGATATATGTAATATTATCGTATACACCAAACCGGGGAATTTTGGCATACTTTCTACCAAAATGCATATATAAATTGTGGTAAAGTCTCAAGATACTGCAATTTCTTAAAACTCTAAATGTTCATTACATCCAAACCCCATAAATAAGCACGATGAGGATTTCCGCTTAATATAGATGTCAATGTCAGAACCTTTTCTACTATGTTTTAGCGCAGGAAGCGGTCACAAAGTTTAGTACAGCGTCTGGTAGCGATTGAGAAAATTGGAATATGTACGATAACTTGGCTGAGAAGAAAAGTTTGGTTCAAGCTATCAAAATTATCCTTTACCGGCATGCTGTTTATTTATAAAAAGTAGTTAATTTGTAAACCTATCTTTTCATATATCTTAAAATAGTTTCAAGAAGTTTATATACAACAACTGTATTTAATATTTACTATTATGAATAGGAATTTATTTAAAGTTTATTCATGTTGTAATAACGTGCTAACCTTTACTTAGAAATATAGTGTTTACGTGTTTTATTTTTGTTTGTTTAGTTATAAATAGATACATGTATTAAATGCTCAAGTTTAATTTACCTGACAAAGTTTTCAACTGAAGAGTTGTTTAAGTACCATAACTTTCCTGGTTTAAAACAGGAAACTATTCATTCCCTTTCCTTTTTTTTTTATTTTGCACGTCTCCCACGTGTCTTTGGGTATAAAAAGGATTGTTATCTTTAAGAGAAATTATTGCAATTCTGCAATCTGTTTAATTTATGTACGACAAGCATTTATGTATGCAACAATAAGCTTAAAACCAATAAGAAAACAGAAACAAAATAAAGTTAGCATCATCATTATACTGTTACTCTTGTTGTTTATGGTGATTCACATTACACTGCGTTAGTTATTGACTTTTGTAGTTAATATTTTTAACTTTATGTTTGAATGCACTATAATATCTAGTTTATGCGTCCTTTATTTTTTCTCTCATCATCGTGTCGTTCAGTTCTGCAAGTAATTGCGAGTTTCCCCTTTATGGTGTGTATTCGATTATATAACTGTTCCTTTGAATAGTGTATCAATGCATTCTTTCTAACTTTGAATATTTTTTAAATCTTTTTAAATCTATTTTCTATCTTTGCATATCTCTGTCTAGTTCTCTCTTCAACTTTTCTATCACCCCATTCTCTTTTTGTTCCTTTTTTTCTACTCCTACACTTGTCTATCTTGTACTTGTGATTGACTCCTTCTCTGTCTCCATCACTCTATCCGTCTGTATGACTGTGCGCTTCTTTCTCCTTTTCTTCTCTCCCCCCCTCTCTCTCTCTTTCTCTCTCCTCTCTCTCTCTCTCTCTCTCTCTCTCTCTCTCTCTTTCTCTCTCTCTCTCTTCTTCATTCTATGTCCTATGTCTATATTCGTCATTAAAGCGGTACCATTCTCCTATCTTTCTTTTCTGTTAGGTCAATTGATCCATTCTGCGTCCGTTAAAAACACTGTGTTTTCCCCCTTACGTCTGTTCATACGCAAATCCTCTAAAACCAAACAATATCCTGTCCCTTTGTTTTGATATCACGATTAATATACACAGAGCCCATCCTGGTCATTACATTATAGACTCCAATTTGCTTCGATACATGACACCATTCTCTAAATGTGATTGGGTCAAGTTGATATGGCTTCATACGTACACGGAATGTCCGCCATTTTTGTATTCCCTTGTTTTCATTAGTATTGAGTTGTACTTGAAAAAAAAGTTATTCCGTGCCCTTATTTGTAAAGATCACATACATCAACAGTTCTAACCATGTTTCTTTCATAACACCAGAGTTATTCTTTTTCTACAAGTGTGTCTTACGTATATGAAAGTGCAATGTGGCGATGCTCACTATAGAAGCATTGAAAACATGTACCGCTCTATTCTCTGAGTCAAGATCTGTAACAATTTACTTGTCTAATCTTTAAAATGACATTTTCTTGGCTTAATCAAGTCGATTCATGTTATAACATATATGACATTTTAGAAATAAGGAGTTTGCCAGAGTATTTATCAGACTAAATTAACTAAGACGACGAGTATCCAAATACGGTTCGTATGTTTGTATACAAACTTTTTAATTTTTCTGTTGTTGTTTTAAATAATAATGAAAAATATTATATTATGTCTTTCAACAAAATTTAATTTAAAATGTCATTATTCGCTTCAAAAGATTTTTTGATTAGTTTATTATCTAATGTAAGAAAAAAGGGTTTGTGACTTTAAGCAAAATACGAAGTACACAATACGAATAATCACAAGATCAAACAAAACAACATACGAAAGTCGTCGACTCTCCTCTTGAAGACACAATCAGTAATTTCCTGAATAATCAGCCTCCATGGTCTCTTATGTGATTTTTTTGCATCCGACTATATTTCGCCGTTATATTTTTTGTCAGGAACGTGATCGATCCCTCAATATTTTTGGCCATCCATTTGTGCAAGTGTTTTAATTAAGCAAGACAAATAATTGATTTTAGACCAAATTGAGATTTTTTTTCTTTCCACAACAGCAAGTCGTATCGAAAGATAATTGTTTCATTCCAGTAGATATGATCAGCTGTTACATTTAACAATTAATTTTTTTCCTCTCTAAAATACGACGCCTCGTAGATGCAGATTTTGTGGAGACAATGACCGAGAAAAAAACAAAGGCAAAAAAAAAAAAAAAAAAAAATACACAGATATTTTTAATATTACAACGACGGTGAATGCGTTTACTTTGCATTGATGATGATGATGATGATGATGATGATGATGATTATGATGATGATGATGATGATGATGATGATGATGATGATGATGATGATATTTCTGCTAATGATGAAGATAATCACGACGACTACACTTCTAATTAATATGTTTATAAATCCGCATCATATTTTATAAATGTTTCTTTGTTTCTTATTCTCTCCTCTATTGTTCATATGACTGCACCCCCGTTCTAACATAATCATCATCCTTCGCTTAAGTCATTAAACAGTCATTTCCTTTCTATCAAACATGCCATCATTGAGTGTATTGAATCTTTGCCTGCCAAGCTCGAATTGGCCAGGTCGGGAAAAGAGTCCTGATCCAGATCAGTCAGCTAGTGCTTGAAGCTCTGTGATCAGCATATATACTATTTGCGTCAGCTTCCCTATGAATATATCTGGTTATATGCTGATCTAGATGTTAGCAAATAGTTCAGAATTTAGTGTGGATTGATAACAAAATATAGCATGATAAGGGTTAAACTTATAGTTGTAACAATCGCTATATTGGTACTGATTCAGGATATTGTCAATCCAATTGGATGTAATCTAGAAGATAATTGTTCGCTTATAAAATACAGATGTATAGAATTACGAAATTAAACGTGTTTTGGGTCATTAGAATGAAACCTTACCCCATGCATCTGTCCACATCGGAAAACACATTAAATATCATAAACCTGGAAAAATATGGTTCCATTTGGGGATGTGGAAATCGGAGACAGACTCCAAATAAAGATTTAGTTGATGTTCACAAGTAATTGTCAAGCGATTATAACATTAGATGCACACGTTCTAGTGGTTGTTGACACGGTACGGACGTTCTTTTTGTTGGAATTGACCACACTATTTACAAAGGGATGGGATTATGAATGTATTGGCTTTGTTTCTAGTTGGGAAAATTTTGAGGGGAAATATGTTTTGGTGGGGCTGACGATTTAAAATTAAGTGACAAGGATGAATGATAAATAAGACAATGTCCTGGAAATATTTCATTGGATGGTTTTCTGTAAAAGATGTACTTTATCTTGGTGTACTTTAATGAATACTTTTTAGTATGGATGCGACCTTTCGAGGTCTGGTAGAAGTCATTGTGTATAAACCGGAGAAATGACCGACTTGTGTGTTTTATGCCAGCCTTGAAAGGTGTATGGTTAGGTGTCGTGCGTTGAAACAGAAACTATGGAAAATGAATACATTTGGTTAATAATAAGTATAATATCATTATATTCTCCAATAAACGGTGCACCAGATAATTTATTAATCATTTGTATATAAAAAAGTAAAATATTATTTTATACAAATGCACCACTGTTTACAATGCGAAGTCACATTGTATGTATAAAATGAGTACTGACATAATACAATTAAAATAAAAAATTAACTACTTCATAATAAAATACATTCCATCATCATTTTTGTTAATATATGCGCTACAATCATTTATATTTATCTAGTCACTATTGAAATAAAAATCAGTTGAAATTAAGCAAGGATACAAATCGATATTAACGACAATGTTTAACTGATTACACCATACACATTCTATCATTAAATATTCTTCATAGCAAGAGTTATTGCAGGCTCTAAGCAGCTGAACTGCAAGTAACAGGTACTCAGGTACGGAATACCCCTTTGTGAGAAACTTTAACATCTAAGTCATCAAAATCCCATACTATTCATATACACATATACACCCAATCTTTGGCTAACTTGATCATAGAACTTGTTTTTCCGATGTTAATTTGTCTTAACGCCTTTTTGTTTTGTTTTCCAAACGTTCACCACCGCTTTTGTTATTGTGCGACAACGGGTAAAGAAACCGTGAATTAAATTTCTTTTTTATGAAACCCTAGACAATAATGAAACCAAGTCGTAAAAATGACACTATCAAATCTAAATCGAAATCTATTGTTTTTCGCTTGAGTACACATAAATATATCTTGGAACGAAATCTCATTTGTTTTCAAATCACTTCAAGGGGATTAGAATTTGGACATTGGCGCGACGAAAGAGGTTTTTGGCTTGGGCGAAATACAAAGGTATCTGCATGTACAAATTACTTGACTTTAAACAGCACAATCAAAGGACAACCTTGTACACGCTTTTGTTCTTTACGTCATGTCGGAAATGATCAATTCACTAAAACACTTCCGAGTGGTTTGTAAAGATCGAAACACGCCCAGCTGAATGCAGAGCTATGACATTATTTGTTTAGTGTTTTGACAGAGGAACTAAGAATAAAAAAGAAGAAAAGGTCCTTTGAGTACTGCAACGTATATTAAAATTTGAAAAAAAAGTATCAGACAAAGGGATTCACATGCCAGTCAAATGTAAAAGCTACAAAAAATAACTGAGACGAAATATTACATAAAACAGATCAACTCCAGCAGTTACTGTCGTGGAACGGTCAGTCGGAAAAATGGCCGACTGGTGTGCTTTGACCGGGTGCACATGTAAGTCCTTACACAGATATTTCAAAAATAGGAGACAGAAGCTCGTCAACCCAAAAGGTCCATATCTGTTAACTCGGTTGGCTGTACATTATGGGAAGCCAGGTTATTACACATTGGCAGACAACTTTCTGACCAGCAGCATGACGTCAGGAAGGAAAGATTATATGAGACTCAGTTAATAACTAGCCTTCAAAACGGACTTGTCGTGGATAAGCAAAAATTGCTATGTTACTTAAATTCATAAAGACATTCGACAAAGTATATGCGCATAAATATACGCTTATTAGCAAAGCGGGGAAACGATGGAAAGGCAGGCAACACTGGAGGGAGTGTAGAGACAAATCAGGCTGTCTGGAAAATTATCATTTATTTGCTTTTGTCTTTTAAGAGCAGAGACAGAGCAGAGAGAGGGGGTGGAGAAAGAGAGAGAGAGATAGACACAGAGAGAGAGAGAGAGAGAGAGAGAGAGAGAGAGAGAGAGAGAGAGAGAGAGCAGAAATGTCACAACCGTCTTTTCCATGACCTTTTAATTATTTAGTTACAAGTTTATCACAGATAAACAACTTTTAAAAATACAGTTCGTCTGTAATTGCTCCATTGCTCCCTAAGTGCTACTTGTTTGCGATTTTTTGTTATAGTAATATTTACAGATACACTAAATCACAGGAAATGAGTTTGCCCTAAAGTGTTTTTATGCATTGGTGTCATAACTAAATTCTTACTGATTCCTGTTAAAGGTATCCCGTGTGCAGAAGGGCCACTTAGACGAGACGGTTACACGCCAGTCTTTATCCATTGACCTATCTCGGCCTACGAGTCAGTTTATACCTACCAACACCTAGTTTGTTATAAACTTAGATTCCATCTCGATTTAAGATAGTATAAATAACATATATTAAGATATTAAAAAATAAGCGTAATTTAAGTGTATTTATAAATATATATACGTGCATATGGACAAGCAGTTTAAATAGCGACGGATTTAGATTTAAAATGCGAAAACAGACCGCATCACTCAGCCCACCATGCCAGCATATCAGCAAGCTAGATTCCGATACGATTTCCTACCCTGGACATGCATTCCTCGAGGCGGAGGAATTTCAAAAATGGCGGATTGAAACTCAATCTGATTCTGTCCAGGATGCTTAAAGCAGCGCTAAAGTGGTGTTAAAATAGTTTAAGGCTTTTTCAGGGAGAGACTGGTACGATTGGAACGCGGCCACGATTGTTGTATTAGCATTTAAAGTTGGAGTTCATTGCCATATTGTGGCAGGATACATGTAGTTTTTATGTTTCTGCGAAAGGATTCCGTTTCTAGTTTTGAATTACACATCTTTTAGTTTCCAACAATAATTAATTCTAAAGATATCTAGAAACTTTTGTATAAACTGTTTAAAAACATCAAGCATTAACCACATTTGTAAAATTGGTAGAAGACACATTAGAACGTACATGCCATTCGAATGAAAGTTAAAAGTTTTCTACTCTGTTCATCCAGGCGCAATTACGTGTATGTACAACATAGCCTTTTGTATTAAACAATGTATGAAATATCCAACATTTTCTACCGCAGAATGGTTAAACTGTTTACAAACAAAATGCTAATGATTTGTATATACATACTTAGTAAAGAAGAATACCAATTTTCAATGTACAATGCAAACAACGATAAGGTAAAACAAGAAGATCCTCTCCAGTCGTACCGTTTTTCTCACAGTGTTAAGGGCGATGGTCTGAACAGTAATTACGGTATAGAATATCAGGCCTTTCTCTGGATGTTGATCATTGTCCAATCTTTCCCAACAAGACGACCACACACTTTTTTAAAACTGTTCATTATTAATGGTCATTAAAGGCTGCCCATCCATATATGTCATTTAGCCTTAGCTTAAACGCTATCCGGTATCACCGAAAATTGTTTCATCTCCTTCGTTAAGTCTAGAAATCTAGGTCACCGTCAAGTGAATGTAGTTGAAATCACAAGACAAGGTGAGCTACAAGGTAAAGATTGTTTGAGTGATTCTTCAAAGCTAAAACCACCGATGTTGGAGGAGATGATGGCAATAGAAAGGAAATTTGAGAGGTTTTCAAAAACAAACTTTTGACCGTTTGTAGGCAGTACTGAGTGAAATGACGTCATTCATCGAACTACAACATTTGATATTTTCATTATAAGACTCGTATATTTGATGTTTATAAATAACTTAGTACCAACGACTATGAAGTCGTGTTGCATCCGACGCTACGTTATACTAATATATGCTGTATGATTTGTGTTTTGAGGTTTAATCTTTTTTATGGTTGTTGTTTATAAAAAAACATTGCTAATAGGCAAGTAGGGCTGTCTTGCAACACTGGATCACTAGTGCATAACTATAAACCTGTTATTTGTAACCCATTCGAAATTGGTGCAGTTATTATAAGGTGCAGGTTGAAACAAATTGCAATGTTTTCCTAAAAGTGCCTTGAAAGTGAAAGAAACTCCAGTTCCTACAATTGGTATACAACTACATTCGTGTAGCACTTGTTGCAGCCATAGACCTTAAACGTTTTATGCTTTTTGCTAGTCTGGCTGCATGTCTCCGCAGTCTCAAATGACGATTTGTAATCAAAACTCTGATTCACTGTCAGTAGGGGAAACAGAATACCCTTGAATATGTCAAATTGTAATAACGTTCTAAAACGAGTGGAATTTACAGTCACGCGTATTCCGCGCCAATAACAAATGGCTAATGATTAAAATATTGTGGAATTCGCTGTATACCTGCTAAGAGAAACATTAGAAAAACTTCGTCGTCAAGTTCTTGCCCAAGTTGTCGCCGGCGTCGTCTTCAAAGAACGGCAATTTGTTTCACATTCCGCTGTTTGTATTTAGAAATTTCATACATGATTGTAAAACAAGCTATGTAAATACTTAACTGCTTGAAAGAAGTGTATATTTTTGTTACCTCGCCTCGATGCTTTAAACAGATGTCTGTGCGAGCTGTCGAGGCTCCCTAAACAACAGCTGTCGACCGCCCTGAGAGTTTGGGTTTTGACTCATGATTCTGGAAAAGCTTTGGCTTAGGGTGTAACAGTCCATCTGACACTGATTCTTGTCTTTTGCTTCCGTTTCGTTCCACTTTCCTTCTGTGAGCTTGTCACGAAAATCTGAGCATACAGAGTGTAAATTCGAGTGGATTTATTATTACGTAGGTTACTTACCATGTGTAGCCATATTTGTTTATTTTCAGTTTTATTGCTCCGACAATCTTCTATTTTTTGAAGACGATATCTACTGAAATCAGATATAATGCCGCATTCTCTAAAAGTATGACATTAACACCTGACATGAAACCTCACGTTGTTCTAGTTTTAACACTTAGCCGAGTATTATTACAACAAAACGTAATAGCTAATCATATAATTCTAGTTCTATCACTTTAAATCTGCTGTTATGTGTCGATCAGGGATTTTACTGAGGACATTTCCTGTCTGTGATGCTTTACATATAGCATTACAAGCTGTCGATTGTAAAAATATTTTAGCAACAGTTTTTTTGTCAAAGTGGCAACTAATCTAATTACATTAACTGTTTTACGCTATAATTTTCTAGTTGTAATGGTACAGGGAACAGTGAATGCAAGTTGATTTTTGAAAGTAAAATGTTTTTCTTGTTTTAATTTAACCTCTCACTCGGTCGTAGTAAAATATCTTAACGTGCCGTGACAAGAAAATTCACCGAAAAACATAAATAAGTTAATTGAGTTTAGCATGATTGATTACTACTTCCTTATCTCATGCATGCTTATTTTCAATCAAAACCGATTCAAAGCCTAATTTTGAATTATATATGATTCTTAAGTACGTAATATGAGGTTCATCACAGGTAAGAAGAAACTATACAATAGGATAATTGATTTAACTTCAATCAAGACAGCTAAATATGATATGAAGTGCTGAGTTTATGTTTAGTAAAGTCTTCGTTTACGAAGAATAAGTTATTGGCTATTGTCCATAGCTTAGACTTTATATTTTAAATTAAGAAATTTAGTTTAAGGATACAGTACATTACAATACAAATTTGATGCTTAATTAAGTATATAAATGTTATTTTCCAGTTTTGAGTTTTAAATTTTAAAATAACATAATATATACCCCAAGACAAAAAAGACAAACAGCATTTATCTAATGTCACAAACATCCATATAAAATATCGAATAAAAATATCGGACAATATTTGAGTAAATGAGTATCTTTAAGTCTTATCGTCACAAAAATAATAGTAATTAAAATTTTAAAATCTGGATATTTTTTTAATAAAGTGACACTTGGCTTTTATTATAGTTGTAAAATATGAATTCAGAAATCCGAAAACGAACCAATTTATTTTCTTTATCTTTTTTCGGCGCCCCCTCCCCTCTCTCTCTCTCACTCTCTCCCCCTCTCTCTCTCTCCCTCTCTCCGTTTCACTCTCATTCTCGTTTTTCTCATATTTTGATTCCCTCTTTATCTTTCTTTCTCCCTTACTTTGTCGTTTTACCCCATTTTTTAATTCCTCTGCCTTTATTTCTTTCCCATCTTTTTCTGGCATCAGCAAGACAGCACGGTACCAAACCCATCGTACATGTGTTGCGGGCCATATGTTTCTGTGTCATTTGTTTCTCTCTCGCTAACAACCACCTGTGGTCACATTGTGGAATTGGATCCGTTGAGTCATGGAGTGGTTTGACTGAACAGGGACCATTTTGTGACACTTCGTTGTAACTTATACGACTTTACCTACTCATGCATTAAACGTCCCGACGTAAATACGTTATTTTCGAATTAAGGCTCCCTTTATAGTTTCAATGTCAGCCCCAACCCACGGACTGACAGAAATAATGAACATGAAGAAATCGCTAACAATTATTCCATCAGCACTATGGTCTAGCTCACGTGACTGGGGATCGTTTAATTGAATTTCGGTAAATTTGTGGGAATAGGATCCTGATACAGGCATTGTTTGTTTTCATCTTTTCATGCCATGCCTCATTTGTTGCCAATGCTTAGGTATGTTATACGATGATATTTCCTACCATCTGGAAGGCTTCTTTGGCCATGTTGTGAAACCCTATCGTAATTTTGCCGGCCTGAAAATGGCCAGTCTATCCAGATGTAGCCTGTGGCTATAGATTGTAATTGATCATAAATATTAGAAGGGTCTATATCATTTGATTACCGCACTTATAAATGTAGGTACTTCTGTCTGTGTACCTTCACACACTAATGTAAGAAATTAATATTTCAATATTTTTTAATTATATGTATAATTTAAAAATATATAATTATATATATTTTTTTATTTTAATTCAAATGAAAAAGTAATCTTTAAAATATGAAAGATCTGCTATACTATATATAAATGTAAGGAAAGACTGTTTGGCAAATTTTGTTTTCTTTCTCCAGAATGAAATGTAAACGCAAATGAAACGTCAAACTATTAAAACATATTCTCCTTCAAACCTAAAAAGATTATATTTTTCTTTATCAATAAGCACATTCTATGCGTATTAAGATAAATAACTGTCCTCAGTGTTATATGTTGGAAATACACTCGAACATTAAAACTAATTATATTATTTATATTTCATATACCATGAAAATGAGTTCGGCGAATTTCAATATGTCTTTCTAAACATCCTGATAGATTATTGTTTAAATTATGACACCCTTCGTTGATGTAAATTACATCCTTTGTTATTTGTCGAATTTAAATAAAACTCCAACTTTGTTGATGCTTTAATAATTATTCCGGGACTGGCAGAACGGTCTTGTTTTACTTGTTTCCATGATTGATGAGAAACTTAGCATCTTTTCGACTATTTTTCTTGCACGTTCCATTTGCATGAGATCCGAGAACAAACAACTTTGCATATATTTGGGCTATGTTAACGCTTAACCTGCTAAGCATGAATGATCAAACGTTTACAAAAAGTGTAAATCCAGATCAGCCCGGCTCTACTGGTGACTGTCTGTTCAGCAGTTGTGTTGTTTGCTTCAGAGTCTGCAGTGTGTGTTGTTACATTCTCATGTTGTTTAAGCATATTAATAAAATTTTGTATTTCTTGTAAATAAAATAGCATAACGAAGGATAAAACAAATTTAAATATTTTATGACCGTTTTCTTTTCGACACTGATTCAGTACACTTCATTAATTGTGCTGTTGTTTGATGCTTTGGAAAGGATATATAACATTTGCCTTCCTGCAAGAAACAAATGTGATTTATTGTAAATATTATTTGATGATTTCACATGCATCAGTATGGACGTAAAATTCATAAAATTTTGAATTCACTTTAAATTCTTTAGGAGTTGCATTCTTGTTCAGATGGGTTAGATAATACAACGCATATTGTTCTTTTAAACATTTAATGAGAATAGTAAGTACAGCGTATGAAATGTCAAACATTCATGAACTGTCGTGCATTTATAAGGATTTTAGTTATTTTTCACATTTTCATTCATTTTGAAATACACATCTCAATGAGTAGAATTATATCGAAATGGAATGCATAAGGTTATTGTGTCAGCATGCAGTATAATGTATCCGAGACCATATCTCCGTTACGCCCTTTTTCTTATGCAGTTTTAGCTTAACTAACTATCTAACTGATAGGGTTAAGGTACACGGTGAAGATCCAGAATAGACAAATCCTATTTCTGGACCTTTCCGACCAGGATCTATTGTTTTTGTTTGAAAAGTCTCGTTTTATACATACTGTTACCGATGTCTGCACTTGTTAAGCAGCAAATAACTTCTAAGTATGGATTATTTTTAAAAAAAATGAAGTATGATAAGTTAGAACGGATAACTTGCAAGCCAGCGCTGAATACATTCTGTGTGTTTATATATAAATCATATCAAGCCACAAATAGTTGGTGGTTCTGAAATGTATACCTCGTCTCTCTGAGAGCTCTGTATATTTGTTTGGCATCTTCTTTCACCGATGGCCATTTGATATACGCCAATGAAGTCTGGATGAAAGAAGCGATTATTTGCCCAAGATATTAGTGTAGTCTGATGTTTTAAGAAGCCTATATATTATAAAACGTGTTTGTTAGCTATATACTCAATGCTTTCACTTGACATCGCTGTATGATTGGAGCGATTCTAAAGTTGCAAGAAAAGAAAACTGTAAGCAAAACCTTTATTTATTTGCTCTTGCTTTTGCTTTAATTTTTGCTAATGGTTAATAAAACTGATTGCTCTGTTATTATGATACACCTGTACATCATCAACTGCTTATTGCAAAAATGACATATCGGACACAATGTGTTCATTGTTTTTAAAACGTTCTGTTGACTGAAGCAATGCCTCTGTTGCCACACGCGTGACTCAACTCAAATGTTCCCAGCACATAAAACAATGCAGTCTCTATTTTAATGAACGTATTCATTTCATTAGTATGAAAGAAATGAACGGAATATGCAGATGTTTTATCAAGATAGAGCGGCCATCAGTCCCAAATCCGCTAATTAGTCATATATTCTTCCGCGGCAGTAAGTCGTCCCTATCTTCATCATCTACGTATTAATTGCAACATGCGAGATCATTCTTACCAGGCTAGGCCTCAGAACCTAGCTTAGTACACATACTCTCATGCCTAATTGGTCAGTTTGCTTATTGTAGCAACACCTGATCTGAGAGTTACGAAATGCAAGACGCTTGCAGGATTCCCAAACGATACGCTGGAATCAAACGGTGTGAAGAGTTTCGTGGCAAATGGTGTCCATTAACAGTAAATGTATCGCACGGTTATTTTATTTGCCATTCAATCTTATTTCGGAATTTGTTATTTAAAATTATCCGAAGTTGCGTTCAAATGTGGTGTTTCTATGTAATAGTATATTTGGCATTGTATCTTTGTGATTAAATTTACAAATATTGATGGTCATTGGCTTATTTTTTATGGATTCATTTTGACTTTTTTACATTTTGGGCATTAATTATTGAGGAACTTATTAAAAGAGACACTTAAAGTTTTAAACAGGAACAAGTACAATGGAATTTGAATATCCAAGAATAGGTAAGTTCGCTTTAAACATTTTTATTGGTAACTAATGGCACTGTTTGGAGTCTGTTTAGTCTAACTCTACACATTTCCACTGGTTGCCTTAGTCTGATCAGTTTAAGGTCATGCAGGCTATGAGTTCATAGTAGAGGTTAAAAAACGCTAAGGCTGAGTCTGAGTTCATTTTCAAGCATCGGATTGGTCAGACTTTGAAGCTATATTCAAATTATGACCAATCGGATGCCAGAGGACCGATCTTATCCTCGAGCTCAATGTTTTATAATCTCGACACTAAAACGAGGTATCAGTGATTCAGCTGTGATATCTGGTTAGCGATTTGTGTAACATTTTTGGGTAATCAAATCTGGACTTCTTTACACGTGAGACCTTCAATGCATCCCACTTTGAGAAATTTCCTGAAATAGGATCCCGGAAGCCTTCTTGTTATACTTTCTTCACACAGGCCTCACAGCTGCCGAGAACTGGGTCGAGAAAGAAAGCTGAGAGTTTTAATTATGGCTTACACTTCTCTTTTCATAACAATCTGTCAAGCGCCTGACAATTTAGTAACGCAATATGGAAACTTTCAATAAAGATCATTCAAGAATAAAAGCGAAGGACTATCAAATTCATTTGGGAGCATCTTAGCTCCGAGAGGCGGTTATAAAAATGTCACAGCGCATCGGAGCCTGTTTTTGCGTCCGCTCATGTGGTCGAAAAGATGTCTAAGGAGCTGGTGCGTCTAGAGATTAACGAGCCCATATCGTGCTATAATGAGTTTCCTTTTGTCTCTGAGTCTTCGGCGGTGTCGAGATTGTCAAACAAATTTACAAGCGGTTTTGTTTAGTTGTTGATTTAAACAATAACTCATATTTTATTCTTGACAGTTCTCTCATCTGTCTGTAGGCTGGATATGGTATTAATATAATACCTTTAGATATGTTTGTTGATAGAGCCGAATTGAGATCTGTTAGAGTTTAAAGGAATTGCGTTGCAATTAACAACAATCATCTTTAAATGATTTTTTTTATAATTTAAAATAGAAATGTATACTTACTTTATTCTTATTTCTAAGTAGTCCTGTATTGTATGTGAAAATTCCAATTGACAAAAGCGTATGTGTAATGTTACTTAAATGATAACTCGAATACCCAACGAAATATTAAATGTTTCCCAGTTGTTGCGTTTCAGTGGTTTTAAACTTTCCTTTTTGTTGCTAGCCTTCCTGTCTTGTTTTTCGCAAATATTCTGGTCATTATTGCGAGAAGAAAAGCTTGCGGTGTCTTCAAAATAAAGGTCCCCTTTGAGAGTGTTCCCTAGTTAACGACCTTGTCATCAGAAGATCACTGGGGACCTTTAAATCACTCACTTCCGGTGCTGATTAATTTTCTTGAAACCCATAACCATATGCTGCAAGAGTTCGGATATGCTCTGTGTGTCTTAGCTTCTCTCGCCCCCAAAACCAATGCTTCCTAACTGTCAGTAGGCGCCAAGTTTTGCGACGTCGCTACCGTCTTGTTGTCCATGTACATAAATTATACAGACTGAGAGACGATGATGATAAACGCCGGAGAAATCCGATCTTGACAAATGACTGTGTCTAACAATAGGCCTGTTTTAGTTAATGCAACTGACTTCGGTCATACAAGCTCGCCTTAGATGAATGGCCGCCGACATCCTCTTTGCCATTAAGCATCTTGTTAACATTTCATTTGGAACTTAATTAATAGGACTGGTACACTAATTCAAGGCACTGAGTTTGATTGTTAGATGCGGAATGCGGTTGGCATGACAACAGTGATGTATCAAACTTATAACCAAGTGGTTTAATCAACTTTGAATATTTACTATAAGTATCAGCTATTTAATATTCCTATATACATTGACTATTTCTTCTTAGTTAAAACATATTTATCCGAGACATTATAGTTGTGTATGTCAAAATAATTCATGAAAAAGAAGTATAATACGACGATATTAATATTCTTTAAATAAATGCGATTTGAGGATCTATAAGAAATAGTACAATCACGTAAGCGACGTAGTTTTGATATCACTTTATATCGTCATCCGGGTAATCCGCTCTGACGGTGAAATCTATTATTAGTAGAGATCACTATCACTGTATTTATACAGGAGTAAACGATGAGCATTGAGAGCATTACTCGCGATAAGTACTGTGTAACATATAGTTACTAAAAGTATATGTGCATTATTTTTATAATGTGTGAACTATAACTCTCATTTTAACTACACCTGACGAAAGTATATTTATTACCCAGCCTAGTTACTGCGGATTCTTTTCCGGACTATGCAACAACGTAACTATATGAGTCAAATCCGTTCAAACGGCGACAAATCTGATAAAATTTATCCTCAAAATAAAACATGCCTGCATTGTAAATATCACGCTAATGCCCTTGGACTGGGACATTATTCTTTGTTTTCCCATATGTCTGGCCTCACAAAACCGTCATATTCTTTAAACAACCTCTACCATGGACCACTACGCGCTCCACGCTTGAAAATATCTTATGTATTGCATTAATTCCTCAAATTTCTCCCCATACCCTCTCCTTCTCCTTGCATCTTTCGTCTCAATTTCTCCCTTCTTCTTTTGCTTCTGATTTCTTCCGAGAGTGATTTTCCGTCTTAATTTGCTCCCGTAGTAACTAGAAACTTTGAAATTTGATGAGCGATTTGTTTCCAGTCAAAATATGGGTAGAAATTATTCGAAGGAGTATCGGTAATTGTACATTCCTTCTAGGCGGTGATATATGGTGTGGGATCGCGTTATACGATTATTTGTCCTGATCGGATATTGTGATTTGTGATGAATGCGTTACTCCCTAACTTTTCTCTGGGCATATTTCTTATCCGTCATATTTGATTACTCTTCATTTTGGTGCAATATTTATTAGACGACCGATAGCTATCTATACAGGACCCCATTTCCTTTTCCTATGATCTTCATATACGGCAAACTACGACAGAAAGATAAGACGAATATTGGGGTCGAACATATCGCTGGCACCAATATTTCTTGATGGACCGAGGGTAGAAAGGCAATACTGCAACAATTACTCTTCTGGTAATTACTTTTGGTGGCGTTCTGAAAAAACATCTCCATCATCTACAAAACAGTAGTGGGCATCTTATGAGCAGACAATATCGATCGTCTTGGTCATAGCTGTTGGCCATTTGTTCGCCGGTGGTCATACTCGGTCGCCTGTTGGAAATAATGGCCTCCAGACGACAGATCTATTTACTTCGCCAGAACTACTTTTTATGCGCATTCACGTGATTAGTCGTAGATCTATCAAGTCAGTAGACGCTGAGACAATGCGTCGGAATACATTGTGTGCGGACTAAGTATAAATGTATCTATATGGAATGCCTAGACGTTCCTTGGATAGGTATTTGTTAACGGTTTATCGAACCACCAAATTCTTTGCACTGTTTCGTAATCGGGTGTTTATATATCTTATTCAGCTATGCCTACTTAAAATAGTGTATATACCCAAATGTTTCCTGGCAAATATTTATAAAAAAAAAATGTTCCGTTTCAAATGTGACATCGTGGTTTTTATAGCGGGTTTTTTGTTCTCTATTTAACGCTATTCATCGTGATGAAAAGCATTTACCTCCATACTTTCATTACTACAGCTGCTTGCGAGGAAAGAAACTTAAGATAACACTTTGTTTCGAACCTACTTAACTTTCTCGTACATTTCGTGCACGTCTATACGCGCTACTACCAACGTGCCAAATATCTCAACTAGAAAATCTGCTCCGAAAGCTTCTGTCTTATTTTCACTTTATTTATGGCCAGATTCCTAAGTAATGCTAAGTAAAATAACATCAGTCGTGGAGCAATCGACGCAATAGACTCGATCTTATGCTCATTAAAAATATCTGAATGCCCTCTTGCGCACTCAACTTGTCTCCTGTAATACGATCTTAAGTATTATTTTACGTCGCCATTGCCAAGTTTAATTGCTACTCTAGAAGGGTTTCCAGTGCCCTCCATCAGAGCTTATTGCTTATTGCCTGTATATAGATCTAGAAATGTACAGAAACAAAAGGATTTATATACTTAAATAACTGCCTAGGAGTTGTGTGTTGAAATCATTGCGAATCATTGTACAAAGGTATTGGGTCGTCCTATTGTTATTTTGAATCAGGCACTTTTTTCTGAAATATTTTAAGTTTCAGTATTTGTTCCGTTTTCTTGGTTTTGTAGTTGTTATGAAATTATTTATACGACCATTGTTTACATTAGTTCACGGAAAAAGCACAAGTATTTTAAAAATAATAATTATTATTATTATGAACATAATTAAAAAGTTCTGTATTTTTTAACACTTAAAAGTTATTATATTAAAACTGGTTTGATTACGATTTAAAAAGGAACAACTTTAATAGATATATATTTGTAAACTTAGTCAATAGTCTTTCAAGTATATATATATTTACACATATAACAATCAATAAGCTTTCAAATTATTATTATTATTATTATTATTATTATTATTATTATTATTATTATTATTATTATTATTATTATTATTATTATTATTATTATTATTATTATTATTATTATTATTATTATTATTATTGAAATAATTATTATTACAAAGTGTCTATCATTATGTATATAATGATCATGTTAATCATCGTTTTGTTGTAGTGTGAGAGATCAATATGATTGTACATTTACACTGTACTAACTATCTTTAACAATATCGATTTCAAACAAATAACTCTGATTTTATCATTTCTTTTATTTCTGCTCTTTGCTTCGGTTCGAAATCCAATTTTGTCCTCAAATCTGCAGAAGCTATCAGAATGTCGCCAATAATGCGATAAATACAAAGACTGGTATTAGCACCCTCGACATTTTTTTTTATTTCTCTGACCTCGGTTGATCTTTTCGAGTCCTCTTCAGACACAGCCCTTGCTTCACTTTGATTCCACTTTTATACAAACGTTCATGAAACACTGTTTGATCTTTTCTTGCAAAAAATACAAGGCTTTTATACCATCCTATTGTCAACCGTGTTTTAAGTCCGCATATCAGTTTCCTCTAATAAGCGCTTGTTAAAAGCGGTCTTCATACAAAATTAAAATTAAGTCAAATGGAGTGATTTTACCTTACAGAGTTAAAATTTACGGTAAACCTCAGCTCCGGCTTTTATAAAGGCGTCTGAGAGATCATGTTTCCGCTTTAACCCGACTGTCAATCCTTCAATGTAGAGTTTTATAGTGTCGAGGATTCAGCGAGTGGCATTATATTCAAAAAGCCCTATAATTACTTCAGCAATACCCTACAGGATTTCGTTATGTTTTCTCCGCAAGCCATGTGATTCGGTTTTAGGGACTTCTTTTCTTTTTTTGATGGGCATAGTTCTCTGAATCTAGGGGCCAAGCGGGACCAAAGTGGGTTTTATAAAGTTAACCGTAGCTGATCGCTTGACCGTTTATAAGCTAATTACTAGTGGTTTGAAAATCTTAAGGCGGGGTGGATGAAGAATTAAAGATGGTGTTCTATTAAACTTTTGATGGGCCAAAGAGAAGGGTTAAAAGGTGTTGGATCGCTATCAAACTGAGGTGATTTACCGCTCAGTGGTTGGTATACATGCTGTACACAGGACGGGAGCTACTCGGAGTCTGACTGCACTTCATCACTGCGTGATTTTATGGTATTAAGGACCCCACACATAGCACTCGATGAGTAAGTCATTAAATTCTTTGTCGCTCCTCATGATGTTTGTCTCTATTCTAAGACAGTAATACTGGTTAATAGTTTATTTTATGTGCACATATGCGCACATATGCTGCATCACATAAATCAACCACTAAAAGCCCTCTTGTCTGTCAACCTGATTTTACATATCTGTGTATAAACTGTGATTTATCATCTGTCTGATAAACATTACGTTTATAAGTTTTGAAAATCTTGCGAGTGTTTTCAGTGTTTATTATGCAACGTCCTTTATTTCCTACTTTCACCGAATCAACTTTCATATCATAATACTACGGCCTTCCTATGCGATATACTATAATATTATATTTAAGTTATGACTAATGTGTTGTACTATTTATAATGGTTAAAGTCGGATTTCCGATCAGATTGTTGATGAACTTGTTATCGAGCCTCATTGCCTTCAGACCATGACGGAATACTATACCAACAATGTTTGTTAACCAGGTTGTAAACATGGAAGATTGCCTTCTATAACAATGTCAAACAAAATATATGCAACGATAACAAAAATGAAGTCGTATTTGCTTTATCTTAAAACATAATTAATATTGACTAGGATATCCAAATGTAAATGATATGATTACATGTAATTACAATTAATTAATTACAGATATAAATTATTATAAATATTACTTTAACATTTCTTATAACCAATAACTTTGTGTGTTGTTATACTGTGTAAGGAGAGTGCATCGGTTTCTGCTGTATCAAACATTTATATTTAAAGCTTTGTTTATCGTCACTTTGAGGGTAGGATGTTTTTGTCAAAGACCCAAATTCCTTTCTTAACTTTGTATTTTTAATCATAATACGGCGTGGTAAGTTTTTTTTTTTTAATCTTTTTTTACTTTACAATTAAATCTGTTTTATTGCCTTCATGCCAGCTTTTAGGCATTTGTTTCATATAACGCAATATGAGCACAAAGTAGAGGATCAATGTTCTGTGTCCATATCTTTGATGTTTCTTGTTGAGTACAATGTATGTCACTTTTCATTATGTTTAGTGTATATCTTGAAATGCAATGGCAATTACTGACAGAAGTGCAGAGAAGTTTCAAGTAACAATAAAGGCTGTATGTGTACAATTACTTGACCAATACTTTTAACAGAAAACCAATATAAAACTTCAATCTGAATAAGGAAATATCAAAAATAGTTTATCGCATTTTGCAAAATATGCTGAGTGGCTGTGATGTTTTCTTAGCATATATAAATATGCAGTTGACATATCTTTATTTTTCTTTAAATCAAAAGTTGAACTTTTAATTGAAGACGTCATAACCTATTAAATATAAAATAAAAATAAGTAATGAATTGCTTATCCAAAGTCGGATTTGCATATCGTTCTTACTTGGATTAAAATAGTATTCTCTGAACAAATACAATTAATTGTGATGACTGGAAAGTAATAATGAAAACTTTATAAACTATAAGAACCATAATGAAAATAGTGACTTCAGTCTGTTTATTGTGTTATGCTTAAAACAAGAAATTGAAAGAATAACAAAATAATTTCTTTTACTAACAAAAAACACAATTCTTTTGCTTTGTTATGAAAATTGCATAAATGGTATATGCACTTTTATCAAAGAAATCGCCATATTTCCTATCCCCCTTGCGTGTATGATCATATTTCTCACACAGATACTTTAAACCAACTTGTAAAACCAGAAAGATGTTTATAATTAATATCTTTGACAGGCTTAATCTCTTTTAAACACGATGCATTGTTCTTCAAGACTGGGAAATATTGAGAAATGTTGAGAAATTCTTCTGTTTTGCTCCATCAGTTGAGAGAAATAACTGGGTAGCGATAGGCAGTCTATAATTTGTAAGACTAATTGAACAGAACACGTTGGCAGTTCGAAACGACGTCAATTAACGACAATTAACGTTTTGTGCAAAGTCGTCAAAAAGGTGAATCTTTGACGGCAACGTTTGATTATTTCCACTGTCTAATTAGACAATTGCGTGCCGTTAGTGTAGGAATATAACGACGCGGTTTGATTGATGTTTTGTGATTTTATTTTTTAACAGAGAAAATGAGATTTGTTTAAATACAATTTTTGACGTTTTTATCCATCGAGGTTTTTCTTTTTGTAATGCATTGCGGGTAAATGAATCTCAGTTATGTTTTATTTAGGAAATTATGTAAGTTGACGTCCATATGTCACATTATTTCTCACAAGAATAAACTTGTTTTAAATGTTATGTAAGCAGAAAATATTTAAAGTGTCCAGAAGCTGCCTTATAATCAATATCATTACCACTCTTTTTCTTCTCTCTTTTTGTTCTTCTTCACCTTCTTCTTGACCTTGTTTTTCTTGCTCTTTTATACGCCATCTTCTTCACATTGTCCTCCTCCTTCTCTTTCTCGTACTTTTCCTTGTCCTACTCGTTTATCGTAACTTTCCTCAGCAGCAATAATAATATCATCAGAAACAGCAACAGAAGTAGTAGTAGTAGCCGTAGCAGCAATTTTATTATTATTATTATTATTATTATTATTATTATTATTAGTAGTAGTAGTAGTAGTAGTAGTAGTAGTAGTAGTAGTAGTAGTAGTAGTAAAGAAGTAGTGGCAGTTGTAATAGTAGTAGTAGTAGTAGTAGTAGTAATAGTAGCAGTGAGGGTTGTGGTGATAGTCGTGGTGGTGGTGGTGGAGGTAGTAGTGGTGGTGGTGGTGGTAGTAGTAGTGGTCAATATTACGTTGTTAAATCACAGACAACAAGGATACTAAATAAAGTTGCCATAGTTATCAAAATTACGAAGAAAGAAAATACATCTATATAAAAACAGTCAATATTTATCCAAGACTCGTCTAGGCATACTCGCCTTCATTTACATTTGTTTTTGTTTCCAGCTAACATTATCTCGGACATATGTCCATACATAAATGATAAATATATTATATACTCTATGGATGTGCTCTACTTTATACTACACATTTTCTTTTTATAACGCAAGCTTCTATGGGAAGAAATAAAGGATCGAATTTCCCATTATTGTGATTTCTTTGTCTGGGAGGGCTAGGACGGAATAGGATATCTTCTTTTTCAGTTGAGAAAACAAGTGTTGAGTAAGTTAGGTACAGCATACAATTGGTACATTCGGTTGTTTAATTATCTTTTACTTGTTGTTGTTATTACTATTATAGTTGTTGATGTTGCTAGAATGATCACAAATGCTACAAATGTGCTGTTATTATTTGTCCGGCTCCTGCGTGTTTTCCGTACTTGTAAATGTATTAGCGTTAAATAAACACGTATCCATCTATCATCACCTTTTATTATGTATTATATTTTTAGTTAAATAAAACAAAATAAAAAAGAAATAAAATAGGTAGGAAATATTATGTTATATAATGATATTGAATATATACTTTTGCAGTTATCTATTTAATACAACAAATCGAATTAATTTGCTCATAACAATGGGCATTAAAGAATGATATTAAAGCAGCATCACCAACAACAAAAACAACTGCAACAACAACGTCGACAAATTAAAAATCATGTCCAAATGAACTTCTATCTCGAGACGAAGGATGCTTTATAGTAATACACTTTTTCCAATTACGATATCACAGTCTGTAAAGTTTTCATCAGTTGCTGTAGATTTCAGTAATATTACAGAACAAACAATGTTAATCTGTATTTATATTCCTTTTAATCTTCTTCGTGCAGTGAGGTCGTAAGAAAATGAAGCTATACACGATTGTAAGTGAGCAAACCATGAACCATAGGCATAACCTTCGTGCTAACCCAGACACGACTTGGACGATGTCTAGAAGTATTTAAATGACTGCTGTGCATTAAGAGGGCAGGACAACGGCGCCATAACTCGGCTGGACATTGCGTGCAGTGGCGTTATGGCCACACATCTCGCAAATACGTTGTCACGCCGTGAATAGGCTATTTAATAGGAAAAACGATTATTACCCTTCGATGTGTTACATTTTTACGGTGATGCTGAATCAGAAATCGCCTCCGGGAGACAAGTTTATTTCTAGTCGATTTAGCGACCATGCAAACCCCCTTTCGCCATAAATCCTCAGGCTCAGGAGACCACATACCCCAGCGGAGGTATTTGGGGAAGCATTGAATACGTCTTGAATGTTTATGAGATGTCAATTTACTCAAGATTAACTCGAGAAGCTGGTATTCATTTGTGGGATAATCGGACGCTGATTTATTACTTTCAGTTGCGCTTCGGAGCATGCGCAGCAACGTAAAGTAGACCGGGGAAATATGCTTCTGAAGCAAGGGAAATAATCCATGATATCTTGCCGCGGTTTTAGGTCGGTAGTGTAGGTCGAGTTATCGAACTTGGAAGTTAGGAATTTGTGTGAATTATGTTTAACGCGATGGTCGCGAGTAATGGGGTTTTAGTTTCAAGAATGATTACGTTCGATACAGCTAGCACGTGCAGTCCACTCGGTGTAAATAAGTACATAAATAAAACGGTTGTATATTTTCTGTCATACTTTAAGAACTGTCTATTAGCGTTGGGTGTTAGCGGCACTTGGAAAACATTATGAAGACAATAAAAAAACCCTCATCTTCTTTTTGTACCCAACTGACTCAGACCTAAGCGTTCATTTAGTTATGCTCATATCCATCTTTCCCCCTGTAGCGATCAAAACATATATATTTTACTACCGTATTTCTGCACAGGACCTGCCTGTTTTAGTCTTCCCCGTATGTTTGTTGTTAATTAAGGTTAATCATGAACGGAGATCTGTACTACAAAGATACTTATTAAGTTGGCAATTTTCGGCCCAGCATCTTCGTTGCAGGTCATAAATCAAGGCGGTAGACCTACATCGACGAATTTTTTAATATGGAATAAAAAGAAATTGAGTAGATGTTGATTGGCTGAGATAAAACGTGACAGCCGGTGGAGTGACTGCGAATAAAAAGACGATGAGAAGAAAACGTGTTTATAGTATTCGGCTTGTAAAGTAGATGTACCTCTCGGTTAAAAATTAACCACACATTGCAATTGTTTGAGTTTCTAGTTATCATAACGAATAAATACGACAGGCGATTCAGATATCTTAATATATATCTTGATCAGCGCGAATGGGGGCTAGGAATGACTGGTAAAACCTTCTTGAATTAAAATAATTGTGCTGTTGTTGTTGTTGTTGTTGCAGCAGCTGCTGCTGCTGCTGCTGCTGCTGCTGCTGCTGTTGATGATGCTACTGCTGCTGCTGCTGTTATCGTTGACTTTTTGCATGTCTCCTTTGTCAGAAGTTAGATCTTGATGTACGCAAGGAAACGTTAAGAGTAATATGAGCGGATACCACACATTGAGTAAACGTGTGTGGGAAAACAGCCTAACGTTACGCTGAATGTTTTTCGATGCTTTACGCCGTCAGTCAGGATTGAAGGCAAAAACGTCCATGATTACAAAACCAACGCCTGCTAGAGTATAATGATATGAGAAAACACGAATACGCTCCCCTTCATTTTGTAGTGAGGTTAAAGTGTTAGTGCGAAAATCTGGAAAAAGTGATAAAATATGAACACTAATCAGCGTATACTAGGACGTATGGCAATTCTAAAGGAAATCCCGCGGCTACGACACATGATATAATGACTCTGTAATTTGATTTTACCAGAAGGGTCCCATGCGTCTTCGGACTAGCCTGTGCAAGCTCGGGCAATCCGTTTCAGATAAGGGGGGTAGATTTGCACAAAATGTACCATAGCTTGCTAATGCTTATTTAACTACTAGGTGCGAAGATAGAGCCTTCTCTATGTTTAAAAAAACAACTAAATATGTTTTCATTGACATTCGAGTGTTGTCAAGAGTATCGTTGAAAAAATCTAAGTTCAATTCAATAATACGCGTTTTTGACAAAAGAATAATTTCTGTTAAAATTGAGCTCGGTTGGAAGGTGTAACATAAAGACAAGAAATACAACTCCATGGACAAGTTTTTAATCGGAATTATTGTACGGACTGCGCAAAATAAATGGCAAGAGAATGAGAAAAAAATACAAAAGTAAACATTTTATCAGATCAAGTCGCAAGTGCATGAAACATGAAAGAAAAATAGTCCCTTCCGCTTATCTCTGCACAAACCAGTTTTTGAGGCCCGAACCCGCCGGATTTTGCTGTCGGTCTGCGCTTTGACAGCCATTTGGAATTTGACACCGAATTTCGACCACCGACACAGCTCCCTTTGCCCGCGGAACTGTCGAAACTAATCAAGCGCCCCTCTGAGTTAGATCGTATCTTCCGCATCAAAAAGACGCATATCAATTTTAACTGAAAATACATCTTTTTATACACAGCTCCCACTAGCAAGGGTTTAAATATACGAAGTCTGATTGGGTAACTGGGACCAGAGGCTTATGCTTCGGAACTGCCTTCGTGCATGGAAGAAGATTGTTCCTTCGTAGAAGTGATACTTTAGTAGACGCTGGAAAAAGTACTCAGGAATCGCGACGTGTTTCTTTGGCTCTCTTCTACTTTTGGAAGTTAAAACATTTGCAACTCATAAACTATAAACGTGTTTTATTCTTGTTCAGTCCGGTGAAAATGGACGTTTTGTGTTGATATAATGATTGTGATGTAATAGTTGATAGTTAATGTAGTGGACAAAACTGGATGAATTGTTTCTGCCTGAGCAAAGATGATTTTCGGGCAAGAGAAGGATTCTAGAAGTCTTTTCATGGATATGGCAGATTTATATCAAGGTATATTAGTTTTATAAAAATGTTTATAATAGTTTTCATTAATTGTAAATATTTATAAGCAATTACCACTAGTCATTACAGTTAAGTCGATACTTGTCAGTGTATTTTGTTAAAATATACATGCACGGATTGAAATAACTTTTAACTTATTAAAATAGGTATTGGTTGTGCCTATTACCTCGTATCTGATATAAGTATAAACATATATAATTAAAATACAATGGATTTAGCCATCATCATCATCATCATCATCATCATCATCATCATCATCATCATTATTGTTATTATTATTATTATTATTAGTAGTAGTAGTAGTAGTAGTAGTAGTAGTAGTAGTAGTAGTATTCCTTTTTCAATAACAAGTAATTCTTTTTATACAAGATACGTTTAAATGTTATATATTAATTAGATATTTACTGACACAGCTACTAATTGCATTATGTTTTGTCAAAAGTTGATTTCAAAAAAAGTAGAGGGCCAAAATTAAAGAGTCAAAAGTGAACAATGAACTATTTGACTTACAAGTTAATGTTCAACTCCGATTATTTTTAGCTAAACCCAAAAATGGTAAGCATCTTGGTAATTAAATGTTTTAACAAATAAAATGACATTGTCATATGTTCGGTTTTATTATCCCAGCAACGTTACTTAAAATAGTTTAATCTTAATTACCATAAAGTGAAATAAAGTTCACTTATGCCGAAAGAATTTATAAGAAAACTGCTTCGAAAGTCTGGCTTATAGATAATTAAAAAAATCACAAAAATCTGATATTGATATTCGTTTCTTTTATTCTGCTTAAACAATAAATCAACGCATGGAATAATTTTTTTCCAGTTTCAACCCCTCAAATGCGCGTTTAAAACTTCAAACAGCAACTGTCGAAGCTTGAACAATTAGATAAATTATGAAACGGGAGGAAAACAATTCAAACTAACTTCCAATTTTCTAACAAAAGACCTAATGACCGTTTGCTTTCCGGACAGCTCTAGTGAATGCTGCAACGTCAAAAATAACTTTAATAATAGGGATGTTGACAATACGTTGGTCTGTGCTTGTATAACATTAACAGCAAAATTCTGTAGTTTTAAATGACTGGATATTGATTTTACCGCCAAAGCCGTTCTCAATGGTACTATCTTGTTTCATACTTCAACCGTATTGGCTTTCCATTAAAACTACGCATCCCTTCCAGCGTTGGTTGAAACTTGGTGGGAACTTGGGAACTTGTGCCATACCAAGGCATGCTACTGGCGGCAACAGTTTCTCATATCAAGATTATAAGAGGCCCCAGATGTACATCGCCGTCTGATGAAGTTGTAAATCCTCCACAGCCCCCTTTGGTTAGCGATTTCTCTGTCTGGCCCGTATAATATGAAGAAGGTCGCACTGCGTAATATATTTATTTCTTATATCGCGCTGCACATTTTTTGTCAAAGTAAGAATTTGCTGTATTTTGGCAGATTGAAAAAATTGTAAATTATGGATTTCTACCTTGTAACTCGTCTTCGTCATGGCACCATTGGAAGGATGTAGATTTATACTATACAACTTCTTTTCGTTTTAAGCAGAATCTGCAAATCTTTCGGTTATACGACACTTTTTCAGCTTTCATATCCAAATGTCAATTCTGCTGTAAAATCTGTTTTTGTTTTGAAAAAAAATTGTTGAACGTAAAGCTATATTTGGTCGCTTTGGTGAGCATTTGTTTTCATTTAGCACCAGCTTTGAATAAGTGTTTAACTCGTGCACCAGCTTTGAATAAGTGTTTAACTCATTTTGACGAGCAATTGGTAAAGTACTTTTGTGCAGTCAGATGTGTGTAATAGTCCTCATATTGATCGTCCCACATTATTGCGTTAACTGTGGAGTTTTAGTCAAGGGAATATTTTTTCTTTACTAAATTAACTTGAAATTTGCTAAATTTGAGAGCAGTTTTTTTCTTCCAAATCGTTCTGTATGGAACACCCCTGGATGTTACGATGTAAACTTTGATCTGTTAAATGACTCTTTGTTGTTTTTAATTTGTATTCTCTGTGTTAGTCTAGTCGCTTCAAGCAGTTTAGGAGGCAGGCCGATCATTTTAAATACATTTTAGTCGTTTTATAACGCCATACAATGGTTTGGCCGGAGTTTGCTTTTTTTTTTTTCGATTTGACTTTTCTGCAGACATCTTTTTGGCGTGCATTGTGTATCTACACTTTGCTTTTGCTGTCGTTTCCTGCATATATATGCTCGCTCTGTTACTTATCTTTTGAACCGCTAATTCAACATGTTACGTTAACATGGCCCAAACTACTGCTTGTAGACAAATTTAGTTGACAAATGGTAGGCCGATGAAACATGATCTTAGCATAAAATGTTTATTCAATAAAAAGTTGGTTATTTCATATTAATTTTTGAATAATTTTAAGACTTTCTGACACAAAAGAAATAACATTTTGTTGGATATTTTTAAACAGGTAATCAAATGCACGACTCAGTGTGCACGGTTATATTAAAAGTTGGTGCTCGACAGTTTGACAGTGACGTATTCTCAAAAGTCAGTTGCCACGTGATTTTCTAAAAATAGTTATCTGTACAGTGGCTAAGATAGAGACAATGTGTTTGTATTAACGAGTGGAGTGTTCTGCTTCACTTTTCACATAGATAAAGAACATAAATGAACAGCATTTCATCGACTTTTTCTGGTACGAATAACGTGTTTGTTAGTTTGAGAAAAGCATAGACCAAACTATCAGATATCATTTTTAACATTTTATTAAATATCACGTTGCTGATAGGACAGACAGAAACATAATTTAACAATTATAGAACAATTTTAATAATTAATTTCATAACAGCTCTCAACACATTACGATTTTTTAACACATTTCTTATTATTCTTATTCTTTTTCTAAATACCTCCGACGTAAATTCCGACATTAAATGTGCAGATATAATGTGTATTTACATATCACTACCATCCATTAAACATTTGCCACGTAGCAACTTTGCAACTATGAAAGTCCTTGTAAATGAGCAAATGGGTAAATTAGCATTTTACAACTTTTAATCAAATACGCGACTCCATTTTGCGCAATTTTATTAACATTTCATTAAATAGCACGTTGCAGCCACATGCAAAGACAAAACAACGTTTTTTCTCAGTGTAACTTGTATGTCTGTGGTTTAAGGTGGGGAGTTAATTACATTTTTATAGGCCTTCTTACTTTTATTTATTTGAAACAGTCACTTTTTAATTTACATCAGTAGAAAAATGATGTTTAAAATGTAATTAAAATATTTAGAAGGAATGCTATTTAAAGGCGAAAGCCTTAAAAGTTAAAATCTATAGGGACAGAAAGAGCAACAAGCTGCATTGGTGTCAAGTTTATATCGTGTCTAACAATTCGTCAATACAGGGTTGTTGGCATAGACCACTGTCAAACAATGCTGCCTATAAGATGTTCTACACACAGGATGTGATGCCTATTTTACATATTACACTTTAAATGCTATTTATAAAATTTTGTTTTTTAAAAATAAAATACAAACATATCGTTTTAGAACGGAACAATTTTATTATGCGGAAGCACACTTCCCAAACAATCGGCTAGCTGTTAAGCGTCATGGTAGTATATGTGACTTATCTAGTGAAATCACTGTCTATAAATAGAATGGCGTGTCAGAATTAGTCTTTAAACAATGTAACTTGACGTAGCAATCGTTAATATTGCTCATTAATTATTATCCAACAAAGAAATTAATGTTTATTATACAAAGAAAAAAGAATGACCAGTTTTAATTGTTATTGATCTTATAATTTATTTCCGATTGTGTGTCCAATTTGATATTTGTGTATGTTTTGTTCTGTTGGCTGTATTTGTTTTTTCGTTTTTATGAACATAATTCTAGGAAGAAACATTCCTATAGTTACATTCTTGACGAATATATTTATGAACATGTCTTATCGGTAATGGCTTGTTTGTAAAAAATATTTTTATTAACAACAATACTCTAAAACACAAAAGTAAATCACTCACATTACTCACTCACTCATTTTTCTCTCTTATATAAGAAAGTAAACCTCCGTCGTTGTTTTTATTTTACGACCATTATTCAATGTTATAGAACTTCTTAGTGACAGGTTAATGAAGGAAAATGGTTGTGGACTTTTTTACGTTAAATCAGAAGAAAACATTGAAAGACACAACATTTGTACATACCAGAACATAGTATTTCCATATATTTTTTATTATTTCTAAATAGTTTTTGTGGCCTTCATATGAAGTTAAAATTATAAACTTAATCAAACATCTTTTAAGCATTTTATGCTAATACAGAAAAAAACAGACTGTATAAGTTAATTATTTAAAATATATAAACGACATGAAAGTCGGTATATTTGTATAAAAGAAAACCCCCAGAAACTGATCATATTAAATGTAAAATTACCAATAAGAAACACCTCAAATTCCTTTATATGTTTTAAGCACGTGGCATGGCAAGTCGTAAAAAGTGCTAACTGCTAATTAAAATATAAAATGTCACTGTAGAAAATACTACAGTGGCTTGATTGAATTGAAATATGTGGGATTCTCTTCAAGTCGAAAGCTTTCTATTTTTTCGAATATTGCTTTGAGATAATAAAACAAATAACGCAAGTTATCAAAACTACTGCGGTGGTATTTTATAAAAAAAATGTGTTTTATTCATTTTTAAATGTGGTATCAGTTTAAACAAGTTTTTTTCTGTCAAGCAACCAAGTAAATTGATGTTACCTGAAAAGGTCCCACGAAATGCAATGTATTGGTGCCCTACACCCATGTGCAAAGTAAAGCTTAACACCACACTCTGACGAAGATATCTATTTTTAACTGAAATCCCCATAGTGGTGCTTTACATATTTTGAAGTAATGGACATTTAAAACGATATGCCTCACGACTTGTTCTGTTGAACAAGTGAATTTATGTTAGAAACAGCCTTTGCTGAAACTAGAGTAAACGTGTTTTTTTGCAGAATTATGCACAGATTTCCAGAACATGGATAATACTACACATTTCAGAGAAAGGCGAACTGTAGTTTGCAATCTTTAAATTCAAACCTAAGCTTAACAAAATATTTAAGGTAGGATATTTAAATTCTAAACATACATGTATGTGCACATGGTTTACATTCTAAAAATGTCAACGCGTGCCATTAATGACCGTTGTTGTTTTGACAAATTCAGACAAATTCAGACAAATTCATCGGTTCATACGGCGAACTTAAATATGCATTTTTTGGTATTTTCTCAACAGTAATTATTAATATAATAACGCCGTTTCTCTCATTTTTCTCCAATTTAACAACCTCGGTGA
Source organism: Sinonovacula constricta (assembly GCA_007844125.1). Lineage (NCBI taxonomy): Eukaryota > Metazoa > Mollusca > Bivalvia > Cardiida > Solecurtidae > Sinonovacula > Sinonovacula constricta. The sequence goes on from CM017557.1 coordinate 16,462,054, forward strand.
CATCTGGCAATCAGCCAATAATACTCGATAGAATAAAGCTCCTTTGCAAACACACCGTATTTAATCTGTCAGGCAGATGTGCATACGATCAATGATACACCCTGTACCAATGTATTCCTTTTCGTTTACTTGAAATAGTATAATTATGTACTTAGAATATATCATTTATTGGCATGAGTAATGCGTTAAAGTGCTAACTGACAGTTTGGTTAAAGTTTTCCCCTCAAACAACCGACATATGTCATGAAATCCTATTTAATGATATTCGGCATATATGCGAAACGTGAAAAATAACTAGCGACTAGTTATTACACACATGCATTTCCGTTCTGAGCTTGGCTGCACAGTAAGCTATTATAAACTAAGAAAACCACGTGACCTAATTCTTTTGAGATCATGTTATACCATCATCCTAGTAATGCGCTCTTGTGCCGATATCTGTTTTTAACTTCCCTTCCCTTTTTTATTTATTTTTTATAGTTTTTATATATTTAGAAAGAATCATCATTTAAAGCGAATGACACAGTCTGACGGTTGGGGTAGTGTTCATAATAGTCTTTCTTAGACAAAAACATGAGTTTATGCAGAAATTATTCCTAAATTTCCGAAACATTAGGAAAAAAGGTTTGCATTGGATATGTATGTGGTAAACGTTCGGATACCAACTTTTACGGATTATTTAGACACATTGTAAGCATATGGACAGCATTAGGATAATCACATGGCAATCGTGCCGACTCGACTTAATCTATCGTGGTCATTATACTGTAATTTATCAATATTAGGTGTTTTAGAAACCAATGTGGCAATCGGAGCATCTCGGCACATTCCGTTACCATACATCAGTCTTAGGAGAAGAAGTTTTGTATGAGGCGTTCTGGTTTGCCGATTTGCAATCGTAACTCCTCGGCAAAAGTCGTCACTGTGTGCTATCATTCAATGAAGAAGTTTTCACTAATCCTACAATGTGTTAGACATTTATACACGTAACATGGCCTTTAGAGATCGGTCTTGCTGGTTCTGATTGACAGAGCCGCTCGCTTTCTATGTCAAAATCAAGGGCAAATATTATGAAAAAGTAATAAAAGTCACCTCGTGGCATATTAATGATAAAATAATTGAGCCGAAATTGGCCTCTTGCATCGTTACTCTGTTAATCTATCGATAGACTGACATGAAACAAGTACAAATTTTAGGAACTCTGGAAATGGCATATGGAGGAATCTAAGCATCGTTTCCGGACATCTTTATCAGACCTGAATATCACGAATGATAATTTAACTTAAATTTACGTGCATGGAATATGCATATATACCAAGAAAGGTAGTCACATACCATAACTTGTATTCATTTAAGTCCTTCAGTTCAGTACATTTGTCTTAACTGTACGTTTTACTCGTAAACTCTAGGCCAGTTGTTTAACATTAACCATAAAAATGTTAATTTCCAACATGTTACGTTCAAAACCAACGCAAAGTTCGAATAGGTTTGGTTCATATTGGTTAATTTTTGGTTATTTGGTTCTGACAAAAACATAATTTTAGTATTATTTCCTTTATTCTAACTTCATGCTTTAAACAATGAACGTTAGTTATATATGACACTTTAGCTTTTTAGAATATTATGTCACTTTTCTTAATTTTCTTGATGCCTCGAATCGTTTTTATAACATACTTTTAGAGCAAATTCTTAAATTCAGTAACCTATGAATGTTTAAATGTGCTAAAATAAAATGTGCATTTTAATATCTCCACCATCAAGATTTGCGACGTAACGGATTTCTGACTATAAAAACCCCATTGGTAAATTAGCTACCGAAAACAGATTACAGTGAAAACTCCGTAGATGTGTTTTTGAATGTGTTTTTCACCCATAATCATTATGAGTTTTCATTACTTTATTTCCCTGATGCGATTTCTTGCAACTTTTTTGCAGTTCCATAAACAATTCTGTAAATAACACCTCTCAAAAACTGCAATATTTTTCAAGTAAAGACCACTAATGTGCATTGAAACGGATTCAATTCGGCAATAATGATTTGCGATAACCGATGGAAAGTTTCTTTTCGAGTTTAAATGCCCATTAACTAGTAAAGAAATTATTTCTTCTTAAAGAAGCAGGTTCCTTCTCAGCTGCCGACAATTACCATGATGTCTTGGGTCATAAGGAAATACAAATTCTCGTGTCTACGTCTGCCCATTAATTTTACTGTTTTATTAAAACAACATTTATGTTTAATTCCAGTGAAATACAATCTGGTTTTGGGGATGATTTATGATTTAAGACATTCGCCATGCTTGCCTTTCTGTCACGTGATAGACATATGACCAATCAATCAGTCAATCATTTTATTGTAGTCCGGCCACATCAAATATGTGATACAAGAACGTTCTAAAGGTTAAGAAAAGGACCGACATTTGAGAATCTTTAAATACATTCATAAGTTCAGACAATGATTTGATTTTCTATTATATTATAAGAGAATCCGCCATTATTTAGATCATCTGCGGGAGAATTTATGTTTACTACTTTGGGTAAGTAGCCAGTGTGATTTTGTAGCCGACAAATGTTTATTCGCGTCGCCCTTGTAAGAGAAGGCCCTTGTGAAAACCGTCGCCCGTCGGAAAAACAGAAGCAGGCAATAACTGTTATACATACGACATCAGTCCATATCGTTTGTTAAGGTAGAGCAAATGTAATGCTATACATCCAATTGAAGAGCATTAAAATGCGGGTTAAAATGCTTCAGAACAGAGGGTTGAGGGTTCGAATCCCTGTAATGGAACGCATGGTCAACTTTTTTTCTTCTTTCTTTTCTACTATGACATTTTTTTCTCTTCATCAATCAACCTAATGTAGAATAAAACATGTTTAGTTTTTAATTGTTATTTTATATATGAATTATAATTGAATTCATTGTGCTAAATTGGATTACAAATTTATTACCTAATATATTCAAAGTATAAAAAATCAAAACCATGTGGTAAAATTATTTTATATTTTGCTGCACCAACGAAAATACTTTACGGAACATTTTGGGCAATTCTACAATAAATGGTTCGGCTGTCAAGAGTTCGGTGACGTTTTTAATAAAGCACACTCAGCAAAAAAAATGGAAAATCAGTCTTAAACGTATTGAGTTTGTAAAGAATTATTTAAATATTTGGGATGGTTTAGTCTAACAAATCAAGTAACATGGTTTATTGGTTTGTCTATTGCTGTAATTTGTTTCCAAACGACACTCAATAGCAAAACACTTCTCGTGAAGAGTATATAACACAATATTTTTAGTTTTCTTATTTCTAAAATGAAGACACCTTAAATTTCAGTTTTAAAAGAAGAAAATATCCATAAATTCAAAACTGGATGGACAATTTGCTAAAGATTTGGCATGTACGTCAACACTTAAGTATACAACAAATAAGTTTTGTTAATTTTGAAATTCTCTATATCATCTTTAATACTTCCCTTACCGGAATTAACTGTACATGATTTCGTGTTATGGACAATTTTGCTGGCCTGTTTATATGCGCAAAGGCTTATAAGAAAAAATTCTTATAGAAAGCAAAACTCAAAAAATGAGCAACTGCTCCGTGAGTCCTATGTGTGTATTTTTGTTGTTGTTGTTGTCTTTTGTTTGTTAGTATATCAGTGCAGCAGGCAATGACAGAAATTCAGTATAGAAAGCAATTGCGGAAACTGATTCAGAACTCAAGTTTATCGTTCATTATTTCAACTGAGATTATTTTATACTCTAATAAAAAGAGGCAATTGTATTTTGGTCTGTTTATTATGTATATATGTATTGGCTCACAGACACTTTGTGTTCAGATGTGTTTCATCGTTCGTTAGTTTGACTTGTATTGTGTTATTTAATAATTAATTACAGCTCTAGAACACATGCTTTTTGCGAAGCTTAGAATGACATACTTCTATTACATTTTGTTGTTAGAAGCTTACACGTAACGTATAGCAGGATCCACTCTGTTAAACCCGATATTTAGGGAATGACTTTGGTATTATGTGTGACTTACAATGAAATATAATTCTTTTTATGGCAATGTTTACTTTCCTAACAAATGCAAGACAGTGCCGCTTAGGTATTATGTTAATTTTAGTTAAAAACCTGTCATGAAGCGATTGCGGAATAATACAATTAACCCAAAACGACTAATTAAAATATTTTTCATCAATATTGACGGATTGAAGAAAGAATCTTAATTGAAATCAACAAAGACTTTGTTAACAGTTGTGTATACATGTAAATGTAGAGAAAAGGGTTAAAACTTGTGAATTTATTTTTAAATAATACCAAAGTGTAATCAATTTTAAAAGATTTATACTTGAAATAAATTGTTTTAGGCGCGACCATGTTTGAACATTGCATACAATAGGAAAAATCGCAAAACCTTCAAACTATTATTTTTTGTTTTGTCTAAAGAAAGAGCTCTCGTCAACTATGTCTATATACATATATAAACAGAATCTTTCCTTAAGTGCTGTGTAGTTTTGAAACTCTATTGGGCGATTCTAATTCAACTAATTAAGCAGTTAATTCGTTGTTTAAGCCTGGTTTGCATATACCTTTGTCGGGTTCGTGGGGTTAAATTAGCCGAGGACGCATGTTCTGTCTCTGGTCTTATAATATCAAAAGAATCCTTTCATAAAGATAAGATTGGAGGCGAATTGTAAAGAACATTTAGAACTTGGGTGAAGGTCCAGGGTTAAACAGCAGTCGAGGGTAGCGAATTAGTGTTGTGTTAGTATTGAAAGTTGAGTCTTTGTCAAAGGGACGACAGTTGAACGCAGTTTTGTCGCCGCGTTGCTGCAATAAGTATAAGAAAGAAATGTTCAAATTGTTGACGTAGAAATTGGCATAGTAGTAGTAGTAGTAGTAGTAATAGCAGTAGTAGTAGCAGTAGTAGTAGTTGTAGTGGTGGTAGTAGTATTGGTAGTAGTTATCGTTGTAGTAGTAGTTGTAGTAGCAGCAGTAGTAGTAGTTGTAGTTGTAGTTGAAGTAGTAGTAGTGGTAGTATTAGTTCAAGTTGTAGAATTAAAAATAGTATTAGTAATAGAAGTAGTAGTAACAGAAGTAGTGGTTGTAATTGTGGCAGTTGTTGTTGTTGTTGTTGCAGTAGTAGTAGTAGTAGTAGTAGTAGTAGTAGTAGTAGCAGCAGCAGCAGCAGCAGCAGCAGCAGTAGTGGTAGTAGAAGAAGAATCAGAAGCAGAAATAGTTGTAAATGTAAGAGAAGTAATAATGGTGGCGATTGTTATTTGATATAGAGTTTCGTGTCTTTACAACTCGATTACTGATGTTAGAAGTACTGTAGTAATATTAGCAGCAGCAGCAGTAATTGTACAACAGCCAACGTACAACTTCCGTGTATGAACTTAATTTTTTTTCTTGTCAATCTCTTGTTATTGCTGCTTGTTTAGCATTATCATGAGGAGGTACAAAAACTTGCGCCATTTGGTATTACGTGCTATTATCTTAATGCCGTATTTTCAAAGCTGATGTGAAATTCAAGAAGCCATGGCGCCTTTATACTAGGCCCTTTTATCTCCCATCAAAATTGGTCTGCCTTTAATCTCAAGGCACTTCCTACAAAATGTTGCTGTAATATATTACATGTTCAATAAAGTATCAACAAATACCTATTTTGCAACACCGCGGGCTGTCTTTGCTAGATCCATCTAGTTAACAAATATAATGGAACATGCAACATGTTTTGTTCTTTAAAAAGATCCTCAGCGTTTCTAGATGGTGATCCATTTAGTAAATTACTGTTCTAAACAGAGCTTACGAGCTTAAGGCGCTTATGTTAAGCAATGAAAATGATAACCCGCAAAGCATACCAATTTCGTAGAATGATAACAATAAACTATTAAACTGATCAAACAAAATGCCGCTGAAGTTTCTGTAATGTCGTTTCAACCTTCGAAATCTAATAGGCTTCATTTAAAAGTGTATTATTGATTCCGCGTAAAACTTATTTTGGTGCCAAGTTGTATAATAACAAACATCAATATTGCAAGCGCCAATCGGGATAATTTTAAAAAGGAGCTAATTCGCAGTTTAGTCCTTATATGAACATTATGCTTATCTTTTTTTAAATTCTGTTCTATGTTCGTTTATAATGATTGTTTTTTTAGTTTTTAGTTTTAAAATAAACTTTATCTTTATTCAACAATATCACAAGTAAATGTTTCTACAAACCTAACTCATGTTTGCCATACGCAAAGAAATGGTCAGTTTTAAAAGACAACCCCCAAAACTTCCACTAAGGTCACAAGAGGCAGCTGCAACAACAGCAGCAGTAGCAGCAGCAGAATACATTTTGCCTTAGACGTTTCAGATGCTACAGCTTGGCTTAAGCAAAAACACAATTGCGCAATGGACACTTCAGGCAAATTGACCACATCTTAAGTAAACAGACAACACGATTCCCTGGACAATCTGTTGCGATCTAAAGAAGGGACAGTTAATTAGTCCGTACCCGGGACATACTCGGGGATACCCTGATCTCACGCAGAGGTGTCAAAATGGCGACCGATGTGCTGTTTTGTTTACATGCCTGCGGCACGTGTCTGGGTTCTGAACGAAAGAGAATAGGCCGAATTGTGCCTTTCGATACATCGAATGTTTATTTACTAGGACGGGTCAATTTAACTGAACGTTTCTTGTATGAACAGCAATAATTAGATCTACGATGGTTAATTTTGCTCAATTAAGTTCCAATTAGGGAAGCTCTGATACATGATACCCATTTGGGAGAAAATCGAGTGGGAGAGTCAAATTGCGCCGCAACCCGATACGTAATTAGATCATAACGTCTCCTGACAAATAGCATTGTGGTGTTCCTATTTCTGAAGTCAAATGAATGTGACTTTATCTTGTAAATCTCTGCATAGATCACATACAATAAAAATTATTATATCAACTCGATTTTAGTCTGTGCCACAAATTACGTTTTGTTCAGTTTGTATGTGTAGACACATGCTTGTATTGTTTTATCAATTTTCCTATCGTGTAAAAAAGTGAATATAAACTTAAAGCGAATTGGTTACAGTTTATTTCATGTACATAACTATATAAACTCACGATCCGCCCTTCAAATAGACATTTGCGTCACAGTCGAGCCATGTGTGCATTATTTATAAATTACTTATACATTTTTGTTTAACAAAGTTTAGACTTTTTAGTAAGAATCTACACAGTGCAAATATGATGAAATGTGACCAAGTCGCTTTCAGCTTTAATGTTTAACTTATTTATTTATTTTTATAACTTATTATATATTAATTGAAACCTTACAGTAAACAAAAACAGCATGCGACTTGCTTATAAAATTATTTTAGATTGACATATATTCTACACACTTTATGGTTTGGATTGCACGTATCTGGTGACATTTGGGATATAACCCCCTCCAAAATATTTCTGATAGAACTTTACAGCATGATTTAGCGAAATTAGCAATTATCTATTTAAAATTATTACATATAGTTATTTCTTCTAAATATTGACACCTTTTTATCACTGTTTTATTCCTAATTCGTCGATATTTTGTTTGAATACACCATTTTTGCAGGCACTCTATTTTTTCAAACTACCAAGTCGTATAATGAAAGTAAAGAACATAACGTATAATTATTTGATGCATTAGGTTGCGTGAATGTAATAACAAGACAGTTATTGTCCTCAACATGACCTTCTAACTAACTACCGGTCATGTTATCCAATTATCAGCCATCTTCTTTAAACAATTATCATTTATGCACCGGGAAAATTATCCCGAGACATACTATTGCGCAATATGTATATTCATTAATAATCGCAAACACGCTGAGTAACTGTATCTGATGGTGCGCAACGGGTACCCTGATCTATCTAATGATCAATGTTCAATGTCGCCGGGACGCTGACAAGTGTCATGGCCGCCCACATGTCAGACGGCCATGATAGGAATCCGCATGGGTTCATTAAATGGCGGCAGGAGTTCGTCAAACAGATTTTTGAAGCATGTCTACGCACAAACTCAACGGTGAACCTAGGAGAATGTACCAGAAGGCTGAGTAGGGACCATGGGGAAAATATCTGACCCCAGCAAGACAAAATGCGCGGAAACCATGTTTCGGATTAATGAGCGAAAAGTAAATGATGGACAAATATTTTCTTTGTAAACATGCCACCCCCAAGAACCTCGAATGAACTTCCGCTCTCAAGTATGATTTGTTTACACTCTGTTCCATGAGTTGTGCGGACAATGTGTAGTTAAAATTTAGGTGTCCTGAAGATTAGCCGAAATCTGCTCCGAAATTATTTTTTTCGCACTATTTTTGTATGTATATACTTAGTATATACACTTGCTCGTGCATGCATTGTTTTTTTTTTTTAAATTTCAGAGAGAATGTGCAAAAAAGTATGACAATTCGTTTGTGTAGGTTTGGTATTTTTTATAATTTATTTTTTGCTACAGTTGCTTTTCAGTATTGTTGAAATATGAATATCTATATTTGAAATTATAATCAAAATCACCATTAAAATCATAATCATCACATTATAATAATAATGATAATAATGATAATAATAATAGATCTAATAATAATAATAATAATAATAATAAAATAATTATAATAATAATAATAATAATTATCATTATTATTATTATTATTATTATTATTATTATTATTATTATTATTATTATTATTATTATTATTATTATTATTATCATTATTATATTTAAACCATTACTAAACTATGTATGAGACGTTCAAGGCCGAGTGGTTGAGTCGACGACTTATTATTCATCTAACTAACATCATTTTACTGCCTGGTAGCCGGTCGGGGCGAAGGACCTAGTGTGGACATGTGTTCCAGGCGACCTGCGGAGCGCAGGTGATTCTACCCAAAAATAATCTTGACTCTTTCTCTGCCAAAATAGCTGAAAGTGACTAGTAAAACAACAACATACAATTAGTTTGGTGCGAATTATTTCAAAAATAAAACAAACAGTCAAATTATGGTAAACAAGAACGACAAAAACATATAAGTAACTAAATCTCAAGCAATATATCCGCCTTTATAAGTTTTATTTTAGTAATAAATGTAAAATATTAACCGAATGAGTAGCCAAGTCCGTCACATATGCCTCGTCTCAGATTTCGTGGCTCTTGTCTCTGAACAAGAGTTTAGCAGGATCTCCTGACGATTATATGTTTACATTGAACAAATATTTGTTGAAACGGTCCCCTCTTACGACTGTGAAACGTAATACCCTTTCCGTTTGACAAAGTTAAACAGATAGTCTGTTTGTGAAGCCAATTAAGAAGCCCATGCGTACTGATTTTCAGGCACACAGTGTTGTGTTTACCCAACAGGATGTTATACAAAGTATAATATTTATATGTAAATATTGGCTCACTGTTAGGCCTTTTTATAGGCCACACGTTTAACTTTCTGTCTCAGTTTTTTGTGTGTGTTCGTTTTCTGTGTTGTTGTCTATCTATCATTTAATGGCCTGTATTATTGTTTATGTTTTGTTTGTTTTTAATTTCATTTTTATAGCTCTGCGTCATTGTTTAACTGTATTTCTGTTTAGCTTACGTACGGTGTAGTGAAATATGAAATGGTATAGTCATTAAGTGTTTTTAATCTCTGACATTGGAGTATCTCCCTGAGCAAAAAATCAAAGTAAACAACATATTATAGTACAATACGGAAAATGGCAACATATCAACCCATAGCTGATTCGTTTAAAAACACTGCTACATGGTCGGTTTAGTAAAGAATGTGCTGATTTTTATTAACTTATTTTCTGAACAATGTTTAAACGCACACCAGTCTTCTAAGGTAATAAAACGCCGGCCTGGGTCCGGCTTGAATACATTTGCCCCATTGTGAACCCGATCCGACGACCAAACAGTTGTTAGTAGGAGTTTGAAATATTAAAATTAGCCTCTGTTTTGTAATTGGATAGTTTAACTCCACTATGAGTCGATATCCTTCGCAGTACCGCCCCCTGCCGTATCGGGTTACGCTGATTGACGTTGTTGCCATAGTGACTAATTTCTTTGGCGCTACATGAATAACGATAATAGCATGAGGTCGTCGGAGGCAGCCAATGAATGGCGGAGCAATCAAGCATTGACGAGATTACGCTGAAGCAAGAACAAGATACAGTGTGTACTGAGTTTGAACGTACTATACTTGTGTTTCTCGGCTTTGTACTCAAGCATATTGTGTTTCTCTTACAGTGCACTTCCGACCCGGGAACGGTCCTACGCTGGGGCCCTTCGGAGAGGTATCGATGTTGCACGAGCAACCCCCGACCTCATCGGTCGGGAGTCCGAATCCGGCCATGCTGCCATCGTTCGGATTCACCCAGGAACAAGTGGCCTGTGTTTGTGAGGTGTTGCAGCAAGGTGGAAACATAGACAGACTGGCCAGGTTTTTATGGTCGCTTCCGGCATGTGAACATCTTCACAAAAACGAAAGTGTGCTTAAGGCTAAAGCTGTAGTAGCGTTCCATAGAGGGAATTTTAAGGAACTGTACAAAATTCTGGAAAGTAACAATTTCTCACCGCATAACCATCCAAAGTTGCAGGCGTTGTGGCTCAAAGCGCATTATATTGAAGCTGAAAAGCTTCGTGGTCGACCACTTGGCGCCGTTGGGAAGTACCGTGTCCGACGAAAGTTTCCTCTGCCCAGGACAATCTGGGACGGAGAGGAGACCAGCTACTGCTTCAAGGAAAAATCTCGGACAATTTTACGGGAGTGGTATGCCCACAACCCATACCCATCTCCCAGGGAAAAACGAGAACTTTCCGAAGGAACTGGATTAACAACGACTCAAGTCAGTAACTGGTTCAAAAATCGACGACAAAGAGATCGAGCCGCTGAACAAAAGGATAGGTTAGTATATTCTTATTCTATTTATTGTATCAGGAATGAAGTTATTATGTACATGCCAATCAACTGGTAGCCATTTTGGTTCCTCGTATATGCATATAGTTCATTTCTATACCACATACGTATAGATACAAATCATAAAGTTTACTTTTTTTTAACTTCCCTGGGTTGATCTTTGGTGAGATTACGCCAATAAACCCCGACCAGTCCTTGTTCTATGCCGACCAGACACTGTTTTCCTTCCATTACATGCCAGAAGTGTGTACATTTCCGCGCAGGCGGGGGCTCCTGTGTTGTCTGCGAGAAAACGCGCGTGAGAGTCTCACAGAGTATGCTTCAGTGTAAACATTGGGGGATGCCAGCCTAGGGTGTTGTTAATTGAAAGATACCCACAAAGTGCCACTTCAAACGTATCCACTTTCCAATGACCTGTACAACAGTTAGAAACAAAGGCACAACGATAATTGATGTTTTATTACGTAGGACGTAGGAAATAGAACAATGCGGTGGTCGTGGGCTGAATATTTCGTTTGTAAGTCAAGGTTTTGTAAACAAAACAAAATGGCGCACTAGTAAACACACGGTTCTATGTAGGGGATAAGTTGTGATGTTCCATAGAACACATGTTGTTTAGCATGAGATGGAATTGTGGGTGCGTAGGAGTAGGCACACATATGTGGTGACGTGTTATATTGGCATAAAATGTGCATCATTTTAGTTCTTGAGTTTAATTACATTTAAAAAAGTAAAGATTTTCTAAAATCATTTTACAAATTGACCCACCAATTATTTTATTTTATTTTCATAAACATAACATGTATGTCACAGCCAAACTTACAAATATGAACGTCAATAAATTACAGAGAATATGCTAAGTAGGTGTACGTATTTAAGTTACTGAAATGTAATTGTATCTGATATCTTACTTAAGCACTGACCTCGACGCTGACGAGAGATTAATCAATTCCAACACTGAATTGCCATCTACCCTTTCTTCCTTGTGATCCTAGTATAATTTTAATAACGTTGAGATTTTTCTCAAATAAATGTAAATTTTATAATCTTAATGTTAATCATCTAATTCAGCATTATGGTGATAAAAATCTTTTTTATATTTTCACGCATTTCTTTAATTATTTTATTTTAACACATTTCTTTAATAAATGTTGTTTTTATTTTCATAATGTTAACCATTTATACTTATCTGTTGGTTGTATATTCTATTAAAACATCCGAGAATACGTTGCTATATCCGATTTTTATTCGTTCACAATATTGCTTATTTTTTAAGTGTATGTCGGGTATGTGAAATGCAGACATTCCAATTAAATATGGATAATACACTCAGAGCGATTTCCAATTTTCATTTTGCAAAAGTAAATATATTATCATATTATAACTTATTAAACAGTAATAATAAGAACAACAACAACATATAATAATAATAATAATAATAATAATAATAATAATAATAATAATAATAAAAGTAGTGGAAATAATAAGAACAAAACTAATAACATTAAAAATAAAAATATTATATGTTATAATTAAACATATTAAATATTAAATTAACACGATCATGACTCTAAGTACCCGTTTTATCCCTGTTTCCTATTAACTTTTTCATGTTAAAGTATGCTATATATATAATAACATTAATAAAATAGAAACAATTAATGCAAAAATATGTTTCTATACAAGTTTCATTCCTTTTTTAATTCAAAATCTGTAAAGTGTCCGAAACATAGATGTAATTAAGACATAAATTTTATATCAATGATTCAAGTCTAACAGTTACTAATTACATGTCTGGTCGGCTAAAGTCGGATACATAAATTTCCTACTGGCAAGATCCCGCATTGGATTTCTTTATTTACTTTTCTCGTCGTCACTTGGACCTTGTAGAGAAACTTACAGACAAATATATATCACGTGACATCACGTGACTGACATGTGATCATGTCTTCTCTACAGCAAGGAACCTGGAGTCTGGGAGTAACTATTTCTGAAAATTAACTGGCATCGCAAGACGTTGAAAGGATAATATTTCATTGCCTTGCCTAATAAGAGCCTTCGTAAGCGAATCAAGATCGAGAAATATCACCCTAATTAGTCTACGTTTACAAATTACACCCCGAGTACTGCTATTAATTCTAAGACAATTTCCTAATTACTACAAAAGGGCTATCATTTATAGTGGGAAATAAGAGATAATTACCCGCTAGGGGACTCTGGACGGTGGCAGGCAATCGGTCGTGCTGGAGCTTTCGAAAGATTTTAGCCCATTTTGGCGCAGGTCATTGATAACCATTCAGACAAAACCAACAGTCTTGTCAAGGCTTCTTGAAGGCTGTGTGAAGACACCATCCAGCGTGTAATCGTCGACATTGACACTGTACTCAGTCAATCCAAATTCAAGTGGCACTTTTGAAGTTGACAAACCCAGGGTGAATGTTTATACAAAACCGCGCTTTAAGCTTTTTGACAAAAAATTCGATCCAGACCCCACACTCGTTTTTCTCATCATTAAAAAGAGCTACGAAGCGGGTTAAAAACTGCAAAACGTCATTACTGAAAGTGAGCTGGTGTTTAAATATAGAGAATAGGGTGGGGAAATGGAAACTACACATTGGTTGTACTTCCAGACAGCTAGTACAATGTACCCTTGTGATTTGAGTCGGCCATTTTGCAACAATGAAGTCTCTGTATCGACATCGATTACTTACTTAGCGGAACTTGTTGTTGATTGTAATTAAGTTGATAGCGGTTTCTTGAGAAAACCTTCGCGTTTGAACTTTATACAAACGTGTTTTATTTGGTGGGATATCACTTTTGTAAACATGCCAGAAGGAAACACAATGGTTACCAGGTATCATACCATTCATAAACATTGCCTGAATAATTAATATTCACGAATAACATGTTCTATTTATTAGTTTTAACCAGACTACTTTCTTATGGTGGAAAATACATTCTTCTGAATGTTATGAAAGCAGATATTAATGTCCATTGCCCAAATGGCATGTAAAGTCATCAACAGCCTTACCTGGAACAAAATACTGTTATTTGTTCAGAATTATAGATTTTATGCACACAAAGTCTTTACCTGTGGACAAATCAAAATAAAGGGTATAATAAGGTATAATTCGTAGAATGCAACGACGTTATATGTAACTCAGAGAGTGCATAGATCTGAAAATAACTCATAGAATCCATGAATGTGTAATTTAAACGTATTTCTTTCCAAGTCTTTTATGTCGAGGTTGTCTAAACAGAACATTAACTGCAATTATCCATACACACCTTGTCTGGTGCCCTGTGTGATGAATGTAAACATACCATAATGGTCTGGTAAAACATGGCCTTTTGCTGTCAATAATGTCTGTTCATGTACATCGTCTGCATTGCTTCGGCATTAGCTGTGGACTGTTTAATATTTTGTATAACCGTAAGTTAATCAGGATTATCTGTAAAAGGAAAGGTTTCACTACTGACTGTGGTCAATGCATATTCATATTTCTGACTTGATACGATACAAGAAAGAAAATGATGACACGTACATTGAACATTGACGTCTTAATATGTATACGTATGCATTCACATTGTAATAAGATTTGCATAATACGTCTCTACAATTTATTAAAAGTGAACTGTTCTATTTGTAAATAAACTTTAAATCCATGAACAACATTTAACTTCAGATGGATGAACACTTATTGTCAAACTATGGTACATACAATAATGGTTCCATTTTTAGAGTTGCGTTAAAAACATTAAATTTTAAGTGCATTTGAATGTACAGCATGTTATTGATTCGATTTTACGACGTAATCACAGTGTTACATGCACCACATCGTCCTTCCTTAAGATTTAATTTTAAAAGCACAGCCAAGCGCTTATGGCTAATAATTTGTTTTTATTAAGAAAATTACTCTCTTAAACATAAGATAATTAAAAGCAAGCTTAAAGCACTCATAGATCTTGAGTGCTGAGAGCTTAAGTTAAGCTATGGACAACATGGATCTATATCATTATAAGCTTTATACATATAAATAAGAACAAAATATGATCTACAAATTATGCCCAAGCCTGGTTAATTTAAGCATAGCAAGCTTGGGTGTATAACGCTTGGAACGTTTACAAAAATATAGAGAATATATGTAGTATAAAATACACGTCCAAAAAACATTACTTTTTATCTCCTTAAAATATCTCCATATCTTTATCTCCATAATTAACTGCAGCAAAAGGACATGGTATTTTGACATGTGTACCAGTATTGTGATTAGGTATAGCCTTCGATACAACTTCTTTTATAATTTCTTAATTATGCCACATCACGCTATTGAATAAATGATTTCAAGCTATGCAAATAGTGGGGGTTTTTTTTAATTTTGGAAGCAATTTCTTTCAAAAGTAGGCAGGTTTCAGTTCACGTTTTTTTTTTACAAATACACTGTCGTCCTATAATTGTCCCTCATTATGCTACATTTATCAATAAGCCTGACTAAATACTAGTTTTGGGCTTAACAACTTCCTGCAAATTGTCTTCAATAATTTGTTGAGATTCAGTAGCAAACTGTGCAGATCATGATTAAACACCTGTCACCTGGACTGATATGGATCTACACTATTTGCTTACGCTTGATTAATATGGTCTTAGCAGGCGCAGACTTAAAACAATGGCAAAACATCAACTCGCACGTGGGATATGTGTCATGGATTACAAATTCGTATCTAGGTATGAACTGATATGGAAAGATGATGGAACCATGCGATAAGAACAGATGTTTAATATGATATGTGTTACTTGATATCATTAACAAATTACCTGTTTCAAAATAACTAAAACATAATGTAGCATTTTGAAGACCCAGTGATTAATTAGATTATAATTATTCTTCTCTGAAACACCCTATATTGAGGTAGATCATCTTTACCAAAAATAAATTTCAGAGAGATTTTAATATGATTCTTGCATCATGGTTTTCAAGGTTCAAATTGAGCGTTTGACCTTTTGAGAAATAAAGCAGTTTTACCCCACAGCAGGTTTGACCGCATGCTTTATTTTTTTATATCTTATATGGTTTTATCCTGTTTGAATTCATCTAAAAACTTAGAGTCAAACCAGTATTGTAAAAGCTATTGCTTAACTAACAACCTCAGCAAGCAAATTGTTATGAAAACTTGTGTCCTTGGAAGAACAACCAACAGGGCAACAGACCGTTATTTTTTACAATACAAAATCGCCACACACATAACGGTAAAACAACATTCAGTCCTGACGTCCTAACACAGCAAGCATGGGCTCTGACGTTATTATTGTTGATTATTTTTTAATTGCGAGCACGCGTGAAACGGCGGACCAAGGTTCAGAGAGAAAGATTCCCGTAATCTACACGTGCTTCACCAGGCGTGTCTTTTTTCTCTCCCCCAAAACAACAGAAAAGTGATAGTTCCACCGAAGCAGGTGTTGTTACCTAAAACAGATCTCCACACCATTGCTTCATTCTGGCTTCACCCTGGCTGTTCTTTTGGTGGCAAGAAAGTAGCTTCCTGAGCTCCAGAAGACAAAAGCTCGCGCACATACATACGCATGTTGACGTTGGCATACATACAATGCTTCGTTTACGCCATATTCATCACATTTCACTTGATCAGCACTAAAATACTGATAATTATTCATATTTTTATTACTTACACAATGTTTAAATGAAAATACAACAATCTAATAGAAAAATATTAATGTACAAGCGTTAAATGTCTCTTGAATCTTCTTACACAATCGTTCGACAGAGACATGTGTTGATGCTACCCAAAATATATTACATATTCTTGATCATGGTTAGAAAGCGTGTGACTGACTTTTCCTTCTCTTCTTGGTAGCATAATTGTTCAGGAGAACTTTACATAATTCGCACATAGTAAAACGAATAAACACATATATATGTTGACATTAGTTCTCAGGCATTA
Organism: Sinonovacula constricta; assembly: GCA_007844125.1. NCBI lineage: Eukaryota > Metazoa > Mollusca > Bivalvia > Cardiida > Solecurtidae > Sinonovacula > Sinonovacula constricta. The sequence goes on from CM017557.1 coordinate 16,478,939, forward strand.
AAAATATTTTAAATATTTTTAGTTATGCTAGTTTCATAACTTAGTTTAGTTTTAATCACTTCAATAATTTGATGATTTCAGACGTGTTCACACCAGTTCAATACGAAAAGACTTAAGATAAACTATACAAAAGGCAGAGATACACGCACGCACCATTTCACCCGCACCAGCACACGCAAGTTGACATAAACTCTAGGCTTTGTTTACACATAAGTCATCTACCTTTCACCTTTAAAAGAAGTTAAATATTAAGTAAGAGTTTTCAAGCTAGTTAAACACATCTAGCTCTTCTTTAGAATACAAGTAATGTATATTTACGACAGAATGTGTGGCCTAATGATGTTCCGTTTCCATTACTGTCTATCCATTGTTGTGCCAGTGAATAACATGTGTATGTCAATATCTATAGCATGTACCAACTCAGTTAAGTACCTATCAGTAATTCAGGGCCAAATTAAGTCAATTTAAGATCTTTTACGACGTGGACGGGCTTTAGGGTCAAATCACAAAGAAACTCTATTTTTAAAGTCAAATTGAATGCAGTGAGTATTTATGTCGTTTTTACACGTTATTATAATTTCGGATACGTTGTGTAAGTTTGCATATTGTATCCTTTAAATCATCCAGTAACAACGACATGGTGCAATGCCTGTAATACATTTCTTCTAGAAATGTATACCCATTTATGAAATTTCATAAATTTTAATGCCATAACATATATTTTATATACAGGCAAAGTAAATGAATACAAACAATACGAGGGCTACTGTAAAATGTAGTTTCAAACACACGTGACCAAGTGGTAGAGTCGCCGACTTGTAACTCTTCTGACAGGCCTCTCACTGCATGGGTTTGAGACCCGATATGGGCAAAGGTCTTCAACCGGTGCGATGGTGGTTCTACCCAGATACTGAAGTTTTCCACGAACAAATTAGCTAGACGTGTCAGTGATATCGAGAATCGTTTCGATGGGAAGTATTTCTAGCAAACAAATAACAAATCATTCTTGCTACTCCCTTGTATTGACTCACTATGGTAGTTTTAACGAGTGCCATCCCTTTAGGGTCACTTAAAAATTATGGGATATTTAATTTCCTCAATGTTCATGCTATCTAAATGTCTGACATTGTTACTGGTAGGCTGATGCTTGTTATTGGCGAATATCGATGTACAGTACGGTGGATTTAGTTTCGATTTAAGGATCGAACTTGTTGCAGTGTTGGTATACTGAAACAAAACAGTACCAACACTGAATATGTTGTCGGTAGGTGCAAAACTTATGTGAGGTATTAAAGGTACAGGCATCATTCTTGTATGTGGGGATTGGAATTCTGCTGCCCACTAATGTGTTAAATTTGTTGTGTTGTTGTTGTTTCGCCAAATGAATTATGTCGTGTTGATAAATACAATCACCCGTTATCACCTACAATTAGCAATTTTATTAAACATTTTAAACCAAAGAAAGGAACCCCAATAAAACAAGCTATTTATAAAAAAAAACATAGTGCATACTGAGCACTCCTTTTACTATATCCTACAGTTTGACTATCAAAATAGTGAGATAAGAAAAACTGATTTTTTTAAATAATTGTAAGATCACTTTAATGATAAAGATATGTATGATTACCGCTTCAAGTTTCCTTTTATGATCAGAAAAAGTACAAATTACACTCTGTTGTGACATTCTATCATTTAATTAGCTTTTTATTGGAAGTTTGTGCTTCACATGGCCTCTTTATCAAAGGTCTTAAATAGCCTGCATAGCTAGCATGAGTAAAATAGTTAAGGTAAGGCATAAATCCTTTAAAACCTTGTTGTTCTTGTCGTTGTAAAAGCTGTTGTTATGTCAATAACGTATTATCTAAAACTTAAGTTACATGTCTATATTGCCGCGTATTCTTTCATGACTTTAGTTAACTTGCAAGTATGTTGCTTATTCAAGGTTTGATTGCTTTAAAATTGAACAAAAATAGGCAGTTGTGTCGCTGTGATGCATATTAAAAAAATGAAACCAGAGATACACAATCTAGTCAGCCATTTGAAAATGTCATATGGAATAATTTATGTACGATAATGTTTTTATGTGCTGTGGAAGGCCTGAACTTTATCTATAATGATTCATTCACCTTAAAAAAAAACAGAAATACAACTTTAAAAGTGTTTGAACAGATCTGCCAGAAGTTATAAACAGCTATGTAGTCTATGCATGGGAAAACAATAAATGATAAGTACGTAAATATGACCATATATTTGCGTTTATATTCTTTAGCACCATTTTAAATTGTCTTAACCTTCTTGCGTCACGTGTCCATCAAAAGCTAATAGAATTTATTAATATTCAATTAGTAACAATAACGTAACTATAACGTGACCTATATTAGTCTGAATATGCTAAATACAAGCTTCAGATAAAAATACAAGTAGAACTGAAACAAGTCAACAAAAAGAAAGACAGAAATCACTATAAAATAGGGGATCGATTTGCATTGTTATAAGCACACACGATTATCAATAATAAAGTTTTTATTTGTCATATTGAAAATAATAAAATAAAATATTTTGACAATAATTATATTTTTCTCTTCGTTAAATTTTTATCTCGGTTGTTCTATTATTTTTATAATCATAATTAGAGGAGAGCAGATAATAGGATGATACGTCACTGGTACACTGATATCTTATTAAGAGAAATATTCCAGTTAACTTGATTACATGGATTGTATTTATTTACAATGTTTTAAGCACCACGCTTAAATGTCAAATCCTCTATCGGGACTAAAACTAAGTTCAGTTACAATAGTTCTGTGTCAGATCTTAAAACAGACATAGAGCCTTGATATCCGTAATGCCGACAGGACTATTCTGTGCCACGTTGAGTTCATATTTCAAATATTTCCAGACATGCATATGGAGAAGCTGCCAGTAAACATCACAGGCAAACAAATTCGAAGAAAAACACATTGATAATGAAAAATGCATGACTAAATTGCTTGGACAGCATTTTTAACACACAAAAAAAACTTATTCGAGGTAATCCCCGAAATATGTGCGCATATTTCATGCAGGTATTGGTGCATATATATTGATACATATTTTTTCTTTATAAATCAGTTTTTTATTAGTTTTTATAATTGTATCACACAATCTAACATGACTTGAGATAATGAGATAAAAGACCGTTTGTCTTCAAGAATAGTGTACATTTAGATTTACACTAAAAAAATAGAAAAAATAGAAAAAAATGACAGAACCTTATCATGCATTTAGTGTGCATTCGACTCTACAATTACATTCATATGTGCACTTTCACAAGAAAATCAATGCAGTCATATATTTTGCGTGCTTATTGTCTTTGAACTTAGATACCCACGTACCTTTTAATATAACATCAACCCAATAACGTATTAAGTCTGTCTTTAACACACAACAAAGATCCACACGTTCATTTTGCCAATGATCCACACGTTAATTTTGCCAATGATCCACACGTTCATTTTGCCAATGATCCACACGTTCATTTTGCCAATGACAAATGGCGACGGAATGCATAGACAATTAACCAATTGTATACAGCGACTGAATTGAACTATTTATAGCAACAATGCAGATAAAATCATGAGTATTCGGTACAAGAGTCTATAATTACAGGAATCCGCATGCACATAGAATTTGTTTTGAGATGTGAAGAGGAAGTGCTGAAATAATAAAATAGATTATATCAAGTTGTTCCTATATATAAACATCTATACTTAGTACAAAAAAGGAGGCAATTTTGGTTTGCATGCGTGAAGAAATGTTTATATCTATATAAACATGTAAATTGTAATAATTGGTTTATTTTAGGGAGTGTCGGATTTTCTGATGACATTTCTGACAAACTATGGTGACAGTGTCACGTGACTAATGATACAAAATAATCATTAAATTAAACAGCTTTTTTATAGTAAGTTTTCAATGTGTGCAGTTCAGATGGGGTTTTATTTTGCAATAATACGTCTGCTGAAAACAATTGTTGTTAATTAACTTGTTTTGCAATCAGCAACGTTTCCAAATAAATTGTTCAATGTATGATATATCAATGTGACATTTTGTAATCGCCAAGCAACAACATGTCCAAGTTTGCTTACTCTATTTGCGCTACATGCATTTTTAACATGTAATTTTTACTGACTAAATGTTTATTCAAATATTATTATATTTTCAGAGACATCGATGGATCACGACTGTCTGGTCACCTGGGGTCTCCGATGTCCAGCGATAAAGACGATAGCAATGATCATATAAATGGCGACATTAAACAAGAGCCAGATATGACGTCAGCACAATCTGTGTACACCGACCTCCAGAAAGCACATCCGGGTAGCACAATTCTACCCGGCTTGGATATGCAAAGTAATGGCAATAATAACCATTCATCTCAGCATCAGCAACATCCAGTAGTGTCTATGAACAATACTAACCATCATGACATGGGTCACATGCTTTCCGAGTATCAGACATTGTGAGGACATGAGTGCAGGTGATGACGTCAAGAAGTCATCGCCATTTTTGTCCGAGAGAATATTTATTACTCAGAATGAAATAAAATAAACACCTCTTAAAACCAAAGATTATTGACGAATGTCAGTACTTGAGATTTATAAATATCGAAGTATGTTCGATATAGATTAATGCTGGAATGACGTATTATTTATACATTTCATGCCTGAAACTAGTTGAGTGCCATAAACAATATTAGTTTGAATATGATGTAATCAATGACATCATAATGACAAATGAAATACTGCATTGCTGACAATCAGTTTTGTGCGCCGCCATGACGTATATAGTTGGGCAAGACGTTCGAAGGGACGCCTTACTGAACGGTCATGTTTTACTGTTCCATTTTGACACCAAGTATGTATTATATACCAATGCGAGTGTGAAATAACGAGGATTTCTTTCTTACGTAAAGATATGTGCTCATTGGCTGCGCCTTGTGTTCTGACAAGTGTTTGTTGTGAGTGTGTGAAATGTAGGACTAGTTAAACCTGCGTCCAGTAAGTATGCAGTCTTAAAGGTCATTTTTATTGGCCTATTATCCCTTTGACAAATCTCAAGCTATGAGAGAATTGATCACTTTATAGCAAGGTTCTGACGCCATTACATCCGAATGCACCACAATTAGCAAAAACTATCTTAGAAATATGTTAGCCGAACTATTTTAGCTCTGTAAAAAAACTGTTTTTTCACAGATTTGAATTTACAATTACGTGCAATTTTGTTTGTATACCGGCATGTTCATTAAATAACTCTGGAAAACTGGGTTTCATTTCATAATTGCAAAGTTTGATCTATCTTAAATAACCATATCATTATCATTTGAAACACCATTTATATCAAATTAGGGTTCGAGTAACATTAGTTTACATCTATAAGACTTATCGCGATGTGTACCGGATTTTACCGATCTTGACCATTTTTCGTCTGTGGCTCAATACACTAAGCACACCCCTTACCGCCTTTAAATCATTGTTGTTTTACACGGGCCTAAGGTGTATTCTTCTGATTCGTCAATGCTTAAGTTATAACATGCATTAGACTGTGACAAGTTTAATGACTGGTTTTACGTCATGTGGTTATATGCCACACTATCGATGTTTTGTTGTTGACATATTGGCTAATATACTTGTTCCAGCCATGGCAAACGTTTACTAAGTATTCTATTTCTTTACTTGGGGTGTGTGGGGAGGGGGATATTATAATTTGAAGTAAATGTAAAACTAATCAAATGAATATCTTAACTATTTACACCTAGCTGTAGGGTTTACATTGACTGAAAGGTCTGGTAAATGGATTGTTATAGGTGATTTTAATAAAACGCACAAAATGACATTTTATTTCTACATTTTTTAAAAATATTCTGATATAATGTATTTATTAAAATACACGAAAAAGTAACTTTTATTATCATATTCTATTAGAGCACAAATGCCTTTGTGTATTATATATGTGTGCAAAATCGTGTTGACTATGTTTAAATTAGGAGCTTCATCGAGCGAAATTTGCATCTTCTTTAAGACAATTTAAAATTTTGTGCATTTTTGAAAATCAGGTTACCTTATCAGCCCATTTAGGAGATCTAACTCGAAAACTTTGTTTCCTTTTTAACAAGATAAAATTAATTACATTTTGGGAGATTAGACAGAGTTACAACAATATGCTTAATTTTTAAAATGAATATTTTTCCTTAGGTCAAATTTGGCCAAATGATTGAGGAAATCTACTTAACATAAATTATAATATCTATTAAAAACCAATTATGTCCTTGCTGGAGGGACAAGTGTCTTTATAAATATATAACGATACTAATGAAAACATCTTATCAATTGAAAATGCTATTTCATTGTTGAATGTGTCACATGTGTTTTATATCTGTGAGAAAATGTACAGTATTAGATTTGTATCGTGTAATTTTGTGGACAAAATATATATGCAAAGCATATAGTATTTGTCTTTCTTCACACAGCACGGGGAACTTATCTCATTTTGACCTTATTATCCTTACCCGAAACATCCATTTAAACAAGTGTCATTGTCGAAGTACATATTTTAAAATGATTTTCAACTTCAAGCTGATTTATTTAAATATCATTGTTTAAACTATGCATTATCTCTCTCATAACATTCATCTTACAGTACTGCTTAAATAACATGTTTGATCAAATTTCACATGTGACAAATTGATCAGCATGTGACGAATTTTATAACAAAAGAAAACATTTACAGTTTAATATATCATAAGTCATACGTCATTTTTGATCAATCTAAGGCTTTTCTCCCTCAAAACATATGTCCTGTTTAAATTATAGATTAAACAAATCTGTTAATCGAAAGCAACAAAATATTTGACGAACATAACATCATGGATTCCAGAAACTAACCAAACTTTAAAAAAAATCTGCCTAGTAAATGACTAAAGAGACAGACAGACAGACAGACAGACAGACAGACAGACCGACAGACAGACAGACAGACAGACAGAAGGAGAGAGAGACAAATGCATGTATATTAATATTACTTTGATTTTGTCTCATGAAAATATGACGAACTAAAGATTATGGCAATTGGTTTCTCTGAATTAATCCATGATTTATTCTCCAAGATACATACTTAAGGTACTTAGATGCTTTTTTTTTCGTGGATCAGTTAATTCACATTCACCCTAATAGACCTGGACACTTTCAATCATTGATTTATCTAGAAATGGCCCATTCCTACAATATTCTGGTTTGTAAAATGACTAAAGTTTCTCTGATTTCAGTGCAGCAATGTATATGATTGTTTATACTGTGAAAAGTATACATATTAAACACAAACACCTCTTGACATTTTTATCCGGGCTTCTAGTCCATGTTTTTGTCTTTTTTGGAGTTGAGGTCATAAAACAGAATTTAAAATCGTCGTTCATAAAACATTGAAATTTTGTTTGAACAAACTACAAGATATTTAACTTAACTTATAATACCAGTATTTTTTCAACTTTTATTGTCTGAGCTTACAAATGGGATATCCTATGGATACATACCTGTACTGTCGACATATAACCGTCTACTCATTTTAGCATTGTACACTATGTGTTGTTTTCATCACACTAAATGTTTTCAGAAATATCACGTTTTCAGAAATATCACAATTCTTTTTAAAATAAGACGTAATACATGTCGAGGCTTTAACGTAAGCTTTCTGATTAACCCTTTTTTATCTTCATCAGCTGATAATGCAATATTTTCCTTAGAAAAAGACGATAAGAAAACATGTTTTATCTTGTCTTACTTTTTTACGTTCTTCATTTATGTTAAATGTATGCCTACCACTGTGTGTACCTTTTCTCATACAGAATAATCAGGTTTTGTTGTACTTCTTGTCATATGTCATAATTAGGAAGACTCGGGTAGTATGTTTTCAACGTGTGTCAATTCGATTCTTCTTCACTTCCCCATGCATATGTGTAGTCGGTCATGCCATTTCGGACGTAATATGTACACCACTAAAGCTTTAATTTGCATATAGTTAATGTGAATTTGTACTTGTCTCCCCATGGGATTATTTTATGCAAATTTTAAACGTGTGCACAGCTACCAGTGTCTTTATATAGGCCGCTTGACGGAGAACAAAGAGAATATAATTTTGCTAATCTAGGATATCAGTCGGTTTAAACTTCATTTCGAGATTTTTACGCATAACGTGATAATTTTAAAGTTTTATGAAAATGTGCACAGTAATTTGGAATAATTTTTTATAGTGATAAGTTTTCAATATGACATGATTATCCAACTCTTTTATTTAAGCAATGTTTTAAGGTATGATTATGAGGATTTTTAAAGCCTTTAAATTTTACTTCTTCTTTCAAAGTTTTTAACATATTTGAATTATTTAAAAAAAACAATTTAATTACTTATCTTCTTCACGAAGCATATATTTTACTGAAAACGTTTAATGATATGATTTTTACCGCAGAGAACATTGTCGATTTTTAAATAAAGTGTTTGATTTTAACAAGAACAGCACCTTTTATCAAGTATATTAATGTTTATTTGTTAATTCTGTATTTTTGATAAAGACGCTGGTAATTAGGCAACGTGACAAAATGGCAGACAAGAGCGTGGATGTTGTGTGCTACTTGTCAAAGAGAATCTTTGACAAAAGTTTGTTTCGGAGTGTGATAGACAGACGACACCTACATTTCCAATGTTCACCGTTTGCTTAAGACAACATATTGACAAGCAAAAGAGTGGATAACATTTTTTAAGATTAAAAATACTCGGGTCACTGTACTTTGTTATCAGACAAATATACATGCACTGCCTGATATTTATTAAATGTACTTTAGTATGTATGAAAAAACAACAATTCAAATTACATTATGTTAATACGGTTTTACATGTAAGAATAATTTGTCATAAAAAAATATTATCAGTTTATTTAGTATAATTTGTCACAAGTATAAAAAATACCATGTTTCTGCACAATAACAATGCATATGTATAACAATTAATTAATGCTATAAACTAAATGAAAATAAAGTGTTTTAAGTAGCAAGTCTTAATCCTGTCAGCAAGTTTTGAATCAGCTGATAACAGAGAAATAATCATATATCTCTTTGGATAATCTCTTTAGATAATATACAATACAATCATCTCAAGGGTGTCATTTTAAAACAGTAAATTTAATTTACGAAATGTTGTTGTCGTCTGCTTATCCTCTCGTTCATTTTCAATTGAGTTATAGATTTTAATGTATAGAGCAATGAAATTTTAGTTTATATTTCCTTTATAAGTTATGATTTCTCTTAATATGAATAAATTGTTATGTTAATGTCATTTATGTGTTTATGTGTTCATTCTTACAACACCATTGGACCTAATCTTTCCTATGGTTTGTCTCCACCCAACCCTTCAACATAAGATTGATTAGTATGCATGCAAAAAAGGGAATATTTAATTCCGCTTTCAATTAAAATTCTTTATAGAGATATCATTTATTAAAGATATTTTGTTTCGCTTAGTGATTATATTTCTTGTGTTTAGTTTTACACAGTGGAAATACAATTTTAAAGAAGAATATTGATTGAAGCATGAAAAAAGGGAAAAAAGTTGAGAAATGCAATCGAAGCAATGCACTGATATATACGATTACAGTCTTTATTATTGTTTAAAAATTTAGGTTAAAAATTAATAAATTTATATGTTTAACCTTTAATAACACTTGCATTATGTCAACTGGCTTAATGTTTTACCTGCAATAAGATAAACACGTTCTATTCACTTCCGAATAAGAAATTGCACGTAAATGCAATGCAGTCTAGTTTGATTTGTTTTCTTTTAGGTTACAAACAAAATAAGCACATTTTGTTCGTAACCTAAATAATGTTTATGTCGCCGACCTGTACCACTTCAGTCCTTCAACAAGCAGATTTGAGTCCCAATCAGGGATGAAACATTAATCAGGGGATGATTGTACTAACAAGATTTGTTTCGGTGGATTGTCTTCACCTGTAAAAAGTTGGATGTTTTCGTTTGAACCATAATTGTGACGTCAGAAAATAACAAAAGGATAACAATAACATAATTTTAACCAATGTTAGTTTTCTTCATTCGTCTGCATAATTTTATCATTAAAATAGTGAAATAAAAAAGTTGATAATTCAATTATAATTGCTTTATTTCAATCAAAGGGGAAAATATATTATAAAAGAAGTTTAACAGCTTAGAAAGTAGACATCGATTCGAATAGGTCCTTAACAAAATCAATGTGTCTATAATGGGTTAGAGGTTCGGCTCGACGAAGACACATCTCGTAGCATTACTACAACTACGTTAAGCAAACATGCCACAAACTTCAGGCAAATGTACTTACATAATGACACATACTTAGTGCTAGCTGACTTATCAGGATCTACACTTTCTGTCCAAGCCTGATTAATTCGTGTTAAGCCGCTAAGCCTTCTACAGTTAATGCGATGAGTTTTGAAAGCAAACTGTTGCCTAGTCGTGACAAACCACAATTAGAACAGTTCTATTTCCACGTCTGTCAAAGTTAAAGAGATGTAATTGTCCTACATGCCATTTTCCTGTGCGTTTGGCGTTATTGCAGCAAAAAAAGATATATTTATGGCCAAACCAGCGGAGAATTCATCAATATTTCTAAATCAGTTTGTTTCAGTGATTTACCTAAATTACAAGTAGAACAGATATGTTACAACATATTTTTATCACTGATTGCTTAAAGTTGACATTAATTATACATTGTTTTAAGATTGATCAGCATTCTAAACTATTTCAGTTTTTACGAAATTGCATGGGATTAAATTTCGGATGAGATATTAAAATGCTGTCGTTGGAATATCAAATCAGTTTAAAAGCAGAAAAATAATGTTTAATATATCTCTCCTAAATGAAGTGCAAAAAACTGAAATATACAGACAACACTGCCGATTTATCGCTGATTCCGGGAAAGAAAGTTAAATTAGGGCTTAGGCTAAAGCTCATAAACATTTATAAGTTTGATTAAAACGAGCTTACGAACATGTGCCACGGTAGATAAGAAGATAATGCGTTCTTGAAGGCACAACAAGGCGAACATTCTGCAAGATATGGCAAGGAAGAGAGAGCATTTGGCCAGATTTTAGCGTCCGTTCACGCATCCAGACTTCATCTACGATGAATGATAAATGCAACCATCAGGTTAAGACATTTGTTTATTTTATTCATTGCACATGCTACTCGTGTTATAAATAGGTATGACTATGTACGAATTGATTTCTAACGAATTGTCTTTGTACGAACAAAGTCTCGCCTGCCTATAACTGCTTGTCGTTTTGAAAGAAAATGATAAGAAAAAGCATAAATAAGACTTAAGTTGAAAGATCCTTTGAGTCAACATTTTTTTTTTGTAAAAATATCTTGCTGGGGTGTCTCCATTTAAAAGTAGATTTAAAATAAACTCAACTAAATATTTGGTGCATCACAATAATTATGCTAAAGTAATGATTTTTTTAAAGAAGTACTATTTACAAAGATAGAAAATGTGAGTCAAACCTAGTTTCCCTTTTCTAAATATTCGATATGCTGTTTTGCTGGTATCATCTGCAAGTTTTCCCATCTTTTTGACGAGAAATTTAGACGAATCATTGATGTTCAAACAAAGGTTTGTTTTAATTTGAAAAACCCAGGTCTTCTGTTTCTAAGTAGTGTCAAGAATGGGGAATGGGTTTCGAGACATATCAAAAATACAATCACTGATTGTGCGTTATAGATAAATCAATTGACCGAACTTATTCCAAATGTTTAAAAAACGTGTTGCAACAGCATGCATGTCGTATTTTCTGATATCTTTCATTTAGTTAGAGATTTGTCGGAAGATAGTACTGCAATGCGCTACCATAAATGCCACTGAATGCTTAGAAAACAATTTGAGAAGCAGTGAGATAACGTAGTGAGTTAATTAGTTTGAGAAAAATTAACGATAAAGATCACATTTATGAAGTGCTTGAGGCGTTTCTGCTAGTAACGGGCAATATCAAAGACATAATTATACATTTATGGGAAATACTTTCCAAGTTGCTACTTACATTTTAAAACATACTCTTGCTGTATCAATATTGTTTCAATCAAATAGTTGTGTTTATCTAAATATAATGCAACTTCTTCGTAATTTAAACACCTATGTGGTTAGTATAATAAATAATAATCAAATAAAATAAATCATGTATTATTATCTAATAACGCAGGATGTATGTTAGATCTGTACAAAAGGTAAGACGTTATTACAAATGAAACTATTTTATTACAAATGCAACACATTATGCTTGAGTGTTACTATTCACACAAAATCAGATGAAGATGGCAAGACGTTTTGGAATGCCATTTAGATATTATTAATACTTATAATTCTGATATAAAACAAACACGTACAGGCTTATTGAAAGGTTTGTAAAGCTGTTTTCATGTCAGAAAATACACAAAGTGTACACATCAATGCCATGTCCAATTTTATGGTATATTTCTATAATCATATTATGACAGAATGATAGAATTATTGATTAACAGTGGAAATTTATATTATAACTATAATTCGACCTTTTGTATAAACATGAAGGAGATTTATAGTTCTTAAACAATCCGCTTTCGAACTACAGTAGGTATTTTACCTATTTCAAAAAAACTTTAACCTAAATCTTAACGTTACACAAGGAGCCATCTTCTATGTCACAAATCACTACGGAAAGAGATAGTTGCATTGTTCAAAATTTACTACTGAATGTTAATCTTGCATATGTTACAAATTACAACAGGATGAGATTATTGCATATGTCACAAATTACAACTGGATGAGAGGCTTGCATATGTCACAAATTACAACTGGATGAGACCCTTGCATATGTCACAAATTACTACTGGATGAGACCCTTGCATATGTCACAAATTACAACTGGATGAGAGGCTCGCATATGGTCACAAATTACAACTGGATGAGATTATTGCATATGTCACAAATTACAACTGGATGAGAGGCTTGCATATGTCACAAATTACAACTGGATGAGACCCTTGCATATGTCACAAATTACAACTGGATGAGAGGCTTGCATATGTCACAAATTACTACTGGATGAGACCCTTGCATATGTCACAAATTACAACTGGATGAGACCCTTGCATATGTCACAAATTACAACTGGATGAGAGGCTTGCATATGTCACAAATTACTACTGGATGAGACCCTTGCATATGTCACAAATTACAACTGGATGAGACCCTTGCATATGTCACAAATTACTACTGGATGAGACCCTTGCATATGTCACAAATTACTACTGGATGAGACCCTTGCATATGTCACAAATTACAACTGGATGAGAGGCTCGCATATGTCACAAATTACAACTGGATGAGAGGCTTGCATATGTCACAAATTACAACTGGATGAGAGGCTTGCATATGTCACAAATTACAACTGGATGAGACCCTTGCATATGTCACAAATTACTACTGGATGAGACCCTTGCATATGTCACAAATTACAACTGGATGAGAGGCTCGCATATGTCACAAATTACAACTGGATGAGAGGCTTGCATATGTCACAAATTACAACTGGATGAGACCCTTGCATATGTCACAAATTACTACTGGATGAGACCCTTGCATATGTCACAAATTACTACTGGATGAGACCCTTGCATATGTCACAAATTACTACTGGAAGAGACCCTTGCATATGTCACAAATTACTACTGGAAGAGGCTTGCATATGTCACAAATTACAACTGGATGAGAGGCTTGCATATGTCACAAATTACTACTGGAAGAGACCCTTGCATATGTCACAAATTACTACTTGAAGAGGCTTGCATATGTCACAAATTACAACTGGATGAGAGGCTTGCATATGTCACAAATTACAACTGGATGAGAGGCTTGCATATGTCACAAATTACAACTGGATGAAACCCTTGCATATGTCACAAATTACTACTGGATGAAACCCTTGCATATATCACAAATTCTTACTGGATGAAACCCTTGCATATGTCACAAATTACTACTGGATGGGATTCTTGCATATGTCATAAATTACTACTGGATAAGATTTTTACATATGTCACAAATTACTACTGGATGAGACCCTTGCATGTCACAAATTACATCCGAATGAGACCCTTGCATATAACAAATTACAACTGGATGATAGGCTTGCATATGTCACAAATTACTACTGGATAAGATTTTTGCATATGTCACAAATTAATACTAGATGAGACCCTTGCATATGTCACAAATTACTACTGGTTGAGACCCTTGCATATGTCACAAATTACTACTTGAAGAGACCCTTGCATATTTTACAAATTACAACTGGATGATACCCTTGCATATGTCACAAATTACAACTGGATGATACCCTTGCATATGTCACAAATTACTACTGGATGAAACCCTTGCATATGGTCACAAATTACAACTGGATGAGACCCTTGCATATGTCACAAACTACAACTGGATTAGAATCTTGCATATGTCACATATTACTACTGGATGGGATTCTTGCATATGTCACAAATTACTACTGGATGAGACCCTTGCATATGTCACAAATTACAACTGGATGAGACCCTTGCATATGTCACACATTACAACTGGATGAGACCCTTGCATATGTCACAAATTACTACTTGAAGAGACCCTTGCATATGTTACAAATTACAACTGGATGAGACCCTTGCATATGTCACAAATTACAACTGAATGAGACCCTTGCATATGTCACAAATTACAACTGAATGAGACCCTTGCATATGTCACAAATTACAACTGGATGAGACCCTTGCATATGTCACAAATTACAACTGGATTAGAATCTTGCATATGTCACAAATTATAACTGGATTAGAACCTTGCATATGTCACAAATTACTACTGGACGAGACCCTTGCATATGTCACAAATTACTACTGGATGAGAGGCCTGCATATGTCACAAATTACAACTGGATGAGACCCTTGCATATGTCACAAATTACTACTTGAAGAGACCCTTGCATATGTCACAAATTACTGCTTGAAGAGACCCTTGCATATGGCACAAATTACAACTGGACGAGACCCTTGCATATGGCACAAATTACTACTGGATGAGACCCTTGCATATGGCACAAATTACTACTGGATGAGACCCTTGCATATGTCACAAATTACAACTGGATGAGAACCTTGCATATGTCACAAATTACTACTGGATGAGACCCTTGCATATGGCACAAATTACAACTGGACGAGACCCTTGCATATGTCACAAATTACTACTGGATTAGAATCTTGCATATATCACAAATTACAACTGGACGAGACCCTTGCATATGTCACAAATTACAACTGGATGAGAGGCTTGCATATGTCACAAATTACAACTGGATGAGACCCTTGCATATGTCACAAATTACTACTGGATGAGACCCTTGCATATGTCACAAATTACAACTGGATGAGAGGCCTGCATATTTAAAAAATTACTACTGGATGAGACCCTTGCATATGTCACAAATTACAACTGGATGAGACCCTTGCATATGTCACAAATTACTACTGGATGAGACCCTTGCATATGGCACAAATTACAACTGGACGAGACCCTTGCATATGTCACAAATTACTACTGGATGAGAACCTTGCATATGTCACAAATTACTACTGGATGAGACCCTTGCATATGTCACAAATTACAACTGGACGAGACCCTTGCATATGTCACAAATTACTACTGGATTAGAATCTTGCATATGTCACAAATTACAACTGGACGAGACCCTTGCATATGTCACAAATTACAACTGGATGAGACCCTTGCATATGTCACAAATTACAACTGGATGAGAGGCTTGCATATGTCACAAATTACAACTGGATGAGACCCTTGCATATGTCACAAATTACTACTGGATGAGACCCTTGCATATGTCAAAAATTACTACTGGATGAGACACTTGCATATGTCACAAATTACTACTGAAAGAGACCATTGCATATGTCACAAATTACTACTGACTGAATAATTTGTACATATCACAAATTATTACTGGATACCCTTGCCTTTGTCACAACTTAGAAAGACAATGTATTCTTTGCTAGGTTGGTAATGTTGCAATTTATTTGTACCTCACGTTATTTCAAACAAGGCTGTGGTGACGTATGATCTCAATACCGTATATGACCTTATTACAAACCTTATCAGAAAATGACCAGGCTAGTCGTTGACACTTAGTGAAAACGTTGACTTGAACCTAAGATTTGAATTGTCACTTTTGTATTCTGTCTCTTCATCTGTCCATTCAAGCCTTGTATACAGATGTTTCAATTTGTGCAGTCTCCATTTCTCTCAGGCGAGATCGCACAGTAGTAGGTATAACCGGATGTTTATAGCCATTCTTCTTTTGCATTCTTCTTTTTGAACACAACAATCTTCGGCCTGTTTAGTAGTGTTATATTAATTTGGGATTTCGTTGACCATAATCGCTTAAAAAAATTGTTGCCTAGACTGGATGTGTTTTATAATTTTGACAATTTCCTTCGTGTTTAAAGAAAACATTTGCTTCCAAATGACGTCGCTGCATTGTTTACATTCCATATGACGTCATTAGCTAGTTCTTATTATAGCTTTAATGTGATTTCTCTTCAGGAACTGTCCAGTAGCAGAGGTTTTTACCTCTGTACATATTGTGCATATTTTTAATAGTTTACTTCATTGATTCTTTGTAATGTTGTTTATAAATTGTATTCTTTGCTCAGTTATCAACTTCCTATGCAAGTGCTTACTGCCAGTTGTCTCGCTTTTGGTGAGATGTTTTATTTACATACACTCTTCCTAACAGTGCAATCGCATTTCATCGATCTTATAAGGATGCAGGGTTCCAAAACCACAAAGTAAGCGTCCTATTACATTCGAATTAAGGCAAATGACCAGACAAATGCCACATAAACAAACATAAACAAACAGAAGTATTCATGCCCAGAATATGAAAAGTCTAATACAACATAAACAAACAGAACTATTCATGCCCAGCATAAGACTAGTCTAATACAACATAAAAAGCAGAAACAAACAGAACTATTCATTCCTCAGCATAAGACTAGTCTAATACAACATAAAAAGCAGAAACAAACAAAACTATTCATTCCTCAGCATAAGACTAGTCTAATACAACCGAAACAAACAGAAACAAACAGAACTATTCATGCCCAGCATTAGACATGTCTAATACAATATAATCAAACAGAAACAAAGAGCACAATTCGTGCCCAGCAGTATACTAGACTAATACAACAGAAACAAACATATTTATCCAAGTCCTACATCAAAATAGTAAAGTACAAGCAGAAACGAACATTAACAAACAGAACTCTCACTGTCCTATATCAGAGTAGACGAATAGAACAAGTACAAACAGAATGCTGCGTGTCCAACACCAGAGTAAACGAATGTGCTAGGGACTAGATGTGCCAACATCTGTCAGGCTATCGGGTTACCTCTGAAGTTTTTCCCCAAACCACGTGGGTAAGTCTTCATCTCCCGGGGGTTTTCCCTGAGACCCGCTGAACAGGCCTAGGGCCATCTGAGATCGGCATACACCTGTAGTCGAGAGATATCATTATCCTTAACCATTGTTGCTGATCGAGCGATTGCTTCGTTTCAACCGAGCGAATGATGCAGCTAATGCAGCCATATTTTTTTTTCTCCACCAAGCTGTAAGATTAATAAGAGACAATGTTAAGTGTTTTAAATAGCTGCCAATGGACCAAATGCTTGGTATCAATCGAGCGAATGGAAGAGTTATTCACTGTTATTGCAGTCATATTTTCATGTAATTGCTTCTATTTGTTATTGCACCAAAAGGCACACAATTCGCATAATTAATGATAACTGTAATGTAGAGTTATCTTGCACAATGTCTGTTAACTGACGTGCGATACGTTTGCTTTAATATATGATACTTGCTAATCAGTTTAAATCGAATTAAAAATATAAGGTCGATATGGTTTACAGCGGCTGCCGTGTGGTATACGTTATGAATTTAATGCTGGAGTTACATCTGTATTTTCATTAGAATTATGATATTTGTTAATATAAAAAGACCCTGTGTCTCTCAAAAGTAATAATCATGATAAATTAATAAATATCAAATGCATCGTACGACGTGTGGCATGTATTATGGCTTACCCTCATAAAAAGAAAATAATGTCAAAATGATTATGATTATGATTAAGTCACAAACGCTGTATCAATGATGCAAATCGAAATAAGAGAAGAATAGAGTAAAATTTAACATTTATTATACAATATATTATCAGTTGACAATAATAACAAGCTATTTTTAAATTAAATGCTAATGTAACTGGAAACACACACAAAACGCTCGGCAGAAACTTAAAGCTTGGCGAGCAAGTAGAAATGATCTGTACAAGACAGTTCACATAGTGTGCTAGTTGATCTGGATCTACAATATTTGCCACGGTCTTGCTAATTTTGTGTTCAGCTGAAAGTCGAAAAGATCCACGGTGGTCGTCTCTCGGTGCCGGTTTCCCGAGTCTCCTTTATATATACAGCTGCGATTGCGTAAACGATTTATTTGAAAACAACAAGAGATGAAACGCCTTCCGTGTGCCTGTTTATGCCATAGTGCTTCTCGGGGCTCTAAGAATTGCATGATAAACTCATTTCCTTTTTATGAGCACAAATGTAAAAACAATGATCTGCTAATTACTGCCTAGTACGTAGACAATATGTGTGTGGTCCGTGTGAGAAATTCATTAGATGACGTCATAAAAAATGCATGAAGTCTCTTGTTGAGAAAAAGGTTATTGTTCTTTTGATAATATATGTATATACTTTTCTTACGTCATGGACTGATATAAATAATGTGTTCAGTACAAATTAACTAGCTAATAATGATAAATATTTTTTAAGTGGTTTAAATTGTTCTGTTATTGTTTTGATGCTCCAACAAAGATTTTTAACAGGCCAGACGGTCAGTGTTTTCAAAATTATTCTTATTACTGACATTCTTTGTTGCCTTCTGTCTGTATACTCCAAATCATCGTTCCGAATTTTAAACTGTCTATAAAATTCCTCTCGCAAGAAAGCCAGTCAGTATTGCCTTTCCCAAAAAATGAGAAATATTTCGTTCCTCTCTGTTAATACACGCAGCCGACATAAACGTCGGCCATGTTGTTTTAAGCAGACGACAGTATAACGTCCACTATTGTTACAAAGTTCAATAGCGCAGTAAAATGTAACCCGATACCTGTTATTTTCTTAAAATTAATCGAGTTTATCCTGTACGGGTTGAGGTGGGCGCGAGGGGACCAGTCAAATAATGGGTTTCCCCACAGTGGGACAAGCATTGTTTTCGGAGCTGAGTCCCTGGCATGAAACAAAGATTTAAGATGCTACAAAGTATTCATTGTTATCGAAATGTCTTTATTTCTATCTTCTTCCGTCTTCGCGATTATAGCAAAAGTACTTGATTGTTTGAGATGATGACGATTCAGCAGGAAAACGATGAAGAAGACATCATTGTCACTTGTAATGCATGAGGACAGTTTGGCTATCGTGTAAAAAGGTTAAAGTTTATTATCAAATCAACAAACTGGTGTTATGTTTGATTGTAAACAAAACAACAATACAATTTGACATTCACATATTGCTAATGGTACAAATATAGATAATATACATTTACCATATATTACCTGAATTAAAACATACAGCTGTCTTTGAATTTGGTTTGATCTCCGAAAGTTCTATTTTATCAGCTGATAAATTAGCATATTCTGTTATAATATTCTACTAATCTTATTGTAAATTGTAGTTGGAACTGGCTTATTTGTTGATTAATGATGTTTTCAGCAAAACATATACTTATGATAATTGATAAAGGTGTGATTACTGATATATTTGTGTTCGAGAACAATACACATACAAACGATATTCTTCTTAAATGGGCTGTTTTTATTCTTTTTTACATCTTGTCTAACATTTAAGTCTACAACAATTTTATGTTACTCTAAATCGTATTACAAAATATACATGATTTATGACGCTGTGTTCATATAATGTAACTAGACTTTGTATTATGAGGCGTGAACAAAGAGATGCTTGTCTTGAAGACAGAACGTGTTGAGAAACAGTGTAAACATATTTCTAATTGTGCCGTAAAGCATGGTAGCTGCAGTGATGGCATCTTTTGGAACTCGGACTTGGTCTTCTTAACCATAGTACAACATTAGTTGTCTCTCAATGTCTACAATGGAACAACAACAGCGAAAACAGCAACAACATAATGATACCTACAAAAAACAACTTTAAGGAAAACCGGGTTAAACGACGTTATAGTGTGTATATCGCTATACTCAGAACCCAAAGTAATGGTTGTTTTGGGTTGTTGTTTTTTATATGATAATTTCATTCTGCACAAAATTCATTCATTTTCTTATGTGACAGTTCTATTAAGTACATCAGCATGTGTTAAGCGTCATCGAATAGTTTGGCTGTCTTTTCTAGGAACTTCCACTATGAATGTATATATCCCGATCTCCGAAGAGCAGCAAAATATAGTAAATAAAAACGTAGTACATGCATTTAGACTGAGTGATGACCTTTGCAATATTTATTTGAATGGCAGTGAAAGTCATACTACTGACAACACATACTGCTCTATTCTGTATTAAAAGAAAAACTACTGAGTCTATAAACAGCACAGCAAGTATGTGAATTTTTCTGTGTCAGAAATAGTTAAATATAAAAATACCATTGCATTTTCAAATAACACTGCATATGCGTTTTTGTTTTAAGTCGGAAAAAGCTGAAAAATCGCATTTAGTAACACCATTTACGCAACCACCATTTTCTTTCAACGATAGCATTATCCAGATTTCAAATCCTTGCTGATTTTCTTAAAGTCCCCCACGGACGGGCCTCGAGTTTTGGGCTGATTTTCTGGCAGCTGAAGAAATAAGGGGTGCACGGTTTAATCACGTGTTAGAAGGGCTTTAAGACAATAATGTAACCCGATCCTCGATCACTATAATGGATGGATACCGTGTGCTGGAGTATGCAGAAATTAAAGGAAATTTATAGGTCAGAACGAATGCGTAAATTGTTTGAGATCGGTCGTTAAAGTGTAAGAGATTCAGTTTGTAGGAAAGACTATGTGTGTAGAAGGAAATTGGTTTATATAAAGACAGAGATACAGACTCATAGACAAAAAGAGCCGAGGCAGATAGAACTGTTACAGTTTATTGTCTATCATTATTAAAAATACACACAAAATATCTGTGTCACTGATGAATCGGCATGATACTACACATGTAGGTTTGCATTTCATCAGAGAATCTGAAACCTTTAACATTAATGGATCACCGGCGACCCTATGTTTATAATTGGTTTTGGAAATGCCGATGAGGTGACGTTCACAGCTTTCAGAAGAGATCAAAGTTTTTAAACGAGAATTATTTCAGCTTTGATATAACACATTGTAACATTTATATTATCGTGTACTGTTTCTTTAGATTCTTCTAAAGGACAGCTGCGTAAAAATGAACCTGAGAACGATGAACAAGTAACCAATAAAATCTTGTACATATCAAATTCGATTGTCAAATATATATTTTTATAATGCAGGACTGTCTAATGTCATATTAATGGTTAAACATTTTTTTCCGAAAGAGAATGCATTCTTTTCTTCTGTAACAGTCAATATCCGCATTAATCCAGATTTAAATGCTTTTGAGGGCGTAATGCGTCAATGCATCAATAATTAGTAGTGTAATTGTTTTAGATTCGGACCGACCGCACTGATTATCACACACGTCTGCACGAACACTTTGATAACTATATGTGTAATATTAGAAGGTATTCAAGTATTGTTATGATTAAAACTTCGTGGTTTTACTTCTGTGTCAAAAACTATTGTTTTTGAAAACATAATGCCAAGAAAAAGATACATCATTTTTAAATACATGTTTTTGTAGCGTGCTGTGCGATAATGATGTTGTTGGTGACTTCTGACCACTTCAATGTCGTACACGTACGACTTCCTAGTTAGGTAACCTAGATGTTGTTCACACATATCATTATGTTGCTTATGAGTACATTGTCATTCACACAGATTTATTTAGTAAACAACACACTCTTTTTTTGTAAACATCTTTTCCCCCAAAAAGCAAATAAACTAGTATTATATGCTATCATGCTAAACTTGTGTAGCTTTCTGGTGCATTATTTCCAACGTTTTTGATGGATTGCAGCAAGCTTTTTCTTGTAAATCTATTAACGTGGGGACTAATTATTCTATGTAAATTAAAATTACCTGTTGTCATTGTAATTGCTTTTACAAAATCATGAAGTCACAAGATGAGGGTGTAAGTCGGGTTAGATGTGTTTGTTTTTCCGTTAGGTTCCGGTCTAAAGCAAAGCTACGCCTTTTAACCTTGTATATATCAAGTTAAGCCAAGAAAGGCGTTGTGTATTTAAGTTACTTCAATCGCATCGACAAAAACGTTGCTATGTGGCAACGCAATAAGGGAACCAACGCATTATTGGATCACGCACCTTGGGGTCGGAACACCATAGTGTTCTGTATAATGCATTTTGCGTTCAGCTTCGACAATGGACCCCAAACGTACTGTACGTTTGAGGACCCAAACTTAATGTACGCTTGGGGAAAAGTACATCAATTGCATCACTGACCTGAAAGATAAACCGTTACACAAAATCTTGTAAACATCACTTTAATCAAACTGATGCAAATACTTAATTTATTATAATGAAATAATAAACCTAAAAGTGAAGACGAGAGGAGGATAATGATGATGGAAGTGAATACTTATAAATTTATAAAAATGATAATATCACGAAATGAAACTATGATTGCCCTAATCGGCGACTCCAAACTCTCTGCCACCTGACGTACGCAGATGTAGTTTCATGAATAGCAGTCTCCAATTTACTCCTCGATATCAGAACTCCTCGATTTCAGAAGTAAAAGAAGTACTAAATTAAGTTAAAGCTTGTTTCTGTCTGCGTAACTATTCACATGGGGTTTAGGCGATTATACATCATCTTTTAATTTGACTGACCACATAGTGGAGCAATATATAAAGCGATATATATTTATAAATTATGTGCGTATAGCGTGCCTTTATGTACACATGTCTCTAGTCGCATTTAATAGTGAGAGCCAAAATTCCAGATGGCGAAAGGGGGCTTGCGGAAGTTGTGGCAAATCCGTGTCGGTATTTAAAGATGGCTGAACTTAATGTCAGGATCCCATGGGTTAAGGGAACAGCTGTTTTCTCACTTCAGGGTTCTCAAATGTTTATAAACATCATAAAGCCTGTACATCCGCGACATTTTATGAACGTGAACATTGATTTACTATCAAGCGGACTTGCGGGATGAAGATTTTGCATGCTTCGTTGAAAATTTCTATAGCTTTCTTGGATAATCGAAAAGCGACGTTTAAGGTATTTCTGTTTGACAGTGTCTTTTTGTTCTGTTGTTATGGTACTTGTGTTTTGAGTAACGTTCAAATATCTAAAATAATTAAAATAGCAAAAGTATTGATATGTTACAAGGAACATAATAAGAAAAAAAATAAAAGTTAAATCTTTTAACTGTGTGCATCCAATGTTTGGGCTAAGATTCGTTTAAATGCACACATTTTAAAGTTGTTTGTTTTTGGTTGCCAATCTTTCTTGTTTTGCGAGTTACTTTATGTGTTATAAAACTTAGATACGATTTAGTGAAATTTAAATAAATCATACTATTAACACTGTTAAACTTGTATCAGAGAACCTGTTTTTCTGAAATTTTACCACCCCGTACTATTTTGTTTCCTTTGCTAATATGTAGCCAAACTGTAACTTGGCGCACCATTGATTACTTATGGAAAAAATAATTACATTTACTTCTAATTGAGTAGAAAATGATGAATAACCCTTCGACCAAAGCTATAAATAATATAACAACACGACGATATGTCAGATAAGAATGACTTATTAACGGCACTGTAACATGATAGGTGCTTCGGTCAACTGATCGATTGCGCATTAATACCAATTATGGCTGAAACTGTATCATTGCGCGTATAAAATTCTTAACCTGCTTAAACAGGATTAGGTGAAATAAGGCAAATCATGCGGATCCAGATCAGCCCCGTTCTTTATGAGCGTTGTTTGTTCAAGACCTTTACCACTGATGACAAAACACGCGATGTTTGTCTTGGTACATTGCATGCATTGTTTTAAGCGCATAGCTAAGAACTTACTACTAGGGGTGATTTGCAAATTTAGCAGGCAATGGGTGAAAAGGTCTGGAAGAGCACGCAGGTATTATTATGCTCAGGTGTGTCGTTAGGTTTGGCTAAATTAATTCTTCGTCTTCATTTAATATGCATTATTGATGTGTGTGTGTTTTATATTTTGGCAGTCATTACATGTTGTATAGTTATAGTATCTATACTATGTTATCGTAATACGTTGATTGATGTATTTTCTTCATATTACTTTTCCTTTCATAAATTCTTCATTTACAAATATACAGTGCTGACTTAAGTGTTAATCACACAGCATAACTTCATCTGGTACCATTATCCTGACAACGGTCATATCAGTAGGGGTGCCACTCCATACCGTAAATTTCCATTAATATACTTAAAATAATATAAATAATACGAATTCCATATTTTCATATGATAAAATAGTATCGACTTTAGTTCAGATACACACCAGAACGCTTCTCTCAATAAAAATACCGCCATAGAAGTCACTACGCACAAACCAGCCTTTAATTGTTCTAATTACTCATTTGTTAGGGGCAATCCTTGAATTTTATGTATGACAAATCCCATATATGTTTATGGATATCAAATAATGAGGCATTTGAGGACTTTAGAACATGATCCTTCCAGATTCAAAGTCCCTCTTAGGTTAAATCATGGATCCGCCCTGGACCATTTTAAGTTGAAAGTATTTAAGAAAGATATACTACTGCCCCTTTTACAACGTATAATTATGTTTTGTCCTGGCCTAGGTTTGAACTCATGGCCCTTTCGTATCCGGGCATACACTCTACCTACGACGCTCCCAAGACAGGACCAACGACCAGTTCATTAGACATAAATTATCAATGTCGGCTCCCCAAATACCTAATTTTGTTTATTCTAACCGTTTCACAAAGATCCAGCCTAAGTATATACAGATTGACCCTCGCTCCGGCACGCGTCCAATTGTCGTCTACACATCAGACGACAATAATGGCCGTCGTCTGTTGTTATCTTTGCAGCAGATCGTCAAGTTTTCTTTTCATTATCACTCTATTTATGTATTTAATGATGCTTAATCACGCGTTGCAGATGCTGATTAATATTAGCCACATACAGAAGAGGTCGGCCGGGGACCAACATTTGGCGCGCTGGGAGTCCAATTTGGTGCCCTCTTGGTTCCCTTGTGGTCAATCCAAGCCAACTGCGTCCATTGTGGTCAGTATGGACCAGTATGCGAACTGAAGATAAAAATCGGGCTAACTGTCGCAAAATTGACATTGCCACTCTCAATTGACCAAGATGTCACCAACAGTGAAAACGTGAGACTACATTCCCGATTCTGTACAGTTATGGAAAGCGGTGTTTCGTAGTGGCTTCAATTTTGATTTTATTCCAGTATAAGTAAATTATTAATTATGATGCACGGCAATCATCTACTTACTTAACATACTTATAATTATCCAGTTCATCTATTAATAATCAATGCAATTAAACTGTTTATATTTGTGCTTAAACATGTCTTTTTCTCTTGCATGTGATGTTATTACAGTTTCAGTATATTTTAGTACATGTCTCTTTGCAGAACCAGTTTGTAATATGATATTTTAAAGAAGATGACATAAATAATACACGAAAAGGAGGAATAAAATTGAATGCAGTTTATATCTCAGTCCGATGGCACTTGGTCGTATCTTGCTGACTGACTATAACAATCGCATAAAGCTAATAAACAGATGTAGGATATCGTAACATAATGAGGGTTTGGTATATAAATCAGTACAGAGTTAGTCTTCGTATATTATGTATGTATCTGAACACGTTACTTCAAAACACAACTGTTGTTCTATTACACAACTGATAATTTCATGAGTGTCAGTCTAGGGATATTACCGGCAACGACTCATATTCAAACTTTGTAAATTTCACTCAAGCGGAAAGAAACCAAACGACCCAAAAGCATACCTGATTATTAAAATTCAGAACTGAGACCTTTGGTACCGCGGGTTAGTCATCGACATATTTCACCAATGACTCTTTTGTGGTTATGTTTCTGCACGTATAATAAACATTGAATAAATTACAGTTTTGACACTTTAATATGTCACAATAGATCAAATTATTACGGATCCCCGTCGGTTGATTTAAAGGTGTCACATCGCTTGTCTGTGATATACATATATGAGACTTCTTGTTTTGAATATGATACATTTTCGTGTCTACTAGTGAGGTGGTCTCCTTTGTGATTGCCGTTTTACTTTCCAATCTCCACACCGCGGTTTACTCCCCCTTCCAGTGTTCAATAAATTATGCCTACAGATAGGAAAACTGGGCTAAAGTTCCGGCTGTGAAGATTTTAAAGCTTTGTTATTCGTTTTTTTTATTTAATTCCAGTTAGAAACAATTTTTATGAAATTTAATTGTTCATGTTCTTTTTTTAAACAGTAGTCTGGTTTCATTCAAGTAATTTATGTGCTGTTTATTTAGATAGACTTAGTTGGCGAGATAGTTTGGTGGTCGGCCCTGAAAAGACCGGGATATAATCTAAGACACGTCCATTCTCCCATTTTGTGCATTTATAAAATTTACCAAAATAATTGCCAGCTGAAATTGCGAAAAACACCATTGTCTAACAAAATGATTGACTTGTAAAATCCGTTACAATTATAACCGACCAACGTATACGAAGGTGACCTCCATTACGTCTTTATTTTTAATCGTCCTTAAGAATTATGCAATAAGTTTCACGTGCATACGACTGCATAGTAATGGGTTGTATTTTGATCTTTTAAGAGGCTTTCTTTAATTTAAGCTGCCTCAGATTATTTTTATGATTATTTCTGGAATTAATTAAAGAAACCCACATGCAGTAAAATCATCAAAATGATGCAGAATGTAATTATTTTCCTGAACAATACCCTTCGGAAAGTTTATTTATCCTTATACAAGTTAAACAAACTACAAGACTGATCCAGACTCGCAACCTGAAACAAATGACATACCAAACACATCAATAATAAATTCACAAACTAGAGAAAAAGTCTATATGAATCAAATACCAAAATTCAGTTACAACACAAATAGAAGTAAAATGTGAACTAAAATTTTATAAGTGTGCCCAATCGTGCAAGTCTTTTACAAGGTATTATTTGTGCAGGTATTTTATGACAGGAGATAAGTGCTAGGATACCTTGACTGTTTCTGGCGCTTCTAATCCTGCGATAACCTAACAATTACCCTCAATGATATAAAAAGTCCGACATCAAAAATAAATTATAATTAAAGGGTATGATATATCCCGCTTAGGCGAGTTTTTAACTTGTCGGCAACATTCTTCAAAACATTCAAATGGCACACTTCATCACAAAGGCAATAGTGGTTTTCATTCAAAATATCTGTTGTCCTTGAAAGTACGGTGTAGTGTATGTTTTGATGTTCTCGTGATAAATTATAGGGAGTGATTTATAAAAATGTTGACCATGAAAATCAGGTACAAACACATTATCTTAAATTTTGTAAGAAATTGCAAACAAAATCCTTACTTTGACATGAATGAAACGTATATAAATCGCAATGTCAAAATGGTCAGATAGAAATGTGGCGATATCTAACGAAGTCTAGAATGTTAAGAATACTACAGGATCTTACAAACGCAGTATGTATTTTTTTGAATCAATGACTCAAAGAAGGTTGTTTTTTAAACTTTTCCGCACCGAGAAGTAAGTCACTCTAAAGTGTAAAGAAGAATAAAGTTGATACTGCTTTCTACTAGGGCTTAAACCGGGCTTCAGCCGAAGATTTTCAGTCCGTTAAATTACAAACTCGGTACGTATACTGATGGCAAGTCGGACAGTCTACTCCGTAGCAGGCCTCCAGCCTCCTTGCTATCATTAGCTCCAGAGTCCTGCCCTCTCAGCTGCCTCTCATCGGCTGTATGCAAAGAATGTTGTTCTTTCAGATAAAGTAAGCGGGGATTTTCATCTTAACTCTGCTTAAGATGTACAAATGTTACTTTTTAAGATGCCATTCTGAGAACCTTTAGGGCGTTCTTGTAGTTTTATAACTTCTCACCACACCAGCCAAAATCGATTTATCGTATCTTAATTCAAGGCAGAACACTTCATTTTATTGGGCTTCGATGATTCGTAAAAAAAGCAGCAAACAGTGTCATAAATTATAATGACACGTAGCGATAAATCAGTACATGTGTAGATATTTATCGCTAGTACCACTCAAAATGATATTAATTCAATTGGAAATGGTTGGTAGTTTTATTGGATTCCCCATAAAGTCATTCGTTCTGGACAATACTTAAAGGGAACGAGGCTAATGTGCGATAAAGTCCGAGGTTTATTTTCAGGGCGAATCGATACAATTATATATCGTAAAGGAGACAATTTCAGGACTATCGTAAATCAACAAGCTGACATGGGGAGGGTTTAGTCTCTTTATATTTAAAGCGCTATACCAAATAAATACAGAAGAAGACAAACAAATTTGATACAGTGGGCGGGGCATGTCTGGAAATGAATATTTAAGGATACAAGTATTCGCTTTGAAGTTTTGAAACGAAGTTAGGACTTGTTGCACGTTCAACTCTAGTTCAACAGTGAAGACAGTCCCTCTTTTCGGAATCCCTCGGTAATGTTCGATCTTCCCCTTCCTTAACAATAGCCGGTGAACAGTCAGTTTAACTGACTCATGACAGAAGAGAAATAAACATATAATTTAGTGTTTTTCTCACGACGGGAGATTTTCGTTAAACTTGGGAGATTCGATTTCCTGTAGTACTGAAACTGGTAGCAGAACTTTGTCAATTGGTTTCCTCTTCCTGCATAATGAAAATGTTACGCTTTGCGACAATTTTATAACGTTATATGAAAAAAAAATTAGCTAGAAATAAAAAAAATTAAAAACTTTTTTAAGAAAATATTCGCATGCATCTTGAACATTGGACCAAAGACCCGAGACGAGACATATAAGAAACAAAAAAAACACAATTACCAGGATAGGTCACTAGGCAAAAGCAGCGACTGTGGTGCTTAAATATTGCACATCCTGAAGATGTTATATAGTATATAGATCAAAGTGAGACAACTAACAGTGAGCACCTGACACCAGGAGTAAATGATTGAAGACTATTATAACAGTGTAGGCAAGGAACTATCTACAATTTTACCAAAAGATAATTGCACCCAACAACTGAACGTTTCTAATCGGAATTTATTACTGCGAAATTATTTGATTATGCAAGTCAAATACATAATCATCACAAGTTTGTGACATGGTCAGCCATACTTATTTGTATTTTTAAATCTCGTACCAAAAGTCTTTTTACGCCTGTTACTTACCATATTGATCCAATCGCTACAAACAACACATTTCCTGCACAAACATTATTTTCATATCTATACCTACGTTCAAATGCTATAATTACATGCCGCCATGAAATAGTTCAACAGGTGATATGAACCTTCAATAAATATCACCTTCCGGCAACAATAAATCATTATCGCAAAGGTAGGCGTGACGATCATATGTACATCTGGTGGTTCGACGGAAAAGCTATATATTCCCACCATCGTCTTGAAGTAGGCAAACAAATTAAACGAGTTAATTAACTCCTCGTCTGAATTCGTGGGTGTCCGACATGTATATATGTTTTTACGAGGCTGGAAGTGTTCTGCTCAAGGTGCCGGTTATTTACTTTTTAATATGATATCACTTGACGTAAAGGGTGCCTTATGGCCAGCTGGGGTTCAGGTTCCACAAGCGCCGGCATAAACCCGCCATCATAGTCTTTATATTGGTAAATTTGAATGCAACTGTAGGTATCACATATATATAAATATAAATATATATATATATATATATATATATATATATATATATATATATATATATATATATATATATATATATATATATATATATATATATATATATATATATATATATATATATATATATTCAGTATTAATGGAAACCCCATGTCATAACAAAACCTAGGTACACAACAGATTTGCAAATAATAAAACCAAATGATGGCATGCACTACGCAATGTGAGTAATTCACTTTGAAGCAAAGTAGATCATAAGAAAACATTAAAAAATCCTAATTAAACTATATGCATCTCATAGCTGCAGCACTAACATTTCAAGTAATCAATGCCTCAAGACGCCCATGAACATACTTTGGTACATTTAGAACAATTAGGATTATGAACGAACGTTACGATAAATGATGGGGACGATACTGAAGAAAGAAGCTACAAATGCAGTATATATTGATAATTTACCGTCGTAATGCTTGGAAATGTTGTCGAAGTATCGCGAGAGAACAATACTTCAAGTAAGATATATGACATGCACTTGTTACTTAAGATGTATAGTATACATATTATATGCAGTTGGCTACCTCGAGGGAACATGCGTTACAAAACATCACAAGTTACTTATCAATGAGAACATGCGATTAGTGTGTACTATAGACTCTTCGGCTCGAGAATACAAAAATACAAGCGAAAAAAACGTATTTGTTCAAGGAATTATCCCCCGTAATGCTGATGCCATGTTGTAGAAGCACTTTTATGACAAATATCACTTAGTAACGATGTTTCAGCAGATTGTTAAATATATATTTATAGTTTTGAGGTTTTAAAATATCAAGTTAAATATCAAGACATATATCAAGTTCCAGCCTTCATCTCTAACATACAATATATAAACAAATACAACGGTATGTGTGACCTGTTCCAAAACGATAAATGTTGAATCTGGTTGCTTTTAGCGATTAAGTCGTTCCTACGAAAATAATAGAGGCAGCCTCTACGACTTAATTTAAAGGCAATACAAACAAAAAGCCTGTACTAAACCATTGGCCTATTAGTAACATATAAATGATTGGCATTTATACGCATACTGTGGCAAGCATTAAAGTAAATGTACTGATTGCTATAAACCTATGAGTAGATAAGACCACACACATTGTCCCGTTGTGAATAATTAAATGCAAATAAAGTCCAATAGGTTCTTACTGCCTGGGATTACACCTGTACACATATGACGGAGCGAAACAGCAATCGGAACTCCTTGGGAATTTCCGTCTACAGAACAATCGAAACTCTTCGGGTAATTCCGCTTACAAGCGATCACCAATTAGAACTCCTCACGTAATTTCGAGTATGAGAGGATCGGCTTTTGAAACTCCTCGGTTAATTCTGCATACCTAACGATCAATAGGAACTCCTTGGGTAATTCTGTTCTGGGACAATCATCCCTCGGATGTAGAATATGCCGAAAACGTAGTTCGCACAAAAACGTAAACAATGGCATCGTTTGACAGTTGTGTTTCTGCTGCGCTGGGTAAATTAAAATTGGATGATTTAAATTTGAAGCCGCAATAAATTGGACGGTTTACAGGAGAGAGGAGAGAGATACCTTGGCCTTGTTGCCAACAGGCTTTGAAAAACGTTTGATAAATCAGATACTACCATGTATGTTGGTTGTAAGTGTGCGTTTCTGTAGCTCAATGTATCACTGTATTATTATTGAATTATGTAGAAAAACACAATTTATCAACTGCAGTGAGTTGTCATCCGAACTGCCATCTCTGACTTGACTTCTGTCACAAAAGTATCCCATTTACGGAAATGGTCTAGGTGATCCGACTACTTACGTACATCCGAGAGATGATTCGTGAATTATTCGAGGTTGTTCGGTTGACCAAACGATCACCAGTGGAAACTCCTCGGGTAAATCCGTCTAAGAGATGATCACTTAACTAAGTGAAACTGTCTGAATAAGATCCCGTCTTGGCTGTATCTAACAGAAGTATGTGTATTCAGTTATAACATTTTGTTAACTGAAATAAAACAACTAGATACAAGTGTTCATTCAAAAAGTGAATTTTGGGTCGTGTTGTTGTTTACTGAACGCCATTTTAGAGTCATTTACGTATTACTCTTCAGCCATACAATGCGTGAATAGGGGGAAATAATTCTTATGTAGGTAGTTTTCTTCCTGAGCTTCAGTGCTCTCGTAGTTTTATCATGACATATGTCAACTGTCTTTCTTTCTTCAAAAATAGTTTGATTAACCTTAAATAAGGTACACTGAGAGCTATATGAATTAAATCCGTAAGTGTACAAAGAAAGCCATCGACTTAAAGCGTCGAACGGCGTCTATAAAAACAGTAAATAAATGATCCGATTCTATAGAAAAACCACAGGCTGAGTAAAATACAAAAATTGTATAAAAAAAAAGTGATAATATGTTCGAACAACGTGCCTTCATTTATGAAACTGACTGCTCCATATATACCATATATATTATTCACGTGGCCATAATATGTGAAGCTAATTTTAGGAAAATTAAATACAGATGGCCAGAATAACCATGTCAAGGAATACCGGACAGATCCAATAATGAAACTTTGCAACAGCTCTGCTACGTAACAGGTATCAGGTGTAAACTCTCCAACAACTCTGCTACGTTATATGTATCAGGTGAAAGCTCTGCAACAGCTCTGCTACATAACAGATATCAGGTGTAAACTCTCCAACAGCTCTGCTACGTTATATGTATCAGGTGTAAGCTCTGCAACAACTCTGCTACGTAACATGTATCAGGTGTAAACTCTCCAACAGCTCTGCTACGTTATATGTATCAGGTGTAAGCTCTGCAACAACTCTGCTACGTAACACGTATCAGGTGTAAACTCTCCAACAGCTCTGCTACATAACAGATATCAGGTGTAAACGCTCCAACAACTCTGCTACATAACAGGAATCAGGTGTAAACTCTCCAACAGCTCTGCTAAGTTATATGTATCAGGTGAAAGCTCTGCAACAGCTCTGCTACGTAACATGTATCAGGTGTAAACTCTCCAACAACTCTGCTACATAACAGACATCAGGTGTAAACTCTCCAACAACTCTGCTACATAACATGTATCAGGTGTAAACTCTCCAACAGCTCTGCTACATACAATGTATCAGGTGTAAACTCTCCAACAACTCGGCTACATAACATGTATCAGGTGTTAACTCTCCAACAACTCTGCTGCATAACACGTATCAGGTGTAAACTCTCAAACAACTCTGCTACATAACAGGTATCAGGTGTAAACTCTCCAACAGCTCTGCTACATACAATGTATCAGGTGTAAACTCTCCAACAACTCGGCTACATAACATGTATCAGGTGTTAACTCTCCAACAACTCTGCTGCATAACACGTATCAGGTGTAAACTCTCAAACAACTCTGCTACATAACAGATATCAGGTGTAAACTCTCCAACAGCTCTGCTACGTTATATGTATCAGGTGTAAACTCTCCAACAGCTCTGCTATGTTATATATATCAGGTGTAAACTCTCCAACAGCTCTGCTATGTTATATGTATCAGGTGTAAACTCTCCAACAGCTCTGCTATGTTATATGTATCAGGTGTAAACTCTCCAACAACTCTGCTACGTTATATGTATCAGGTGTAAAGTCTCCAACAGCTCTGCTACATAACAGATATCAGGTGTAAACTCTCCAACAACTCTACTACATAACAGGCATCAGGTGTAAACTCTCCAACAGCTCTGCTACATACAATGTATCAGGTGTAAACTCTCCAACAACTCTGCTACATAACAGATATCAGGTGTTAACTCTCCAACAGCTCTGCTACATAACAGATATCAGGTGTAAACTCTCCAACAACTCTGCTACATAACAGATATCAGGTGTAAACTTTCCAACAGCTCTGCTACATAACAGACATCAGGTGTAAACTCTCCAACAACTCTGCTACATAACAGGTATCATGTGTAAACTCCCCAACAGCTCTGCTACATACAATGTATCAGGTGTAAACTCTCCAACAGCTCTGCTACATAACAGACATCAGGTGTAAACTCTCCAACAGCTCTACTACATAACACGAATCAGGTGTAAATTCTCCAACAACCCAGATACGTTAACATGTATCAGATGTAAACTCTCCAACAACCCTGCTACGTAACATGTATCAGGTGTAAACTGGTCAACTATTCTGCTACGTAACATTTATCAGGTGTAAACTGTCCAACAGCTCTGCTACGGTAACATGTATCAAGTGTAAATTCTCAAACAACTCTGCTGCATAAGATCTTTCAGGTGTAAACTGTCCCACAACTCTGCTACGTAACATGTATCAGGTGGAAACTCTCCAACAGATCTGCTAAATTACATATCAGGTGTAAACTCTCGAACAACTCTGCTGCATAACATCTTTCAGGTGCACACTCTCTAACAACTCTGCTACATAACATGTATCAGATGTAAACTCTCCAACAGCTCTGCTGTATAACATGTATCAGGTGTAAACTCTCCAACAACTCTGATACGTTAACATGTATCAGATGTAAACTCTCCAACAACCCTGCTACATAACATGTAGCAGGTGTAAACACTCCAACAACTCTGTTGAATAACATGTAGCAGGTGTTAACTCTCCAACAACTCTGCTGCATAACATGTAGCAGGTGTTAACTCTCCAACAACTCTGCTGAATAACATGTAGCAGGTGTTAACTCTCCAACAACCATGCGGCATAACATGTAGCAGGTGTAAACTCTCCAACAACTCTGCTGCAGGATATATAGCAGGTGTAAACTCTCCAACAACTCTGCTACATAACATGTATCAGGTGTAAACTCTCCAACAACTCTGCTACATAACATGTATCAGGTGTAAACTCTCCAACAATTCTGCTATATAACATGTATCAGGTGGAAACTGTCCAACAACTCAGCTGCATAGCATGTAGCAGGTGTAAACTCTCCAACAACTCTGCTGCATACATGTATCAGGTGTAAACTCTCCAACAACTCGGCTACATAACATGTAGCAGGTGTAAACTCTCCAACAATTCTGCTATATAACATGTAACAGGTGTAAACTCTCCAACAACTCTGCTACATACAATGTATCAGGTGTAAACTCTCCAACAACTCTGCTACATAACATGTATATGGTGTAAACTCTCCAACAACTCTGCTACATAACATGTAGCAGGTGTAAACTCTCCAACAACTCTGCTGCATAACATGTATCAGGTGTAAACTCTTCAACAACTCGGCTACATAACATGTAGCTGGTGTAAACTCTCCAACAACTCTGCTGCATAACATGTATCAGGTGTAAACTCTTCAACAACTCGGCTACATAACATGTAGCTGGTGTAAACTCTCCAACAACTCTGCTGCATAACATGTAGCAGGTGTAAACTCTTCAACAACTCGGCTACATAACATGTAGCTGGTGTAAACTCTCCAACAACTCTGCTGCATAACATGTATCAGGTGTAAACTCTTCAACAATTCTGCTACGTTATATGTATCAGGTGTAAACTTTACAACAGTTCTGCTACATAACATGTATCAGGTGTAAACTCTCCAACAATTCTGCTACATTACATGTAGCTGGTGTAAACTCTCCAACAATTCTGCTATATAACCTGTAGCTGGTGTAAACTCTCCAACAGCTCTGCTGCATAACATGTATCAGGTGTAAACTCTCCAACAATTCTGCTACATAACAATGTAGCTGGTGTAAACTCTTCAACAACTCGGCTACATAACATGTAGTTGGTGTAAACTCTCCAACAACTCTGCTGCATAACATGTAGCTGGTGTAAACTCTCCAACAGCTCTGCTACATAACATGTTTCAGGTGTAAGCTCTCCAACAATTCTGCTACATAACATGTATCAGGTGTAAACTCTCCAACAATTCTGCTACATAACATGTATCAGGTGTAAACTCTCCAACAATTCTGCTACATAACATGTATCAGGTGTAAACTCTCCAACAATTCTGCTATATAACATGTTTCAGGTAAAAACTGCCCAACAACTCTGCTGCATAACATGTAGCAAGTGTTAACTCTCCAACAACTCTGCTGCATAACATGTAGCAGGTGTGAACTCTCCAACAACTCTGCTACATAACATGTAGCAGGTGTTAACTCTCCAACAACTCTGCTACATAACATGTAGCAGGTGTTAACACTCCAACAGTTTTTAAATCACCTTTTGAATACAATAGACACGAAGATTTCAAAATCTGTACGAAATATACGTAGTGAGGAGTTGATGTAGTGCGAAGTCTCTAACAGCATCCGGTCGACAAGTCTCATCTTCTTTCCATAAGGGGGATTACGCTTTAGCATTTAATGAGGATCTTGATGTACTGTGATTAATGAGAGACAAGAAAATACCCGCAGAAAATTAACAACAAAGTTTAAAACTGAATATAAGTTATATTGTAAATAGAATAATGTTTTTAAAAGAACCGGTAATAAATAATAATGTCTAATGACCTGGCCAGAATTGCCTAATGACAGCACTTGCTTAAGGATAATCAAGTCTGTAAACTTTAACAAATTTACTACCGACTGCAAACGGAGTTCGATATAACACCTGTACCTGAATGTTCATTTTGAAATATTTAGCTTTAAAAAGTTTTTTGTACTTTATGGTTTAATAACTGTTTCCTGTATTACATAGCATGTGCAAGACTATACTTAAAAACTTGCACATGATTTGGATTGTGGCGATATGTTAAGCTTCATATCAAGAAAGACACTGTTACATAGGAAAAAAAAACGTTTCGTCTATCACATTTTAATAAGCGAATGCTGATTATGCCTATCTTCCAACTTTTAAAGTTTATGTTTATTAATAATGGCTATCTGTTTTATCACGTTTAAAATGTACGTATTCTAAAATCCGGTCATAAGCGTACGGATATTCATTACATCACGTGCTAATGGAATTGTTACATATTAACCGGTGCAGCATAACAATTACGATTATCATGCTACGTGTAATGTAATAAATACACGCCGTGAAAATAAAACTGTCTAATTTTAATTCTCTGCAATATCATATGCAGCTGTGAGCAAAGATTTTTTGACATAAATTGGGAACGTGCACATGTTATGAAGTTAAGAGGAAAACATACAGTACTTAGTGGAATTGTACAAAGTACTGGAAAAATCTCAAACCAATTTTTTGCACTGGTGGGTTTTATTACGACGCATTTTGGCTCGTCTTGGACCACCAAAGTTGTTTAATACGAAAATAAGTTTTGCTCTTCATTTTTACAAAATAGCCATAACTATAACGCCTTTATGACATAAAAAAGGAATTAAACCCATTATTTTAGGACAAATTTAAACAAATAAATATTCTCATTAAATATAAATCATAAATCTTGACGACAATGTTTGCTTTAAATTCGTTTATCTTGGTTTATATCCAGTTAATGTTTACATTGTGATATATGCTTCTGTTAGTTTTCGCTGGGATAAAATGTCGCTGCATCACCTCTTGAACTCGAGCCTTGCACCAGGCTATTGGAGATACGCTGATCAGCTGCAGGACCTCCTGAACTCGAGCCTTGCACCAGGCCATTGGAGATATGCTGATCAGCTGTATTACCTCCTGAACTCGAGCCTTGCAGCAGGCCATCGGAGAAACGCTGATCAGCTGCATTACATCCTGAACTCGAGCCTTGCACCAGGCCATTGAAGATACGCTGATCAGCTGCATTACCTCCTGAACTCGAGCCTTGCACCAAGGCATCGGAGATACGCTGATCAGCTGTATTACCTCCTGAACTCGAGCCTTGCACCAGGCCATTGGAGATACGCAATTCAGCTGCATTTCCTCCTGAACTCGAGCCTTGCACCAGACCATTGGAGATACGCTGATCAACTTCATTACCTCCTGAACTCGAGCCTTGCACCAGGCCATTGGAGATACGCTGATCAGCTACATTACCTCCTGAACTCGAGCCTTGCACCAAGCCATCGTAGATACGCTGATCAGCTGTATTACCTCATGAACGCGAGCCTTGCATCAGGTCATTGGAGATACGCTGATCAACTTCATTACCTCCTGAACTCGAGCCTTGCACCAGGCCATTGGAGATACGCTGATCAGCTGTATTACCTCCTGAACTCGAGCATTGCACCAGGCCATTGGAGATACGCTATTCAGCTGCATTTCCTCCTGAACTCGAGCCTTGCACCAGACCATTGGAGATACGCTGATCAACTTCATTACCTCCTGAACTCGAGCCTTGCACCAGGCCATTGGAGATACGCTGATCAGCTGCATTACCTCATGAACTCGAGCCTTGCACCAGGCCAGTGGAGATACGCTGATCAGCTGCATTACCTCATGTACTCGAGCCTTGCACCAGGCCATTGGAGATACGCTGATCAGCTGCATTACCTCATGAACTCGAGCCTTACACCAGGCCAGTGGAGATACGCTGATCAGCTGCAGGACCTCCTGAACTCGAGCCTTGCACCAGGCCATTGGAGATTCGCTGATCAGCTGCATTACCTCCTGAACTCGAGCCTTCCACCAGGCCATTGGAGATACGCCGATCAACTGCATTACTTCCTGAACTCGAGCCTTGCACCAGGCCATTGGAAATACGCTGATCAGCTGCATTACCTCCTGAACTCGAGCCTTGCACCAGGCCATTGCAGATACGCTTATCAGCTGCATTACCTCCTGAACTCGATCCTTCATCAGACCATTGGAGATTCGCTGATCAGCTGCATTACCTCCTGAACTCGAGCCTTGCACCAGGCCATTGGAGATACGCTAATCAGCTGCATTACCTCCTGAACTCGAGCCTTGCACCAGGCCATTGGAAATACGCTGATCAGCTGCATTACCTCATGAACTCGAGCCTTGCACCAGGCCATCGGAGATACGCTGATTAGCTGCATTACCTCCTGAACTCGAGCCTTGCACCAGGCCATCGGAGATGCGCATATCAGCTGTATTACCTCATGAACTCGAGCCTTGCACCAGGCCATCGGAGATTCGCTGATCAGCTGTATTACCTCCTGAACTCGAGCCTTGCACCAGGCCATTGGAGATACGCTGATCAGCTGCATTACTTCATGAACTCGAGCCTTGCACCAGGCCATCGGAGAAACGCTGATCAG
This sequence comes from Sinonovacula constricta, assembly GCA_007844125.1. Classification (NCBI taxonomy): domain Eukaryota; kingdom Metazoa; phylum Mollusca; class Bivalvia; order Cardiida; family Solecurtidae; genus Sinonovacula; species Sinonovacula constricta. Next base: position 16,518,300 of record CM017557.1, read on the forward strand.
CTGCATTACCTCATGAACTCGAGCCTTGCACCAGGCCATTGGAGATTCGCTGATCAGCTGCATTACCTCATGAACTCGAGCCTTGCACCAGGCCATTGGAGATACGCTTATCAGCTGCATTACCTCATGAACTCGAGCCTTGCACCAGGCCATTGGAGATATGCTGATCAGCTGTATTACCTCCTGAACTCGGGCCTTGCACCAGGCCATTGGAGATACGCTGATCAGTTGCCTTACCTCCAGAACTCGAGCCTTGCACCAGGCCATTGGAGATACGCTATTCAGCTGCATTTCCTCCTGAACTCGAGCCTTGCACCAGACCATTGGAGATACGCTGATCAACTTCATTACCTCCTGAACTCGAGCCTTGCACCAGGCCATTGGAGATACGCTGATCAGCTGCATTACCTCCTGAACTCGAGCCTTGCACCAAGCCATCGGAGATACGCTGATCAGCTGTATTACCTCCTGAACTCGAGCCTTGCACCAGGCCATTGGAGATACACAATTCAGCTGCATTTCCTCCTGAATTCGAGCCTTGCACCAGAACATTGGAGATACGCTGATCAACTTCATTACCTCCTGAACTTGAGCCTTGCACCAGGCCATTGGAGATACGCTGATCAGCTGCATTACCACCTGAACTCGAGCCTTGCACCAAGCCATCGGAGATACGCTGATCAGCTGTATTACCTCATGAACGCGAGCCTTGCATCAGGTCATTGGAGATACGCTGATCAACTTCATTACCACCTGAACTCGAGCCTTGCACCAGGCCATTGGAGATACGCTGATCAGCTGCATTACCTCATGTACTCGAGCCTTGCACCAGGCCATTGGAGATACGCTGATCAGCTGCATTACCTCATGAACTCGAGCCTTACACCAGGCCAGTGGAGATACGCTGATCAGCTGCAGGACCTCCTGAACTCGAGCCTTGCACCAGGCCATTGGAGATTCGCTGATCAGCTGCATTACCTCCTGAACTCGAGCCTTCCACCAGGCCATTGGAGATACGCTGATCAACTGCATTACTTCCTGAACTCGAGCCTTGCACCAGGCCATTGGAAATACGCTGATCAGCTGCATTACCTCCTGAACTCAAGCCTTGCACCAGGCCATTGGAGATACGCTGATCAGCTGCATTACCTAATGAACTCGAGCCTTGCACCAGGCCATTGCAGATTCGCTTATCAGCTGCATTACCTCCTGAACTCGATCCTTCATCAGACCATTGGAGATTCGCTGATCAGCTGCATTACCTCCTGAACTCGAGCCTTGCACCAGGCCATTGGAGATACGCTAATCAGCTGCATTACCTCCTGAACTCGAGCCTTGCACCAGGCCATTGGAAATACGCTGATCAGCTGCATTACCTCATGAACTCGAGCCTTGCACCAGGCCATCGGAGATACGCTGATTAGCTGCATTACCTCCTGAACTCGAGCCTTGCACCAGGCCATCGGAGATGTGCATATCAGCTGTATTACCTCATGAACTCGAGCCTTGCACCAGGCCATCGGAGATTCGCTGATCAGCTGTATTACCACCTGAACTCGAGCCTTGCACCAAGCCATCGGAGATACGCTGATCAGCTGTATTACCTCATGAACGCGAGCCTTGCATCAGGTCATCGGAGATACGCTGATCAACTTCATTACCTCCTGAACTCGAGCCTTGCACCAGGCCATTGGAGATACGCTGATCAGCTGCATTACCTAATGAACTCGAGCCTTGCACCAGGTCATTGGAGATACGCTGATCAGCTGTATTACCTCATGAACGCGAGCCTTGCATCAGGCCATTGGAGATACGCTGATCAACTTCATTACCTCCTGAACTCGTACCTTGCACCAAACCATCGGAGATACGCTGATCAGCTGTATTACCTCCTGAACTCGAGCCTTGCACCAGGCCATTGGAGATACGCTATTCAGCTGCATTTCCTTCTGAACTCGAGCCTTGCACCAGACCATTGGAGATACGCTGATCAACTTCATTACCTCCTGAACTCGAGCCTTGCAGCAGGCCATTGGAGATACGCTGATCAGCTGCATTACCTCCTGAACTCGAGCCTTGCACCAAGCCATCGGAGATACGCTGATCAGCTGTATTACCTCATGAACGCGAGCCTTGCATCAGGTCATTGGAGATACGCTGATCAACTTCATTACCTCCAGAACTCGAGCCTTGCACCAGGCCATTGGAGATACGCTGATCAGCTGTATTACCTCATGAACGCGAGCCTTGCATCAGGCCATTGGAGATACGCTGATCAACTTTATTACCTCCTGAACTCGAGCCTTGCTCCAGGCCATTGGAGATACGCTGATCAGCTGCATAACCTCCTGAACTCGAGCCTTGCACCAGGCCACTGGAGATACGCTGAAAACTCAAGTCACAGCATCTTTCACCTGCTCAAAAAGAAACATGACAAAATATGTTTTACGAACACAGCCATGAATAACGTATATGTTTTAATAATATTACGTATAAATGTACACACATAGGGAGAAAACATTATATTGTAATAGGCATTGAATTGTGACTCATTTTGATGTGTCCAATACCGCTAAGCAATTTTATTTCGACGATTACATATTTCATTCTTGTTATATATTTTATTATCTTTAATTTTAGATTCAATAAGAATACGTATACTTTAAAAGCGTTGACAAGTTAAGATGTTTCTCAAACTCAAATTTTCAGCAGCTCGATTTTGTTGTGTAGTATTGTGACGCAACTACATTTTCAGCTCAACAATGCTGAGCAATTAAGTATTGTACATTTTATTATTTGTTTGATAATTTCGGAGTCAAAGTTTGAGCTTAAACAAACTCTCATCTGAGATATGTTTCTGCAAGTAGATCCAGTAATTCCTTCCAGAGACAACTATAGAACTCTCTGTTTTAAGGTTAATTAAACATATTTTAGTCATGTGTAGAATATTTCACTCGATGTAATTCTACTTTGCTGCTTTCTGCTATTTCAACTGCTATTTTATGCCGTAGACACAATGCGGCAGGATAGCGCTACATGTACTTCATAATGCCACATTGATAAGAATACGATTTATTCTACTCCTGTATATCCAGTACAGGGAGCGGCCTGACTGACTAATGTATTTATTCCTCAACATGATTTCAACCCAGTTTTTATCCAGATATTAAAATGATGTTTATTTTAGATATGGTTGTTCAGACTAATCTTGAATTAATTTATAGTGAGCGTAGATACAACTAATTCTGGAAGATTATTTCAGGGGCAGGCAACTGTCACTGAGAAAACAGTGTTTTAATATCCTGTTACAATGTATTTCCATTAGTTTTAAAACAATATTTCCACTCGTTGCATTTATTATTCAGTATAAGGACGGTCTGGTGGTCACTTCCATTCGGTTAGTACGTACACGAGTCCTGGTTCTACACAGAAATTGGGAAATTAAAAAAAGAAGGTTTAACCTGTTCACCAAGCTTATATAAACAAAACCAAATATCTAGAGGTAAGTATCGAATGCAAGTACACAGATACTGTTAAATAGACGATTTTATCCATTCGCTTTGTCAAAGGTGTCTAGAAGCACAATGATCAAATTATAACTATTTAAAAATTATGCTTGATAGTTACTCAACCAATCTTGCTGTTATAAATATCAAATCGGGTCTGTTCCTTTGTTAAAATGTCTTCTGTTCTGTCCGAGATCTTCCTTTATTCAGGATACATGTAATACGACGATGGTCGGGTTACTAAACTGTGTGTGTTGTCATTACTGTTGTTGTTAATAAAATACGTGCACGCGTGGGCTTTGTAATTGTGTTGCTGTTTTACAGGATCCATAAAATAACCTGCACAAAAGTACATTGATTATGTAACAATTCTACAATATAATAATATTCCCTGAATCATTAATCAGACGTAAGTTCGGGTAATATTACGTCTTCCCTTTTATACATACTCCATTATAGACATCCAGGAGAAAGAATGTGTTTCACTTTACGATTATGTGCATCCATAAAACGATATATAGCGTTTTACGATTATCAACAGTTTTACTACTAAAGGTATGGGGGTTTGTTATTCGTAAGGAAGAATCAGGTTTCCCATAAAAGTGCCAAAATGCGATTTGAGCTGGTTGAAATATATACTTTCCGCAGATGTAATGTCGTAAAATTAGGATCTTGTCGCATTTTGTCAAGGAGAGAAGAAATAAGCAAACAATGAGATTCTCAGTCAAAACCGGACTCTAGTAGCGCCGTTAGTGGAGAGCACCGAAGATCCCAGGTTCGATCCCGGCTGGGTTTCCGGATAATGTGGCTGCCAGGAGCTATAGCAGTGAAAGTAGCACTATATCCACACCTCGACTATGTCTTTATCTTCCAGAAACCTCATTTGTGAATTCTTATTTTTAAGATATATAACAATACGTGTCCTTATTTTTACCATTTTCGTTTGGGTTTTTTTAAATACACTCATTGCGGTCATTATAGCGACTTCCGGCTATTTTGTTGGAGGAAAACCACAGACAAATGTCTGGGTAGAAACACCGGCTCACCGCTGTTCAGTTGGAAGACCTTCCAATATAAAGTCCGTCACCCTTCACCATTTTAGTGAGGTGAATATGCTCGTTGTTACTGATATTATTCATGTTAGGAAAGTGTATAATCTCGCTGCAAAATTTGGTGCAAGGAAGAATATAGTAAATAGCGATGTTATGAGGACGTTAAAGGGTAATAATATATTATACTATAGCTGGATATCATTCGTTCAGATTTATTGAGGGTATTTTACTACAAGATAACTAACATTATAGTGGGACAAGCGTGGATCTATGAGTTTACCTTTGGTGCTGGGGTCGTGTGTTTTCTACAGTTGTTACATAGGGGAAACGATAATGTTTTTAACACTTTCATTGTTTGATTAGAGCAACTTCCACACCCGTAAATGAGATGTATTATATATAAGATATGCAATTACGCCTTGAAACCAGAACTGACTAATTCGAAGGCTGGTTTTGCACACAAATAAACTTTTGCTACTGCTGGAGTACTGGAAAAAAATATTTCTGGAATGCCCGAGATCATTCGTTTTTGCATATATATAGAACAAATCGGATACAAATTTACAACATTATACAAATTATTTCATATATTATAATGAAAGTATTTGAGGAGCGGGAGCGGGTGCACCGCTTACATCCAGCTTTTGGTAACTTTACCTAACTTACTTTATATAAAAATTGGAATGGCAAAACAAAATAGCTAATTAACAATAATTCTACATAAACATATAAATGGAATGCTTGCTCGATATACAGTATGTGAAGAGAAAATCATCACTATTTTTTGTTTCTTCGCAAATTTAACAAAAAGATTTTGATTAAAACAAACTCGTTCGTCATAAGGGGTATATATGTGCATGTATGTAAACGTAATTGAGGAAAATGACTCATTGGATCCTCCCAACCTTCCTACATAGAATCCTTCGGGTGTCTTTTTTAATTTATAGATATAGCTCAGGCAATTATTTGATTTTTACAAATGAGGCTTACCTTAAAGCTAAACTTTTATTATTGCAATATATGTAGCATTTCTTGCAATAATAATTGTAATTAGCATGGTATTTGATGAGTAAATCTGATTAGCTCCATAAATTGGGGTTGTTTTCATAAGTAATCTATCCACACATCTATTTACAAAAACAAGATAAACACAAGACGATATACTAAGGAAATAAATAATAGAATAAAATGTATGTTGCATATATGTTAATTTTATTCTTCCAATAAGAACACTTCCAATCCAAGTATGGTTTCACGAAACAATTATTTCAAATAATTTAGATGTCTTAATTTCAAATACATACATGGTAGATATTATACTGGACAGGTTATTTTGTTTCGGTTATTTGTTACAATTAATTTTCCAGTAATTTAAAATGTATTTTATGCATGAAAATGTGCTCTTTTAAAAAAAAATACAATGTGTTTACATTAATACAGATATCAATACAAGTTTTAATGCTTTATATTAGGAACTAATATGTATGTTGCAAGCAAAGATATATATATATATAATATATTTCAATATTACAATATCAAGATGAGTGTGTTTTAGGACCATTTGGCATTGTCTACATCGATTTAAACATCTATTTCTGTTAACAATCTTAAAAAATGGGACATGTTTAGCCTTTAAGCAATCATAAAATAGGTGTGTTTCGATACAAAGCTATCTCTAGAAGTGATCAACATTGGGAAGATTAAATTGAATATTACTATGAAATTATGTTCAACATTATAAGGTCCAGTTTACATTAGTATGCTTACAATTGATGATATCTTTGCTAATAAATACGGTTTTTATTATTGTACAAGTTTACTTTTAGAGGCTTTTGTGCCTGGGATATAAGATATTCTAATTCTAAAATTTCACAGAAGGAAGTATCATGTCGCTAATAAATCACCGAATTTAAATGGTACTTTATGATTTGAAATCTCATATGTACACTTATAATCTTCCTTTAGATAAAATAAGCTGTGTACATCGGGTCATTATGTCATAGGCCAAAATGTTTGACATTTCTTCCTTATTCCTTGCGTACTTCAATATCGTAGATGAGAACGATTTCATCCCGTTTCAAACCTTATGGCATAAGGTACAAGTACATAAAACACTAGAGGTTTTTATAGTTTCTAAACTGATGTGTTACAAGTCGTATATAATTTATACATTTAAAATTTAAAACCCACCTTACGCCATATATACATAACCGCATCATTTATAATCCGATTTTAAAAAATAAGCTCAGTCTTTATTATTTAGTATATAATCGACCATGACTGACCTTTCCTCACCTGATCAATTAAAATGGAAAACTTTTATCAAACTTAAACAAAAATATGTAAAATCTGTGGCCACATGTTTAAAGTTTAAATACGTAGACTGTAATATAAGATTATATTAGTTCAAATGGTTGGTCATATTTAGACACGGTGATAAATCAATCCAATCAGATACATAATTATAAAAGGTCCCAAATTACGATATCAACGTTGGTAAACATCTTAACTTGGGTCCAAGAAAATCGACCGTTTCTGGCGATATATTCTTATTGATTCTCAATATTTAAAATATTTAACAGTGTAATGCTTAACATGAAATATAAAAAATGTGCGACATTCAAAACGCCTCAGAGAGAATGCGCTTAAATCGAGATAAACATGGCAAACTTTATTGTTCGCAGTATTTGTATTCAATATATTGGCATTTATTATTTCAGAACACATAAATGCTAAACGATTATGTCCTTGTCCATTATAATTTAATATTTGTCTACGTGAATAGTGTGTGATGCTTGGTCCAGTGTTGTTGTTCTTGTTGTTCTCGTTATTATTTGCTACATTTATATGTTAATAATTGCAAACAAATGCCAATTTGCTGGGAACTACTGTTAAAGGCGGTATCAGACATTTTACCTCTGCTAAAAATAGATAACGATGTCAGTGTGGCTTACCAGGATATCTGTATAAAAGTAAGTGGTCACGTGGTTTTCCCAGTTTCTAAAAAGCTATCTCTGAAGCGTGGCTCAGATAGGAAACACCTGTTTGCAATGACGAGTGTGCAATTATCAATGATTGTCCACACAGATCTTTGAACAACATTTTGCAAGATCTTTTCAGGTACCAATAACTTATTTGGTTATCTGATAGAAAAAAAAAGTTTTGAACCAAACTCATGGATATCACGTTTACTGCCGGCTACATTATAAATTGTTCTATTTATAGAGCTATTTAACAAAAGGAAAGTCTCGGAATGCATCAACTAGGGCTAGTGGTGGTGAAAGTGTGTGTATGTTGGGGTGGGAAAAACTACAACTACAAATGCCTACATTTAACTTGTGCTGTTGTTTTCTTTTTCAAAATGCCCAAACTGGTTTAAACAAATATCAGGCTTATTTAAAGCAACATGCATAAAAATGCTTAATCACATAATCAAAATTTAACTCTAACGTGTACATGTATATCGCACTGCTGAAAACAGTCCTTTCACTTTTTACAACCTTCAGTCCAAACATTCAGTACTACGCTTGTTTGACCTGCCCAGGGTTGTGCGGGAAAGTCAGTTGAACATTAATTGCAGTTTCCAGTTTGATCAGGCTAGGTAATTATCCTTAAATGTTAATGGCGGATGGACCAAGTTTCTACAACGTGGAGGTCTTGTCCTTTACCATACCGATCACCAGTCCATTCTGAAGTGTGAGTACATCATTCGGCCATTCCAATGGTCAATTGACTGAGGACTTCATTCTGTCGCGGTCAAGGTGTCACCAGCGCTGTGGCGATTTTGTTGTCACCGTGAAAATGAGAGGGGCAATAACCCACTATTGGAGGACAAAGCAGTGGACATTTGATACCCTCTGGTAACAATAGAAAGTCATCATTGTTGTGGGCACTAGTTCGCCACAAACTATCATTGTCCAGTTCAAGTAACTGTCACTGAACACACATGGCATTAAATCAACAGGTGACTGCCCAAGGTATTTCACGTGGATTCCGAAAGAATGGCGGAAACGGTGTAAAGTTGGACTAAATAAAGATGAGTGTGTTTGCTATTAGAATAACACGGCAATGATTCTCTTTTGCTTTTATTTACCAGGAAATGGAACGAGAATAATTGTGTTGATGCATTAGTGTTTTACAAATGTGTATGTTAATGTACTTGTGTTCTGTGTGTCCTCTTGCGCGCATGTGACGATGTGTAATATTGTGTGTGTGTTTTTTTCTCTAAGTAGAATATTAGAATATAATCTATGGAGACTTTCTAACTTAATCATTTATACCATAGTGCTATTTTTGCAGGTGACAATGCTCACTGGTACATGTCATATTATAATCGAAACGATAGTTTTACTTTACTTCACAGCTTTATCATTCTATTCCGTTAACAAATTATATGAACCACCGATTAGTGGCGCTTACGTTCTTATGACGTCATCAGATGAATGGCTGTTTTCTCAATGATTAAATAAAAATGGTTTAAACTTGGAATTAGTACGAACAACACCACACAATGAATTACGTTTCAATGTGCATTTAAATCCCGCAGAAAAAGTCTGACATGTCACACAACGACAGACATTGTGTTCTTGTCATTACCAGACACGGGCTTGAATCAGGATGTGTGGGAACGTACTTTTGGTTCAGTAGCATTGAAGTCGGACAGTAGAGGTCAGTGTCGTGCCCGGAAGAAAGCTACAGTGTGCATTGTTGCTATATATGACTGTATGAAATTTAAGGTCAAATCATTGAACCAAATGATCGGTGCATTGCAGCAAATATTCAAATAAAATCATCCATTTGAATGTTTTGAGTGATTTTCAAAAATGCTCCATGTATGCTAAATATAAGAATTAAATTTGCTAAAATGTTAACAGCAATGATGGTGCTTATATTAATGATGATAGTGATGGTAATGATGGTTTTGGTGGTAATGATGGTTATGTGGTCTTGATGGTTATGTTGGTAATGATAATGGTGGTGGTAATAATAATAATGGTGATGGTGGAGGAAATGATGGTTATGGTGGTAATGATGGTTATAGTGGTAATGATGGTTATGGTGGTAATGATGGTTATGGTGGTAATGATAATGGTGGTGGTAATAATGACAGTGGTGCTAATTATGGTGATGGTGATGGTAATGATGGTGATGGTGATGGTAATGATGGTTATGGTGGTAATGATAATGGTGGGGGTAATGATGATAGTCGTGATAATGATGATGGTGGTGGTGGTTATGATGGTTATGGTGGTTATAATGGTTATGGTGGTAATAATGATGGTGTTGGTAGTGATAATGATGGTGATTGTTGTAATAATGATGGTGGTGGTGTTAATAATGGTGATGGTTATAATGATGGTGGTGGTGGTAATGATTGTGGTGATAATGATAGTTGTGGTGGTAATGTGCGTTAAGGCGTTAAGAAAATGTGTGACCCCTACGTGCTTCAATATGGTACATACATTTGTACCAACACACTTTGTGATCCCTTTCCGAATTGAAACCCATAGTTGGACTCAAAATTCCTTTCTTATAAAGCCGTGATATTCAAACATAAAAATTCATTTTCGAAGACGACTCCATGAGGTGTTGTATTACTAAGCTCGGTCTTACACTATTTAAATATTAACTTTTTATTGTAGTATAATGTAAGTGGACTACTCCAAATAAAAACTCTAGATTAGGGCACCAGAGCGGAGGATTCGAACAAAAAACCCAAAGAGTGAGTTATTATCATTAGTTGGAAGTGCGTGTATGACAACCCACTTTTAATATATAGGGTAAAATAGACTTTTTTTTCAATAATAAGTACTTTGATTTATAACATATTAAACTATTAAAAGACTTATCAAATATATAAGACCGAGACAATACAGATTAAATAACCATCACCGTTTGCTTTAGAACATTATGTTTATCATCATTTTTAGAACAATTCTTCATCACTTTCTCATCGCACCGGCGCCATTTTTTTTTTTTTGTTAACGACGTAAAAACTGGATATAATGTACAACATCACAGCCACAGCTTTTGATCTATTTAGTATCCAATCTTACAAGACTTCTTGTGCATATTTATGACGGCATTTCAAAGTGTAGGCAGCATAAAAATGGGGTTAGATGGAGTTATCTGTATCGTTCACTGGTTCAACAATCGTACGTTTCGCCAGATACAGCGCAGATAATTGACTTAAAAACTGACTATTTAAATACTAACGTTCCGTCACTAATGGATAAGTGGCAATAAACGCAGTCAGAGGTTGCCTCTATATCCACATAAATTAACAGCTGCAATCTTTTACGTAATAAATAACTAGAAACAGTATTTTCTGACGCTGAATGTTTTATCTATAATTTGTTTCACCGTATTTTTCATTCAATGCCTACAGGATTATCTTAAAGTGTAAAACTAGCTTTCGAAGTAAACCAATGATAACGGGATTGCCATTTTTATGTTAAAGTTTTACCTCCATTCAAGTTCGACATTAAGCCTCTTGTGTATAGCTTCATTTTTCTTTTGTTAATTTAACAATATAAGCGACACACTTTCGAATCATATTGCAGTATTGAAGATATACAAAAAAAAATGTGTGTGAATCGGTTAAAACTGTCTTCATAAAATGATAATTGAAACAAGTATAGGTCGATAAACTGTCGCAAAGGCAATGCAAATGAATATAGGTGTGCTCCACTACAAAACTAGATACTTTGATACTTACTTTTAAGTCAATTTATTTCCAACGTGTATAATCTACATGTATGTCATGATGGATTGGAGAAGTCTGCACGTTACTCTTGGCCTGCCAGGAACAAAATGGTCAAGTTGTGGCTGTAAATCCAGAAAGATCCCGAGTAGCCAACGCTGATCTGGATCTGCACTATTGGCTTACAACTCTCTGTCAGTATATGAACCTTGATCTGAATAAGGGTGTAGACAAAATAAAACTAATTATAAGTTTGGGTTATTAATAAAAGTCGAAAGAAGGTTTAGGGTTATGAATCCACATCAAAGAAAGCCGACTTGACATAAACAAGCCATTCTTATGATAGCACTGACATATGTCTTGGGTGGGGACCACGTCGGTTTTGAAGAAATAAAACAATATTATGTAACAGTTATAAATAAATTTTATACGAATGGTCTGGCTTTGCTCAGACCTGACTTTCAGAGGCTGTTAATGTCAAGAAGAAATTCGTGGTTTTACCTCTTGTAGCTTGTTTGGGTTCGTGATTTATTTCAAGATTAGTCTGTAAGATGGTATCGCAGGAACTTCAAAATTAAGTCTACGTGAAACGTGGAGAATATATTACTGTTTATTCTTACGTCTTGCCTGCAAAAAGTTTATAGCCACTGTCCATTTTGGCAGTACGGTAGAGCGAAGTGCTTAAAAGTGTATCCAAATCGAAATCCAAATCAAGGTCGAGATGTTTAAGTCTTGAAAGGAAAGTGGTATTACCCTTTTTGTGCTTACAATACACTGTGGCGAAGTGTAATGTTGTATAAAAGGTGTTCATGGCATGCATTTACAGTCACCGTAGAACTATATATGCCTCAAGTGAACGCTGTTGATCAGACTTTTATCCCATAATAATTTGCTTTTTAACGACGAATGTTGCATTTTCTCGGGAACATCAAGCCAGCGGATTGTAAGTTATGGAAACATCATCCGCCACCTTCATTAACGAAGAGAAACAAAAAGTGAATGACTCCCTGGCATTTCTAGAGTATTATATATCCATACACTCGCAGCTTTCCAAAAACATAGTTAAAAAGCTGTGAGCGGCTCCAGGAGAAGAGAAGTAACAAATAACCCTCGTGTGTTCAATTATAGCCTATCCTATTATGTAGACATCAAATACCGTTTAGCCCGCGAATGGCATGAGAGCCAATGCTTTGATAATAATCAACGAGCGCCATCAAGACAGCATTGGTATGGCGTCTTGAAACAAATGGTACGGGAACACTGCACTAAAAGGGAATTAGAAATGCAAGAGAAAGGGAAAAGTGAGTCAAAGGATTTGTGTTTGTAATGTGTATTATCATTGAAACTGCAAACGGAAAAAGGCAAGAAAGGTATGTAGTATAAGCAAAAATACGTACAAATTCGTAAGTAAATTTGGATTTTTTCAATGACAGATAAAATGAACCACAAAAGTTAAGCTGCAGTGGAAACTATATTGTGTGCCAAAGTATAGGTACTTCAGTGACTTTTGAAAACAACGAGGGGAAGTGTCTATTTAAACCTTAGGTAAAATAATATCAACATTGGTTCACATGATCTTATTTCATTAACATGAAGTCAAACAAAACTTATATAAGAATTGGTAAATGTTTAAACATCTTATATACATCAGACACTTGTTGTAAGAAGAATTTGAATATTTATAACAATAAAAACAACTATACTTCTTACTTCTCTTTCGGTGCAATAAATATGAAAAAACGAACCCTGTCGTTGTTATATTAAAAGAACACGTTAACAGTGCGTAAACACACTGCAATGTTCACGGTGTATATACATGTACTTGTGCAATAAATTTACCTGGGTTTGTTTGTTGTTGTTTTTGTTTCGAATATAATACAGCCATTTTGTACAATTAGTATTTTAATATGTTGTGCTATATTATTATACACCTTCCAAAATCAGGCAGTAACTGATGGTTTTTCTTTATGTGTGTTATGTCTCGTCTCTGTGTTTTTGTCACATTTACATTTACCTTGTTTGCCTTTGTCTACTGGTGGATAAAATTTAAATATCTGTGGAAATTTTGAAATGACCTTTTCTTATTTACCTATCTTTTTATATTTTTTTAAATGGCGATAAATTAACTACATTCGCTTACTATTCGCAGAACAAAAGATTTAGTGTAGTGTTCCTCCATACCGTTACGTTTACGCCCAAGGTTCAGTACCAATTACGATGGTGCGCAGTTGATGCAAGCGTTAATTTTACATTACGTGTATTTCTCATGGGTAGTTATCATTTGGATATATAATCATAAACAACTTATGTAATAAGAACATTTGATAAATTAACACTTAGGAAAATAATCGGCAGCCGTCTCCAAACGCGGACATTAGATAACTCTTAATGACCATTAGCCGAAGTTTTGTAATTGGAGAACACATTAGCAATTTCGATTCCATCTCACGCTGTCTGTTAGTGAGATGTTCAGAATTTACATGAAAAGCTCGAGAAATGGCTTTTAAAACGGCTCCTTTACGCCCGTTTCTTCAGGTTTTTGCTAATTAATGCTCCGTTATTGCGCGTTGGAAATAATCGGTCTCTTAGAACGGGCAGAAATGTACTTTTGGCCATTTTCGGTTAATTAAATCACATTACTCCGAATAGACCGTGCGCTGTAAAATGAATAAAAATAATCGAGAAAAATCTTCAAGACAAGGCATTTTTCTGTTGTTGTGTTGTTGTTTTTTCTCTACCAGAAGTCGGCTGGGTTAGGGTTAATGATAGACAATTGACTATTGGACCTGTTTTGTGCTAGGATTTTAGGGGATTCTCTGCTCACGATTGTAGCATGCTTTGATGTACGCCGTGATTTAGCTCTAATATATTTTTGATAACGTCAAAGACATAACAGGATAAGATGATTGTGCATAACCAAAATTTGCCAAAGATTGTGGTATTTCCTACAACATTTTAAAACAGATAACGTCGTCGCGTCTATTTTGTCGAGTTTTATAGCCATCGAATGATTGTTTAGTAAAAAATTATGAAAATAAGATTGCGTCAAGATACGAAGTTATCTTCTAAGACAAAACGGAGTATAATTGATGAAAGCATTGCTCTCTTGTGTCTGTATATAACAAACCAAAACTTATGTATTAACATCACGCTTTTATGATTCCTAAATTGTGTTATAAGTTACACTGCCTTCTATAGTATTTGTATTGTATATGTCTATATATGTAATACAGATGTTACTTTTTCTGCCACCGTTATCTTCAGCGTTATCCTACGGCAGTATTGATTCTACCAAAGCAGTGAACACACGAAATATTCCAATATAATATTTTTCCCCAAATCCTAAAGAAGTAATTTTAAACTGATCATTAAAGATTTTGCGTTTAGAATGCCACTGAAACCATGACACGTGTTGGAATCCCGTACATCCTGAACTATTCCTTGAACATTGATAGTTGATACTTCTACATGCGATTCTCCCTTAACTGCCCTGTAATTTTCTCACGTTGAGACATTTGATCACTCTATACTAGTGCAACAAACACAATTAGCAAAATAGATTACTACAACATTAAGACATGTTTTGATTTTTGATACCTTACGTACAGCACCGAGTAACACGTGTATCTTCACGATAATGTCCGTACATGACATTACTTTAGTAGTAGATTTTGTTGTGATTATATCTGTATTGTTTCAAATGGCACGGCCAAAACAAATACCTTTCAAAAAGGGCGGCTTGGTCGGGAAACTCAATACGACCACAAAACAAGTAGGCATGAATCATTGGACAAGGACTCAAAAGAGTTGTTTAAGGTAAATATCAATGAAACTATTAAGGAATTGGTATGACTAATGACTGTAATTAAAGATGGTCATGGTGATTGGATATTGACACGTTCAGGTCCTGCGTTAATTGATGATTGACACACGTGATAGTTGAGTTTGTGTCATTCATTTTGGTTTGTTTGTTTGGCCGAGTTAATGTAGCGCTCTACAAAACTAATGTCACATACAAATACATATACGTATCTTTCCTTTATTTTCCTTGACTTTCATCTAACAAAATCAAAGCGATTAAAATTAAAATTTCATTTACATTAATAACAAAGAGTTTTTTATGACTTCCATTCCTATTGAAAATAATCAGCAATGAACATGCTTTCGTTAATCTAAATACAATTTGAAGCCTAAGTTAAAGACGTTTTATACACTAACAAAACACGACATGCATTCCAAAATCTGAGTGGCGTTTTACTTGGCCAAGAACACTCATATAGGCGCTTTTTGTTCTAATGACGTCTCTATTAATGATGAAATACTTTTTCTAGAAACTGTATTCATAGTGTTTTATTTCGATACATTCATAAGCAAAGCGCGAAAGTTGTATTTAAAGAGTTTTCACCATAAGGTGTTCAGACCGACGTGAGATGTGGGTGACCTTTCAAAAATAGAAGGATCTAGGTATTATGAGGGAAATGCTGTGCTCTTAGGCAAACGTTTGGAACACATGCTTTGTTTCAAACGTATCCGTCTTGAAAGTTTCGTGGTGATAATAGTATAGGTTCTTGAACACTTTACTTTCGCCAATAGCGAAGTTTGATTGAATCTCGAAAATGGCGTTTGTTTTATTATAATTTTATAAGCCAATGTCTTGCTGCAAATGCGAGCTTTTAACATGGTTCTTGTTTTTTTGTTTTTTTTGTTTTTTTTTTGTCTTGACTCATGAGTGAGGAATGTGTTTTAAGACAGGGACATGATGCACGACAATATATGTGACGAAAATGTTTGTTCAATTCACAGATACACATTTTGCATTTCTATTCGGCTATACGTGTTAATTAAAGACAAATAAAAAGAGTTCGTCATCACTTTGACTAATATGAAGTTATGTCCGGCTGTTTACTGTGATCACTGCACTAACATCAATGTAATCACAATAGCATTAAGTACATAATTAATTACTTAAACAACAAAATTGTCTAAACCTTGAAATGTAAGAGGCCATTTTAGTTTTATTACCTTTCGGATGTATACAGCAAGTCTCTTTGACAGTTTGTAGCAATACACGTCCTGGGTTGCAACTGATGCTGTGTCGTATAGGGCTGATAAGATTATTTAAATATTACTTACTCTAACTTGTAACCTTACTTGCTTCCACCAAATGTCAATTACCTATATAGATCTTGTCAGCCGGGTGATTTCTTTTATGCCAGAGCATGAATCATAATTTATAAAAGACCATGCCACGGCCACGCGCGCAGTGACCTTCAGTTCCTCCAATTTAAAGATCGAATCTCAACCGTACTCTACTTAGAACCTTATCAAAGCGTTCCACTATAGTAATTTTACAATTATCAAAAGGTATTCAGTATCAATTTAAAAATCGCAATTGAAAAAGAACTCCGTACGATAAAGCGTTGCGTCTTTATCGCGACTGACATCATACTATGCGTGTCACTCCGTGCAAGGCAAACAATGGCAACGATTTGTTTTGAACTGGTAAAGATTTCCAATGGATATGTCATGACCAGCTTATAAAACACGGTTTTGTGTCGTAAGATCAAAGAGGCACGGGCTTTGTAATTAAAGTGTGTCATCGGGATGTCGTGTAATGCACCTGGACAATGTCGTTTGTTTCAACAAAAAAGGTTTCTCGATTTGTGCCTTTAGCCATGAAATCATTAAAACGTGTGTTTGCCTATTTCTGTTCTGCATTTTATATTCGAATATTAAATCTGAGGTTATATGCAGCATTGATGAACCAAACAATACTAATGATTTAAAACCAATTATTATAACTTTCACACCAAAATCAGACACTATTTCTTCAAGTAACTGATTATATACTCCACAACAACCAATCCAACCTCAAAATGGGCGGGAAGGGCGGGGCATGTATATATCTTTTGATATTGCAACACTCATGTGACGGATTGAAAGGGAATAATGTAGTTATACTGTTACTACTGGTAGTGGGATTTATATTAAAGTCGCTCTTAACAGTCTCCGTGTATAACACCGTTTTAGTAATATCTTTACTTAGCGTTTTATTTTTTTCTTTGACAATAATCTGTATCGTCTAAATTGTAATAAATTGATAAATAATGACGCAAACACAACAATCACAGTATCATTTTATTAGTAAAATAAACTTATGGCTACCGGAACGCATTGTCACAAATGAAATAAAATATTGCTGTTAAGTAGGCTCTAACTTTGAATTGTTTCTCAGTAAAGATTTTGTTTTCAAGCCCGAATATTGATTCAAAAAACTTTACACAGAGATATTGCCTGAAATTCTTATTTCTGTATCCCATCAACTTGGAAAGGATCTAGTGTTACATGTAAGATATTAAAATAAAGTGTTCAAGATATTATAAGGCAATAATTTTCTGTCAGTAATTTGAGCTTACGCAAAATCTTATTTGATAAATGTTTATGCATGTGGACCTGGTCTAGTTTCTGCATTTGCGACAATGTCTCCGTTTTGATAATTACGATTTACACAATCAATCTATGAAGTAAAACATGCATCTTTTTACTGTGGAATCAGATTTCAAGTTTAGAAATCTGTCAGAAATATATCGAATTTGTCCGAGTACCTAATTAAAAAAAGACGGACAAACACTGCGATCAGTTATAAAACTAATATGGTATTTGTTACTTTATAAAACGTACATAAACGATTGGTAAGGAATTAAGTGTCGAATTTACTTTTTAAACCACTTACAACAATTAAGCATCTTTTTTTGTCGCTACCTGTTGCTCCAATATTTCTAAAAGCTTCTTTCATATTAGATGCCTAATATTCTGAAGATGTAAAGTGCCAGGAAGTCCGTAGTATACTGTTCGATTTTGTATCATTCGCCAACTTCTGAGTTATGAGACAATTATTTTAATAGCGTTTATTACGTCCAATACGTTGTTATTTGTATGCGAAAATGAGCAAGTTCAACTAAATGTATTGCTATAGTCTTTGCAGTAAATAGTGCAGATCCCGATATGTTTCTTGAAGATTTTAACCTACAAAGTTCACTGTTATTATAAAACAGCGGGACCTAGTTGATCTGGATCTACTCCCATGTTAAACAAAGCTGATCTTTCCCTACTTAGCGAGTTAAGGGCTCAAAAATCTTACGCAACAACCAGTAAATCGATGAATTTGTACAAATGGGTGCATATAACAACTATAAACGTGATGGTGATGGTTGTGAGTTGCAGCTGTGTATTTGATCTTATATTTCTTAAGTATATGCATGTTCAACTGCACCTTTGACACAAAGACATCTAAGAAGAGCACGTGACCACTCAGTTAGTGGTTTGTACTTCGCCAGATGGTAGTCTTCGAGTTTTATTCACGTACTAAACGAATCAAAAGTGTTTATTGCTGTAATGTGTACCTTTAGCATTAGCCAAATAAGACTGAATGCAATGGTGCAGATATTAATCATAAATCATTAAGATTTTCAGTCGGATCTATTCGGTTTCCGCCGTCTGCTTCGGACACAAACGATTACACTCGGAATACCTCACCCGTTTCCGTGTTTTCAGGCCACGAAACCAGTCGTTACTTAAAATGCAAATGGAAACTTTACCTGTTGCGATTTGGAACAAACATGTGATTTAGAACCTAAAATACTGCCGTTTGTTGTTGTTGTTGTAGTTGTTGTTGATGATGATGATGCTGTTGTTTGAAATAATGACTTGTATGAACATTTCATTAGTTGTATTAGTTGTATTAATTTCTTTTAAAATAAAATAATTATTATTTCTTTAAAAACATTCATTACTAATCTGTTTTAATTTGCGAGTTTTTATGTTGAGTATCGTACAGGTAAAGTTGTAATTCAAATAATGGTATTTTCTTCCACCTATTAATGAACACAATATTGTGAATGGTACTTCCAAAATCTGACGAACAAATGCCGTTGCATATATCTAGTTCTTATAAAGTTTTGACATAGTTTTGTTCTTTGAAAGAAGTAGTGTTTTCTTCTAAAGATACACGCTATAAATTAATATACTTATATTGTTTGAAGTTGCAGAGCCTTAAATATACTGAGGTGCTATTTTATTGCAGATGGGTAGGAGTGCTTGGGCGAGAGGCCCGCCCACTGTAAACATTGTTCCTGTAGATCACGGTGGTACGAGCAAATATAGAAATCCGTATTGTGCAATTGCTGCATGTGGTATTAGTAATTAATGCCAGACATATTCTTGGGTAATTCTGATTGTAAAGATCGAAGCCCAGGCGAATGAGTATTATACTCTCTAATAATGGTTCAAATCCCTAATTTCTATTTTTACATATTGTTACCACAGAAACATCGGTACAATATACGTGTTCCGGTAGGTAAGTCAACTTAGAGTCTGCTCTTAAATACACGTGTTCATTAAATTTCTTGTTGTGATTCTAATAGAAAATATTGCTTTTAGTAGTTTTTGACAACATACTAATATGTGCTAAGGCTCGGCTGCAATGAGTGTCAATCCCAGTTTGCAGCTGAAAGGACCGTTTGCGTGCAGGTGAATTCGTTTTCACTCTTTAACTTACCGGTAAGTCCGTAACCGCACTATTTCATGTAGAACGTGAAACCTTTGCTTTTCACATAAGAAATTGTTAAAACAATCAGTTTTAAATCGTTGTCCAATTTACTTGACATCACTTTTAATACGTGACCTTAGTTAGCCACAAATGTAATGGTAATTTTGTTATCATTTTCGAACTTGAACAAGATGATACTGTACTATTTTATATATGTTAAAAAAGCACGCACTTTGTTATAATTATCACTTTGTAAAATATCTTGGCGTATTTTCCCTACAAACGGATCATAGTGGAGATTAATGTAGATTCTAGCTTTTGTCTTCGATATGAAGACTTTGGTATTATCCGACAGTTTAAACGCATTTTTTACTCAATAATTGTTACACGAAATTATCCTGTAAAATGCTGCTAAGTGAATGTGAAGCATAACACTCCACTCGTCATTGCAAGCATGTATTTCTTATCTGAGTCACGCTGCACAGTCAGCTATTTTAAAACTAAGAAAAGTCACGTGACATGTTGCTTATGAGATCACGATATATCACCATCCGGGTAATTCGGTGTGACGTCAATATCTTTTTAGCAAGAAAACCACAACGTGCATATTTATAGATTTGAAGAGATTTGGCATTTTAGGCGATTTTTAATACTGTTTAACTATTTATGTAGTGTTCAAAGTCGTTTTGCTTTGACTCCAGTCTTTGTAGATATTATACCCAAATTATCCCAAACAGACATAAGATATTGTTACATGTATTTGATATAGGCAAAGTGTCGGATACTACCATTAAACCTCAGATGTACCACGCGATCTAAACAATTCGCAATAAGTTTGGCTTATTGCTCAGCTTTTGTCATTTGTCATTAGGTAACGTAGTACGTTTTGATTGTAATTCAAAATAACATGTAGGAATAAGTTATGAGAATACTATTCTTCTTATTGGACAAAACAGATGCAAAAGTGAGTAT
Source organism: Sinonovacula constricta (assembly GCA_007844125.1). Taxonomy (NCBI): domain Eukaryota; kingdom Metazoa; phylum Mollusca; class Bivalvia; order Cardiida; family Solecurtidae; genus Sinonovacula; species Sinonovacula constricta. The sequence continues at coordinate 16,539,081 of CM017557.1, forward strand.
TCATGGCATGAGTGAGTTAATTGATTTGCAGCATGAAAAGTGGGGTCAGTGGATGAATATACACTAAATCGATTGTTGACGGTCGCAGTCTGATTAAACGCAAACATTTTTATTTTTGAAATTTAACAAACGTCCAAGCAGAGGTGTGCAAAAATCATTCTTGCATCACAATATCAACGATATTGACTGAATATTTTAATATGGCTGTTTATTTAACTCTCACGTTTCGGATGGCATTAATTGACTCCCTAACAGGTCGCGAAAATACATGACAATTGGTTTGTTAAATAATATAAAAGGTGCATCAGACAGAAAAATATTTAATTAGTGGTGCTTCTTCTCTACTGTATTCATAAACATTGCTGTTTTTATGGATGACCACAGTTTATAATAATAACAACATACATGTGTTTGATAATGTCTGTGGTACAAATTATGGCAATTCATAAATAAAGAATTTGTATACATGCTCTATGTTTTGTTTTGTTTTCAAAAGTCGTTTCTTTTTAACAGAAAAAAAAACATTCAGTTACACATTATTTTTTATTATTTCCAAAGAATTTTTTTTGTGTGCTTGTATAAATACATTTAATTTGAAAATCGAAGTTTAGGAGCGTCGTCATTTTAAATTGCACCTTCCATCCCCCTCCCCCTCCCTCACCATCTCCTTCTCTTTTAGCTTTCTTAAAAATCAGAGGAAAGACTTCCAGGAACTGTCAAGTTTTCCACATAAGACACAATTGCGTCATATCTGTGCACAATATTGCTCCAGTCAAAGAAGGCAGCAATACAGCGTCTTGCTGAAGTCGCAGAATGAGTGTCGTTAGATAAATATTACTAATGATTAGCAACCTTAAAACGAGCTGACCACTCCCACCAGAGTGCGTATATTGCCAAGATTCGATACATCCAGTGATTGTTGGTTCCAAGTGATGACACTTAGATAGTTTCCCTAGGTTTCATAACCATCCAACATTCAAATAATGAAGAAGCAGCGATGATATGCCAACAGCAGTTTCATCTGTATTACTTTGATGGCGTAAAAACTGGTTAAAATATTTCGAATATTTCGAGTTTTTGTCGTCAAGTTCTATTCATCCTAAATAATTTTGAAGAAAAAAATCGGTCGTTGTTATTTTTACCTGACACAAATATCAAATTGACTTAAATATGCATCCCCTTTAAAACATGTAGTATTTATTGCTTAAATAGACATATTCATAATAAGTGTCATTTTACTCTTCCAACAACCCATGGTATACACTTAGACTTAATAATTTGATCACCAAATACTGACATAAAAGTCAAAATGTTTCGGTTTCCGGTTCTGCTCGCATAATCGGGAATTATCTCAATAGTAAACAAGGCAACATAAAACATGTCTTTTCGTGCTTTTAAATGTTATAATGTTTAAATATAATTTCTTGAATGTACCTATGTAGCTATTCCAATAAAAGTGGCTCATATACAGCTAACAGTTTAAACATTAATTTTGAATTTGAAAAACGAATTTCGTGGACTTTTTATTAGTACAGGTTGCTATTTTGGTGAGAATGTCACAAAATCGTGAAAGCAGCCCAAGCCAAATTCTCAAAGGGTAACATGATGGTTTCGGCCAAGGCGACAGGCCACCAAAGTCCTTAAGTCCTAAGGTGGGATTAATTTAAATGATATATTCTTATTGGTTGTTATTATATCGCACCGACGCAATTTTAGCCATATTGACAAAGTCCAGCTAATTATTCGCGGAGAAGACACCATACATACTTCTGGATAGAACTACAGGCGCAGGTCGAATGGAAGACCTCCCACATGAGAATGTTCTCGCCCAAACCGTGACTCTTACATACGCGTTAAGGGTGTGAGGAGTTAGAATTCGGCTACTCTGCTTTTTTTCTTCCTGTGTCGGGTATGACCCTTTTCATTAGGGATGAGACGATATGGCGATATATCGATACAGTATCGATACGGCGGGTCACGATACGTATCGTGGCCCTGCGCGATATATCGCGATACGACCTTGACATTTGTAATCAGGGGAAGTCACTACGTTGTCTCTATTTTTTGTATTCGACGAGATGTTCGTATTCGTTTAAGAAATATAATCTCTGTGGGCGTTTGTGAACCGATCACCGATTGGCTAGTGTATATTTAAATAACCAATACAATCATCCGTAATACATCCGATGTATTCAAGGTATACACATGGCCGCAGAAAACAACAACGATGTTGAACTTGATGTTCATTGCGATTCTCATGCCCTGCGTATGTTGCATTGTCAAGACCATCCAATGTTTCGTCAAAAATATGGAATTTTTAAAAAAACCCAGTATTTGAAAGTGATGGAAAACGCAGTGTCGATCGAGAAAACGCAGTCTGTACGTTGTGTCGTAAGCAAATAAAAAATTGCAAAGGTACACAAAACATGTGGTTTCATTTAGAGCGCCACCATAAGTTCGAGTACACAAAATTAAAAGGTCGTTTAAGCCAACCAAAGTCTTCCGCAACTGCTTCTCGTGTTGACCTGAAATCGAGTTTTGTTGACAAAACAGTTACACTAACTGTCGATAAGCCTCAAACAACTATCAACTTGTTTGAGGCTTATCGACAGTTAGTGTAACTGTTTTGTCAAGGAATTGTTTAATATTTATTTAATGAAGCCTATTAGAGGGACACAAATGTGCATTAAATCTCTTTAGTTATGATTTGATAAACAGAGAAAAAAATGGAGAAAGTTTCCCACAGGCAGAAAGTTACAAGCCTGTACTGAGAGTAATAAAAGATTGTTTACTCTGTTTGTATCAAGAATCTAGTGCAATGTTTTTGTTGAAATTTATTTAATAATATTGGGTTACTATATCAATGCTTATTACATGTTTATGTGTCAACATGTATTTTCTCAAAATAAAATGTTACCCATCATATTCACAAAAGGCAGTGAAAATAACTTCAGCAATTGGAAAATTTATTGTTGGTGACTTACAACCATTGTCTGTGGTGGATAAACCCTACTTTAGACAGCTACTGAACATCATGGACCCAATGTACACAATTCCTACAAGATGTTACTTTGCTGACATGTTCATACCTAGCATGTACACTGACATACGGGCAAAAGTTGAAAACAAATTGAATCAGTTTTTAATTAATCTTATCTGACAAAAATTCTTTTTGCTTAAAATATTTTATAAAGGAAATGTTTCATTTTTTATTATAAGTTTTCATTTTTTTTTCATGTTAAACGATGTAACACAAATAATTAAAACATTGTTTGTGTAAAATTCCTGTTGAAATGGACCTTTAAGTGGACTATTCTTCATTAACAGTGGTTAAAGATGGTCAACAGTTACAGTATTGAAAAAAAGTTTTTTAACGTTTAAACTTTCACAGTCAAGTCAAACATTTTATTGTCTAGTCATATTTTACTTTGCTTTTTCTAGTCAAATTTCAAGAATCTCAAAGAACATTGTATATTGTTTACTATTTACTATATTGTCATTTATATTGTTTAGAATAATTACATTCCATGAAACTGTCCTACATGTACCATACATGTAAATACAGAAGTTTTTAAATAGATTGAGGTCTTAAGACAAGAGTCATTTTCTTCACATTCCTATCAAAACTTCAACTGTGCATTGTTTTTTAACTTAACAAAGAGATTTGTTTTATCTAATTCCTTTGTGAACCTTGTCACTGTGTTTGTAAAACTGACTAGTCGATGCATTCCTCTGTTGTGTTCATAAATAAAAGGATGTGAATATTGTGAATGTTTGTATTTTTACAATTATTATCCGTATCGTATCGTATCGAAAATAACCATATCGTCTCCCTTCGTATCGATACGTATCGTATCGTGTGATGCCCGTATCGTCTCATCCCTACTTTTCATGTGGTACGGTACATAAAATATGTTACTAAACTAGAGTATACATGCAGCTATCAAAGGAAAGACATCTATTTTGACTAATTTTCAACACTAAGTTTACTCTTACTAACATCACTTTGTTTGGTCCTTATTTCTTCTGGTTGAAATGTTTGTGAGGTTTAATCTACCTGATTACAAAGTCATCTGTACGCGATAGCTCCCCTATGCATCTTTTTTCTCACATCATGTCTTGTTTCTATTTTCCCATTTTCTCTCTCAAATTGTTTCCGCTTTTATTGAAAGCTGACATTCTCCGGACGAAAATATAACAATGTCCTTATTCATTGAATCCTTCCTATATCATAGTTGTGTTTTCATAGCCACCTACGGTTAAACAAGCATAATAATAAAATCAGAAGTTTTAATACTACCGTGATATCGAGATGTGGGTAGAGTGGTTGGTTTCAGCTATGATGACAGGCCACCCACATTTTAAGATGGAGGAGATAAATCAAATATATTCATAATTCAAGACAGTCCTTAAACAGCTGCCTTTGTTGACAACTTATGTTATACCTTACTTGAAAGGAACCAGCTACCGCTCATGCAAAAGGTACCGAGACGTGGCAACATAAGGTATAGATCCTGATTAAATAAATTCCTTTGAGAAACTGCAGAGCAGGATTTACACTATTTGCCTAAGTAATACGTACTAAGCACCTTAAGATAAAGCAGACGTTGGTTGTATTCAAGATCAACGAACAGATACCGTTAATAATTGTAAAATTTCAAACACATGATTTACAGGTATGCATTTGGTCGGATGCATCGCCTCGTATAACTTTTAAAGACGGTATCCCACAGTTTGAGTCAGAAAGAAAGGTTTTGAATAAAAGGAAACAAGTTTCACTTATATTGAAAGGTCCTGTTACTAGCTTATTATTGGTGTCCAAAGTGTGTGTGAACATCTTACCTGAAAACATAATTTTATTTCCGTGAACCCGATCTGTGAAAATGCATCACAGTCATGTACTTTAAGATTCAAAGAAGGCGCCATAGGGCCACAAAAGTATAATTATGTTCATCCTTTACCAAGGTAATTACCAATGCTGCATAGTGATGAATCGATCATAAGATTCTATTGAAGGACAAAACTATAGGCGCTGTGCGCTAAATGTAATAATTATATATTTATAACGGATATCCGCATCGCGTGTAAATAAGAATAGAAAAAAATATCAGGAACAAAAAACAAATTGCATAGTTGAACACTGTTAAATAATCGTCTTAAAAGAAACACCTAACGATTCACGTATGTTCAATACACGATTTTTACAATAGCCGACAATTGTCTTTTGGGGTATTCGGGAATTATAACTGACCATTTATACTGTTTTGCTTTGAGTCAAATTGTATCACATTAATAGCAGCAGACTGGAGAACGAAACTATAATGGTACAATCCGCAAGATTCAGCCCGTAGTTTTCTTCCAACTGTCCCTTCAGCATCCGTACTAACATTGAAATAATGTCACCCTGATATCGTCTGTATTCGTCGATTGTCGTGTTATCTCGAAGACTGTACTTCGACTGTCGAGTAAAAATTGGGTAGGTGTAGAAAAAAATGTCGAACAGATGTTGAACACATGTGGTAGCTTTCTAAATCTCGTGGAAAACTGTGGCGAGTTGAAACTCTTTGATTGTCGTAACAACTCGTACTCTAGGCTGACTGGTGTATAATGGAACCAAAACTCGGATGATACTGTTACCTGTGTTTGTGACCAAGATGTTCCTTTCTACTGGTTTTTCATTAGCCAGCTATGCACATTTAGGATTCGCTCCCACAGAAATCACGCGTGTGATGTAAAAATCAACCCTTAACAAATCAAGTACATCAACAAGCGACGTTTTTCAAGACCTTTTTAAGTAAACCGTACGTTGCTTGCATTTTCTACGGTGTTATTGTCGTATATAAATTTTAATTAAAAAAATAATATGAGCAAAGCCAGAACTCAAGCCCTACACCAAGAGAAGGTACAATTTTGTACATGTATTGATGTGGGCTACGTGCATGACACCACCTTTAAGTTTGGCAGGTTTTTGTTGCATGTGTTGCGGGTGTTCTTTTTGGATACGATCTGTGACTTTTATCCATTTTTAACAAGACGAATATCATAAACTTTTTAATCAATTTACAGCCTCTCTGCACGCTTTACTGGTACAGTAACTATAAAAAAATCAAGACTACACAAGAAAGCTGAAAAGATTAACTGATTGAAGTAAATATCTAGTGAAGGTTACCTATTGCTAGTGATTGTGGCTTACATATTTTGTATGAAACTACAAAATGGGATAATACATGAGCATATGTCTTACCGACGCACTTGTGTATTAAGTAACATTACTTCCATTTATTTTAGGGCGGTGTAATGTATCCGAAGTTGAGAAAGCTGAATTTCTCAAGTTAAAGTTTCCATTTCTCTTAAATGGCTTTTCGCAAAGTTTTATTGCAAACTTGCAATCGAAGTAGTGCGACGCAAATATGTGCTACATAATACAATTTTCGGTGAGTTTTATTTAGAAATCTTTCAAGAAATGTTTCAAGAAACCGCACTTTATTGTCTTAATACTTATTTAAAAAGATCTGGTCGGATTTTTTTTTATGTCAACTAACAATAGCTGAGTACTGAAAAAAATAGGTTACTTTGTTCTGTGTAAATTATTGACTGTAATAATATATATATGTATCATGTATTTGCACAAGTTTGCATAGTGCGTCATTATGGATGTGTATGTTTTGGGCCAGAGTTCTTTGCAAGGAAATAAAGTTTTATTCTATTGTATTCGAACGTGTTTGACCTGGGATTCGAGACAGCTGAGGAGGCTGCGAGCAGTGTAAGATTTCGCCGGCTCGGTCAAGGACGCACAATGTAACGGTGTGTAGCATAGCGTGTTGATTTATTGCTTTAAGTGTCAGCGTCAGCATCTGGCCCTTTCGTTCTAACAAACATGAGCTTATCTGTTATGAGTGTCCGACTCTAGAGCCAGGGAATCCGGATTCAAGCCTTAGTGATTATTTTGTTAAAACTGCCCAATATATCTATTTTTATCCCGTTTGTTTTGTTAATTTAAAGGTAATGTTTTCAGTTTGTGAGTATTCAAGACCAATCAAAATGCGAAGGAAACCAGAAAGAATTTCAACTATTTTATTTTTATATATTATAAACATAAAAGCAAAGTACTTGACAACATAAAATACAATTCGACATCATAGGCGTTAAAGGCAACATTTAAGTCTCCCAAAATACCTTACACGTGAAGCATCACACGGTGACGTTTAATATAAATAAATTTTAAAAGCCACCCTATTAAACGGACCATATAATTTTGTACGTTTTTCGAAAAGTAAATTAAACTCATGGCGGTCTCACGTTTCACTTTTGGCACTATCCTGTGAAAATCCGGGTTTCATTTCCCGACAGTGAAATTTAATCACAAACAATGTAAAGTGAGAGAGGTAGAAGGACTGCATAAACCGTGAAGAAATTGAGACACTTAAGTCCACTCAACCGACCAACACCAGCCGGGTGGAAAACGGGTGGAAAACGTATGGCAAGAATGCGAACGAAACGTCAGAGAAGCGCATAAAGGGAGACAACTTATTTGTTGTAAATTCACTACATTGATTTGAAAACCTTCGGTGGAAAAACTGGCATCAGTCGCGGCTGTTGTGGTCTTGCTTTCATTGTTGTTTACATGTAGATAAATGATTTATCACCGTCCCTATCTTCTGTATTCATTTATTGTCTGTTTCTTAAAATGATTTGTATTAATTCTTATTTTTTTTTGTCATTACAGCTTTTCTAGTTAGCGTGTTTTTGTCACATCGACATATGCATCATACTTGTAACATACAAGCCATATAATTGTTTATAATGTTATATTAAGGGAATGAAAACGATAAGATTATATCTTCCTTTCCAAACCTATTTTATCGTCTGCATTATTTGTTCCTTTGTTTTATCATCCAGCCAACAATATTTCAGTTATCTGGAGACGGTGTCCACTTGAAGCAGATATAGTGCTGCCTTCACTGTGTATAGCATGCTTCGAAAACCAGGCATGATACCACACATAGTCACATTGTCCTGACACCAGGTCAACCAGTCGTGGAACTACCCTTATATTTGCTTGTGCGTTGGCAAGGGAGCTAAAAAACTACCATTTTAAGAAATTCGGGTTCGAACCCGGGGCCTCCCGTACCTGGAGCTTACACGTTCTCGAATGCGCTACCAGGTACGGTCGTCTGGCATTGTATTACATGCATTATATATAGTTATATATATATAGTTATATAGTTATATAGTTATATATATATAGTTATATATAGTTATATATAGTTATATATAGTTATAGTTATATATAGTTATAGTTATAAAAACTAAATATATATATAAACTAAAGAAAGAGTAAGACATAATATTTATAATCCAATATTTATTGCTGTTTAACTTTCTTTTTAGTAATGACAGTTTAAATTAGCCAACAATGACAACTGTGCCGAAGTCGCTTTAACATAAACAATAAATGCACTCTCTCATTAATAGCGCATTGATTGTGCCTTGAACAAGTATAGGAGAAAACAAATGCTTGTAGCAATGGGTATTAAATCACTTCGCCGGTGGTCTCGAAATATGGACAAAATGATTTAGGAAATATATCGTTTGATCTAAAAAGTTAAAACCCGCTGACACCAAGAAAGTATCAGTTTTCTAACTTTAGATACAACGTCACTATTGGCTAATACAGCTTGTGTCGCTTCTCAAGCTCCTTATAATGTAAGATTGACGTAAACTAGCGGAGAAGAAAAGACGAAGGAATGCATTTTCTAGATCACTCAGATTTGTCATTTACCAGTTCTTTATTACAAAAGGTCATTTTTGTTTTGTTAAGACTTTCTTAGATAAAGATTGCAACATTTGAGACTTGCAAACATATTAACAAAAGTACAATGACACAAAACAATGAGAAAAATGGTATCACTGCCATCAGAAATGTCAGGAAACCTTCAACTATAAAATGGCCACCAACGTAGAATATATCCTTTTCATTTTTTAGAAGAATGTCTATTTTACCCGTCAAAAAGTCAAACATTCTACGATGATATCATTGTAATATATACACGTCATTCTTGGTCGTTGAGCTAAATTCTTCATTCATGTAGCCTCATGAAGGGTATGAGTCTTATTTTTCTTCTCCGACATTCCAGTAAAACAGGAAAGAACCCAGGCGCGACGTGAAAAATTACTCTATATTAACACACAACAAGTGACAAGTAGTTGGCAGCTACGTATTTATACAAATCGACAAAAAGAGAAAACTCGACAAACATAAATAGCCCTCAGCCTGATCCTATCGCAGATCATTGTGACGAAAAGTATTGGACCCTTTTCGCAAATGTGATAAAATATGTACGGATCTTTGTCCGAATATAATAGAAAGGGTTTCTTAAGTTCGTTCTTGAAAAGTTGCCGTCATTTTAAATACATGACATGAAAGAAGATCCGTGTGTTATCTTTCTAATCAGAGAGACCATGGTTTTTACGCTAGTTATGATTAATGAGTGCGTTCAAATAGAGTCAATCCGTAACAGGGCGTAGAGAATCATAGCACTTAAAGACATGGGCGTCGTTAGAGAGATATCCTTAATTATAACAGGACAGAATAGAACAGAGCTTTCTTTTTTTAAAGATACATGTACTTTATATGCATAAACGGTGTATGTCATCAAGGTTCTGTCAATTAGTTTGTTGTGCGTTCCTCGAGATGTTTGGCCTCTGTTTTGTTTAGCGTTCTACTAACAATAATTCTTTATTTAGCAAATACAATGCATCCACCGTACTAGCATTATGTTATCCCCTGGCATAATGCTGCGAAAGGCCAACCGAACTACCTTTATAATGAGGCAACAGGCAAAACAGCTAAATACTTATCCAGTTAATGATTTCAGTCAAAACTTATTAATGTTGAAAGTATACAAGACAATTAACAACAAATTATATTGAATGTTCATTTTTAACAACTAATGCTTACTTCACTTCTTAAGCGATGACGTATTTTTCTGCTTTGCGTTATATGTTCTTGTCATATGCTTCAAAGATGCCAGTAGAAAATTTAGATTTCACCCTACTTTCAATGTTATTTATAAAAAACTAAATTAGACTGATTTTCTTTTTATATCTCTTTACTTTTAGTTTTTCATATTTCTAGCATTTTTCTGAACATGTTTGTCGGTAGCGATTGCTGTTTTACAAACAATCCTATAAGGAGAAATCCCTTTAGCCAACATTGAATCATTGCTTAGCAGAAAATATATTTAATATTCAACTCCACTTTAATTCATAGACAGTGGTGTTTCCTTTTCTTGTTATAGCATTAATTTCTTTCGTTGTATCATATTTCCCTATGTCAACGATATAAAACGTGCAAGTCCATCACCCATCACCGCATGACAAATGCACCAGTTGGCATGCGGATATCTTCCAGCCGGCAAGCGGTGCGCTTGTAATTCTAGCCAAATCATAGTTTGGGTTCATTTGCAAAACTAGACAATGTCACTGGAATCGACAAATATCCCCGAAAAGCCAATTACTTTAAAAATGACCTTAAATATGACCTTGGCTGTAATTGTGCTAATTGTAATTGCTACGCGCGACACGCCTTCAAGTGTACGCCTGTAAAATGGTGACGTATGATTAAAGTACAATTAGTTAAATGATAGGTATGGTCGAGATACATAGTTGGGACGGGCGACAGCTATATGACGCCCTTCGGTGCGTTAAAATAAAAATTAAAAGTAAAAAAAGTTGTATCGTAACTGCTGCGCTTATTTCAGTTAAACCTTAAGTCTGGCCACACTTGTAATCTTCCTAAACAACAGTTTTCGCGAAACTGTTATAAGAACTACACTGCCTTAACGCAGCTAAGTGGAAAAAATAACTTTTTGAACATTCTTTTAAATCAATGTTTCCCTATAAAATTTAAACAAACGACCGATATTTATGAAAGACATAAATGCAATAGGATTTCGATAATCTTAGTGGTGGCGCCTTGTTCGAAGCTTGCAAGGTCCATTAATAATTTTCTTTTGAATTTAGTAAATAAATAATGCTTTTGATACCATTTTGTTAATATATTTAGCGAAAATGAAGATAATCATACTTCAGTTCTGCGGATACGGAGTACCCTTGGAGTAGATATTGCCGTAACTGAGTACTGTATATAGCATACCGTGATCACCGTAACACACCCAGTTACATTATCCTGGACCCGTACCGAGCTGTTGTGGATCCACAATTATTACTATCATTTTTAACGAGTGTGGAAAGTCGATGCCATGAGTTGAACTTTACGTACTTACTTGAATCCGAGCCTCAAACGATTGCGATACTTGGTCCAGTTCCTGCCGAAATAAAGGAGACTGCAGCAACGACGACAACGACAACAACAACAACAACACAATTCAATAAACGACTAAACATCACTTCAAACTTCGTCATGTTATCATGCTATAATAATATTTCTTTGTTAACCTTAATAATTCGCCAGACAAATATACTTAAAAATGGTCGGATTACTTTCTTCGCTTTCATCTCCCGGGGAAACCAGTCTACAAGACTCCGGAGATTTAATATTTTTCTCAAACATTATAGCATTATAGAGATTGCGTAAGGGCCATTATATTCCTTCAAATTATTACTGCCAATCTAAAATCCATTTGCAAGTATTTATATGCTCGTTCCTACAAACGAAGAACAGTAGGCAAAAAAGTAATAAATCGTTCTTTTAACTGTAATCGACAACCATGTCTGCCTTATTACTGAACGCTGTTGTTGTGCACACGGCTTTGTGTCCAATGAGATTTTTGCAAAGTGAAATATAAAGGAAATAATTTACTAAATTATAAAAAATAAAACCATTAATGTCTCTCTGACGAGTTTTATAACCAAAGGTCTACAGATGTACTTACATTTAGGTAAGACTAATCCGCCATTTGCATACATTAATTGCATATGTTCACTTCGAAAGAAATATGCTACTAACGTCTCTTCCCTGTCGGTATGCATTTCCAGATTAATCATATAGGAACAATTTTTATTTCGACAGATGTTTGATATTTTCAGACAATATAACCAATATTTAACCATGTTTTTTTCTTAACCACAATACGAACGTATGTGGCTTCAGTTGAAAAAACTGTGAGATTCTATGCTGTTAAAAGGTGCTATCTGACAGTTTGGGCCAGATTTCTCTCAAACAATCATATAAATTATTTTAACCTGAGAAGATTCCGTAAAATGCTGTTTACTGATGCCTGTGAAAAGTGGAACATAACACCACATTCTTCACTGCAAACATGTATTTTCTATCCGAGTGACGCTGCACACTTAGCTATTTTAAGAAAATCGAAAAAAAAAACCCACTTACTTTTGTGATAACTTTATATCATCATCCGGGTTTTCGCTCTGACGTCGGCATCTATTTTAGAAGAAATCACCATCGTACTTATTAATAGATTTGGAAAGATTGAAAGTTAAGAATGAATTTTCCACGATTTGAAGAAACAATTGCGGAAGTGTTTAAAATTATTAATATTAAGACTAAAGAATGAGTTTGCAGAAATAATGCCCAAATTATCTCAAACAGGCTTATGGTTTTGTTAATTATATTTATCGACAGGCAAACTCTTGAATACCACCTTTAATACAGAACGTACATGCATATGCGAAAATCTGTTCAACAAAGGATGTAATACTTGCAATTTAACAATTTAGAATTTGAAGTGTGTATTCGCGGTTTATTTGAAGAAAGCGGATACAAGACATCTTATTATCCCAATATTTAACCAAAGTACCGTAAACCTGATATGATAGTGCCCCTTTTACCAGGATATACGATGATACTGAGACACGCCATCTTTTGTTTGTTTGTGATCAATTAACGGACTGGACCTTTGTCACTTTCCTCGTATTTATCATTCTTTTATATCATTTACTATTCCATGCCGCGTCATTCCATTTGCTGTCAGATTGTTGTGCGACCAGAGAAGAAATCTGCATTCTCCAATTCGGCTAGATGAAAAGCAAAAATAATCTGATATCGCAAATAGTGAAATCAGATGATAAAACGCGTGAAAAGAACTATTTGATAACCAGCAATTGATCGTTAGCTCGCCACATACGTGTCCACCATAACCGCAAATTTTGCTGCCTGGTTTCATCAAGTAATAAGAGAGTTCCCTCGACACATCGTTTTTTCTACCCCCGGACCATCGATCGTTTTTGATTAACACCTTTTCAAGGCGTAACGAGACGGGAAGAAGGAATGATGGTGATTTATTCCCAGCGCCCAATTACCCATACAACGCGACAGTGGCTGCCGTCCATAAATTTAGTGGAGTGTGTCCCCAAGCATCCTATGATCCGGGGTGACCTCGAGGCCTCGTTCTTAGCATTTAACGGACGGACCAACAAGGATTTCTAAAAGATGGTATCTGACAATTTGGACGCCGTTTTTTCTGTCTCAAACATCACAAAAAGTCCACGAAAATATCCCGCGCAATGCTGATTATTGGTGTCCTATATATACAAAAAATGTGTAGCATAACACTCCACTCGTCAATAGAAGCACGTATTTCCTATCTAAGCAACGCTACTTTGAAACTTAGAAATCCACGTGACCACTTACTTTTGCGATCACGGATATATATTCATCCGGGTAATTCGATATCTATGTTTAACTGAAATTAATATCGTACTTATTTATAGATTTGGAAAGAATGGACATTTAGAGTGTGTTTTTTTCTTCATTATTTGCTCTGCCAAACATTTAAGATAGTGCTCAAAATCGTCTTTGGTTAGACTACATTATGGGTTTATGTAGAATTTTTGCCCAAATTCCTCTAAACAGTCATAATGAATGTTTACATATATTTGATATAGACAAACTCTCAGATACCACCTTTTAGTTGTAAAAGCTGCAATGGTCTAACAACATAACATAAAAATAAATCCAAATTAACATCTGGCCACCTTATTGGATTTGTCACAAATCATGCAAGATAGCAAGAGTAAACAAAAAGATGCACATAAAAATATATTTAAGCTAATTGGATACAAACTGATTTGATGAAATATACCCAATTCGCCAATGTTTGGGGTTCATTGAAATGACACTCGTAAGAAAATTTCTTTTAAGCGTCTCAATGCCAGAGTCAAGTCAAATGTGTCAACGCCAGACTGAATGACCAATCTGTGTAACAGTCCCCAAAGGATTATGGGTACGGGCTTCTTTCACACATTACCGACAATAAAACGTTATACACAAAGAAGGAAATGCCTATATTTCGATAAGACATGATATTTATTAACATATTAGTAACAATAAAATACAATTATCCTTTTATTTGAACTATTTAACAATGCGGAAGCACAAATCCCGATAACCGTCTAGCTATGATGCGTCATAATATAGTGGTGACTTAAATCTAGTGACGTCACCGTTTGTATGAAAATAAAGTGAACTTATATCTGCAGAATCTTAAGTATTTCTGCTACATTTTAAGGACACGAATTTGGTTTGGAAGTGATCTCAGACTCAGCCTCAAAGTGCTATAGGTCAATATGGTGCTACATGGATAACTATTGTCATCTACGTCCACAATAAGTGCTCTAAGTCATAATAACGACTACTATTATGTAAACAAGGCAAATTATTATAAAAGAGAATAATTATACATTCATCGTGCAGCTTGTACACTCCTGTTTTCTTAATAATAATAATAATAATAATAATAATAATAATAATAATAATAATATCGTCGTGGTCATCATTATCATCATTATCATCACCATGACGGTGATCATCATCATCACCACCATTACAAAACGAAACAAATCCAGTCGATAAATATTTCTTCCGGTGTGTATTTCTCTGTTGGAAACAGTCGATGTGATCCGAGTAAAGCCATCACAATGGGTGCTCAAAATCTTATCAATATTGTATTGGATTTGTGAGTTTTAGCGGCTAAACATTGCGGCAATAATTGTAAACTATTGTTGCACCGTGAAAATAATTAATTGCGTGTACGGTTGTAGTTTTGTTTAAGCTGACAGACAAACATAATTTATAGAGCAGTTGATATGGGCATAATTGTAATTATGTACACACAATCCAAAAAAAAAAAAAAAAAAAAAAAAAAAAAAAAAAAAAAACAATCAAAGTATTCTGCAGCGATACGGTAGCAAACAAACTAATGGGAATAGGTATTCATATTTCATAGTGTTTTGAATTTGTACACTTCGACTAGCTGCTGTTCAAAGGTATCATTTATATTTAGTTTTCTGTGTTAAAAATGTGCGTAAATCTGTATTGTGGAACAAACTGCATAATTACACTAGATACGAAGCGGGGAAATCACTTGTACCGACAAAACTAAACGGTGCAATTAAAATGAGCATTGCACTTATGTCGTCTGTTGTGCTTAAAATGTGCCTTTCAAATTTGACCGAAACATGACGTTAAAAAAACAACAACAAGTTTTTGAACTTGGTATTCGACTGTATTAATTACATCAATAATTAAAACTGATAGCATTAGTTATTGCGATATGATATCTGGCCAAGTAGGTAAAGTCTTGCTTACAGTTAAAAACGCTGTTTCTCACAATGCAGTAAGTAATATAGTGTAAGTCATGTGTAGTCAATCTGACATTTCGCAAGTGTTCTAATCTGTTTTAAACGAAATGGGGATTTTTCGCTATATATAGAATTCGACTCGGACCAAAACACCTTCATATTATAATAATGATTACTTAAATCTTGCGGTTGCAAACTTTCGGTTATTGGTTCTAAAAATAGCTTACTATGCCGTATACGTAGATACAGGTTCTCTCTTCTCCACCCCAATTCACGAACACAAACACACACACACACACACACACACACACACACACACACACACACACAAACGCGCGAACACACACATACACACAACAACGCACGCACGCACCCACACACACATACACACCTTTTACTTAAACCATTTTTGGGAAGTTTAATGGAAACTCATACATACATAAAACAATCAGCTTTAAGCAAGACCTTTAAGTTAACCAATTATTATTCGCATTTTCTTTGATTACTAATTTAAGTAATTTTGGCTCAAAGTGTAAGAGATTCGCTTGTCAATTTCATTAAATTAATATTAAATCTAAACATATTTTGTATTCAACCAAAGGATGCAATATTATCGGACTACAAACAACAAAGCACAAAAATACAATTTAACGGGTGATAAAGAAGACCAAAATGAATAAAAATTATTTCTTCTTCTTCTTCTTTTGCTGTTGTTGTTTTGTTTTGATGAGGGTTTTTTTTTTTTTGCCTCTTCTTTTATAAGAGTCAAATATAAGCTTAACGGCATTGTTTTCAAATCTAGGTGTGGCAGTTACATGTTCAATCATCGTCTTATATGTCAGAATCTGAATAAGGCACTTAAAGGACATTTTATTGTAAATTCGATAGGTTGTTTTCAGTTGTTAAAATTCTAATCATATGGCGAAAACGTCTTTTCTAAGTACATTAAATTAACGTTTACATCGATTTGATGATACATTTAGGTGTCAATTCATGATTTATTATTCCACATTTTTATTACTTTCATTAATATAGTTTTAAACTATCATTTAGACTAATAATAAAGACATGGCTACTCAATAAGAACTTCAAACGATAACGGAATTACACGTAAAGCGGTGACCAAAGCGACGTAAAAAAAAACTACAATGAATAACGGAATTATCCGATGAATTCCGAATGAAGCAGACGTCTGTTATTCCGCCACCGATCACAAACCTCGTCAGACATGATAAGTGTGCGGAATTGCCGGAACGCAGTGAATGCGGGCATAAATTATTTCTTATGCATTTGTGTCTAAATAATGCTATCAGAAATGGCATTTATCATTAGGTAAAAAACAACAATCTACTCAGTGTACATAAGCCATTGTTCCATGACATGAAACTGTAAGAGTAGGCCTACAGGCAGATGTATTCATAAATCACGCTAAAGATGAGTAGTGATGTGTTATGCTGTGATTTTGATCAAACAGAACGTGTTTTCTATTTAGTGGATTTATATGCTCAAATTGATACACAGTTAATGGACTTTTGACCAAACAACTTAAGAATATTTACATCATTTTCATTCTACTGTAATTACTTTAATTAAATAGCATTATAAAAATATTTATTTCATACAAAGAGTCTTTAAACGCGACTTATTCGCAGACGGTTAATTTGCATTTATTTTTAGATTTTGTTTTAAAAAACAAACATTGTTTTACCACAAAGAATGAAGGCAAAACACTTCTGATCACTAGAATATATGTGAACGTGCTGCTCTTGATATGCATACCGTAGCTCAAGGGAGGTAACACGTGTAATTTGAGTGTGGTTTCTTTCACGAATAATGACAGTGTTTCAACTTTTGTCTTACATTATTTTCATAGCAAAGATGACATCATCAAAATTTAAAAAAAAAAAGAAAGACAGACGTGTCGTTTTTATTCTTAATGTTGCTTCCCTTCATACATTAATAAGCAACTAACAGGTAATCGATTTCAGTCGATGTTTGCAATGTGAAGGGGTCCGGTGACGAACACTAATTTTGTTCAGCTAGAACAATGTAGAGAAAAAAACTGGAAGTAATTATTATAAGGTTGAAAATAGTCCGGACTTTTTTTAAACAATAGTAGAATTTATAGCGACGATATGTACTTTATAGATAAAAATATAGTGTTAGAATGTTAGTAACCTAGTAGAAAATAAAAGCTTGCAACTGATTGCAAATTGTTCAAACAAACGATTTATCCCTTAATTAGACAAAATCTAAATGAGAGCATGCAGCTAACAAATTTCATTTGCGTAGGTTACTTTTATTTTCTCCAACCGTCGTCCAACCGTTTTTGTTGTTGTTCTAGTTTATTGTTGTTGTTTTGTTGTTTGTTTGTTTTTGTTTGTTTATTTGTTGTTGTTTTGTGTTTGTTTGTGTGTTGTTGTTTTGTTTGTTTGTTGTTGTTGTTTTTTTAGGGGTCTTGTTGTTTTGTTGTTGTTGTTTGTTTATTTTATTTTTGTTGTTGTTGTTTTGGGCATTTTTGCTCTGTGTCTAATCTTAAAGCACACATTCTTCGAGCGTTTTAAATGCGGGGAACCGTGCAAGCCATGTGTCCCGGTGGTCCTTAGTATCCGGATACTGTTTCTTGGCTTATCACAAATGGTAGGTGGT